>CM063253.1:13888548-14309710 GCA_032158295.1 Pycnopodia helianthoides | reverse complement strand
AGCGAAGATGTCGGGTGTGATTTGGGCACAGAAATTTTGTGGTAGACACTGTCTTTACAACGTTTTAAAAAACACCTGCTTTTCCAAAATGAGGTATATTTAAAAACAACACCAAACAGTGCCATTTTTTTTTTACGTTGATTTAAAATGCTAAACTTTCAATGCTTGGAGTCCTACATGTAATTCCTGTAAAAGACCTTGGCCCAGTTTCATGGCTCTGCTTACCGTAAGCAAAGAATGGGCGCTTTTGGAAGCAAGTGTATTTTTTCGGGTTAGCAGGGAAGTTTTTGCTTGTGCATGTGTATACTCTTAACCAGGTATTCTTCGCTAGTAAGCAAAGACATGAAATTGGGCCCTGGGCCCTGTTTTATAGAGTTGCTTAAGCACAAAAATAAGCAAAGCAAAAATCAATTGTGCTTACCAGAAATAGGTTACCAGCCAAAATACCATTTTATGTGTACCATTTTTGACTGGTTTCCTGCTTCTTTTCGCAGAGCAAAAAATTGTCAAGCAATATTTTCTGCTTAAGCAGCTCTATGAAATTGGGCCCTGGTGCTAAGGTGCTAAGGTGACACGGTTTTCTTCCCACCATTCCCTTCTGCCAAATCTTATAAAGGGTACACCATACAGCCTTTTTGTATACAGTCGCATTCCATACACTTTATTTTGTTGGACATAACTTTGTTGTGCGACATACGTTTACACAAAATTAAAAAAACCTGTTATAACACAGAAGAAAAACAAGTCAAGTTTAAAAATAAAGCTATTGATTGAAAGGATAAATGCCTGAGATTTGCTCTTTGTATAAAATGTTTGTCTTGAGCCAAAGGGTTAAGGGTCATCACCGAAGATCGGATAGTGCTGTAAGGCGCAAGATTGGCAACTGGAGCTCTATGTTAGAACGGGAAGTACAGCATGGGTGCCATTTTTTGTTTTAACATTGATAGCTAGCAATGGTTATTGCCACCGTCTTGTATCAAAAGAGTTGCTTACTAAAATGGCATCCAGTGCATACTCCACATTTCAGCCTCGGGTGCACATCTTGTGCCCGTGGGGCTATACGATCTTTGGTGGTCATCAACGACTATTAAGTCTTCGGCTTGGCCCTCAATTGGTGCTCGATATGGGGCAGAGGTTACCCCCCACCTATTGTGTCTTCATTGTGTGCTTGGAATCTCAGGAATTTTTTTGAGGATTTTTTTTGGGGTAGTTCTATACAAGAGGAAAATAGTGTGTTATAATATGGGAACATTTGGGGGGGGGGGGGACCCTCTACCCCATATCGGGCAGGCTATATTGGCCCTTTATCACACGGCCCTGACCCTGATGATTTTAAACGGCCGTTAGGACCTCATCGCCTCTTTCTTATTCCCTTACTTAGTGTATTTGTTGAAAGAAAGAAAAAAGCTTGGTTGGAAAAAAAGATTCACTTGAAAAATTCTTGCAAATACATTTAGTGAAAAATTTAGTGGACTACTCAAACGTCGGGTTCACTAGTCTGGCCAGCGAGCAAAAAAAGAACAGTAAATGGAAACCTCTGCATGAGTATAGACCATTCTTTTGTTGATCAACAAACCACTCTGGTTGGCATGGAGGGCTGAATGTTAGCAAAACATTCAATCACGGGTACAGATGTGACCAAATTCAACATTTCGGCAAACTTTCACTAAAAAAAAATACACATCTTTATGATTGGTTGCTTTGTTTCCAACAAATTCAACACTATTTTTGAATATTTGTGTAACATTGTAACAAACTGTGGCTATCCGTTTTTGCTTTGCATTTATGGTTTCCCAAATTTTCGTTGCAAAAGAAAGGTTTATAGCACGCGGTATTTACGCATAACACTTTATTGCGCATTCAAAAACTGATATATTTGCCTGTAATGATGACAGACTTTTACACTGTGTGACGTCGAGGGCGAACTGTCTCTGCCACTAAGATTGGATTAGGCCGAGTCGGCTCATTTTGTCCCTGTGATTTTGGGAGGTCTTTGCAAAGCTGCTCTTGACGATCACCAGAGGTACAGGCTTGGCGCTCAAGAAGAGTTTATTCTTGAAGTCCCCGAGACAGAAGGCCTCCACAAACTGAGTTACTCGTGTCTCTAGCTTGAGTGTCTTGGAGCTGGAGCCTCGCTGGCTGAGCTCCAAGGCGAGTGTAGCCATGGCGAACCCCGTCATGAATGCGTCGTATCCGGCTCGATGGCTGCCAGTCTGTTTATTGAGTTTCAAGGGAGAGGTTGTTGACGACGATGATGCTGCGGTGATACTGTCTCCATTCGTACTGTCTTTGACGAGAACAGAGTCGGAGTGTTTCTCCGCGTCTTGGGGAGACAACTTGTTTGAATCCGCTTCGAGGAGGGCATCCTCTTTCACATCAACATCCATTCCATCTGTCGTGAAGCCTTCATCTTCTTTGGGACCTTCATCCTTTTTCGCTCCGTCCTCGCCTTCCTCCTCCGTTCCCTCTGTGTGGCTTTCCTCGGCCTCGGCCCTCTGGCGTTTCTGTTTCTTTCTCTTCCGTTTCCTCTGTCGTCTTTCGTCCCGGTCATCATCGGGATCTTGGATGGCATCGGGGTCATGTGACTTGGAGCACCTATACCATTCTTGCAGTGACCGTGTGACTGGGAAATGAGAAACGGAGCAACAGAAAATAATCATTCGAAAACAACCGTACCCATCTCAGATTCTCAGATATGCCAAATATTTCGTCAGAATTACAAATAATGGTGGGACAGAGCAGTTTCTTAGGATGTATGTTTATAAATACAATAACTTTATAGTTATTTGGAAACAATGTTTTTGAGTGAAAAAAAGAAGAAAGAATAGGCTGTTGCAAACTGCTCACCAACCAAAAAGTCCTGTAACATAAATGCACATAAATTGAGGGGGGGGGGGGGGGGTTAAGAGCATCGGACTCTAGCACTGGTGTTTCTGATCAGCTGAGTGTGGGTTCAAGTCCCCGTCTTGATACTTCTGTCCTTAAGCTAGACACTTGGCCATTATTGCTTTGTCCTTAGGATGGGACACAAAGCCGTCCGTAGGTCTTGCATGTTGTGTAATGCAGTTAAAGAACCCAGCACACTTATCGTTTTAAAGCGAAGGGGGTTTGCCCTGGTGTTTCTGTCATGGTTAGCAATTTCCATGAGCACAACCGACCCTGCCCATGTGACCTCTGAGAAGGGGTGTTGGTGCAGCATCAATCAAGACAAGACAAGAGACTTACGGCATATGTTTCGCACAGTTCCCGTTTCTCCCGTCTTCTGCATTCCACCATTAGTGAAAGAAGCTGGTAGACTGCACTGGTGGTAATCGACATAAGGCGAATCGGCGTCGTAGTGACAGAACTCCAGGGAGACATGCTGCCTGCCACTACTTGCCAGGCGGGCATTATCTCTTTGGCTATTGCGGAATAAATTATAAGGGTATTTAAGACAACTTTCAATAGAGGAAATAACTCTGGATGGGTTAATATAAATGGACCACCAAATATGTTTACTCTATTTCAAGACAAAGTATAGTACTTTACCGAGTAAAAACATAACATTTTTTGTTTAACTTTATAATTTACTTGGTACAAAATATCTCCGCGTCAGTTCAACAAGCTCGCATCGTCCCATCAGTGCAAAGTTGTTGTATCTGGTACGATATCACCTCAGTTGCACAGAGCAACCTGTGTATTTTTAAAATGGGAGAGATGCAGCCTTTCGACCGAACTGAGTTACAACCAGGGCCCAATTTCATAGAGCTGCATAAGCACTGTAAGTAGCTAAGCACATCAAAAATATACTTACCAGAATATAAGGTTACCAGCCAAAATACTATGACACATGTACCATCTTTGGCTGGTATCCAGCTCATTTCTGCTTAGCAGAAAACTGATGTAAGCAATATTAACTGCTAAAGCAGCTCTATGAAATATTGCCCTGGTTGCATTAATGCAAAAATATGACCCTTCGGGAGACGGTTAATATTTTATCCGCATCAAATAAGGATGAGAAACAGATGGAGTACATCTTTGGGAGTACCCTCCCCTTCCAACCACTGTCTCACCTCTTCCTGAAGACATACTCCAAATACGATGCCTGCATTCGAGCCTCAAACTCGGCCAGATATTTGGTGTCGAAGAGCCCCCCGGGGAAAATCTCACAGAGGTCGGCGATGAATTGGGCAGATGAAGAGGGCAGATTGGAGTAGAGGTTCTGGTAGAGGAACACCAGATCGACTAAGCCGTTGTGAAAGACAACCGGCTTGGCACTCTGGATGAGTGAGGCAAAGAGCGATCTCAGTGTCTGGGAGTCCGACTCTTTTTCATCCTGTGTAAGAAAGGGAGAAGGGCAATGAGAAAAGGAATGAAAGAGGAATTGTGAAGAATTCAAACAGAAATGCATGTAAGATCATTTGCAGTCATTGTTATTTTGGGCATTCAGGTTGGCTCAGTGGTTTTTGTCCCTCAGTGGTTTCGTCTCTGTGGATTGGTTTTTCAGGGTGTCATAGAGGCATTGAATACATTTACTGAAAAAATTGTAAGAGATGAGATATTCCTGATGTTGAGGAGGTAAAAGGTTTAATGATGTAATGACTTGTCTGAGACTGAAAGAGATCCTACCCCAAATTTAAAGATCTGCGCCATTGTGGTAAAGCACTAGTCTGCAAATTTGTCATTTAATTTTGTTTATTAATTCTTGTTGCGAAGACAATGATTCTCAGAAA
Organism: Pycnopodia helianthoides; assembly: GCA_032158295.1. Taxonomy (NCBI): domain Eukaryota; kingdom Metazoa; phylum Echinodermata; class Asteroidea; order Forcipulatida; family Asteriidae; genus Pycnopodia; species Pycnopodia helianthoides. The sequence continues at coordinate 14,304,998 of CM063253.1, read as the reverse complement.
AGCAAACTTTAAATCACTAAACCAGCCAAGAACCCCATGTGGAGAGAAGACAAGGAAGAAAGTTTTAATTTTAGATGTGGGAGGAAATCCCCTAGAGAATTATTCCAGGGAAAACCCACATAATCAGGGACTGAAAACCCAATCCACATAGTCCCCCCCCGGTGGGATTCGAACCGGGGTCCGAGAGGAAAGATACCACTACGCCGGCCCTTGCCAGGACTGAGACTGAGAAATTCCTTTTTCTTATCCCTTTTTAACTTAAGGCCAAATAATTTTAAAACATTCTTTCCGCCTCTTTTTTTTTATTTAATTTTTTTTAAAGGATCAATTTAAACAATCTCTGACAAAAAAATAAATTTGAAAATAAATAAGATTGTATTTTTTAGACTTTAGCACACCGAAAAAAACACACAGAAAAAAGCTGAAAAACAGCCTGGCCGGTTGTCTTGAAAATTGTGTGAAGCGGCCAATTGAAAAAAAAAAGGCTCGCCCATTTCCTTTTTTCAAAAAGGCAGGATGCTAAACATGTTTTGTTTTGTTATTTTGCCTAAAGATCTGTGCCACCCTGGTGAAGCATTTATCCCCAATATGATTGTCTCTCAGGGATCATTTTGGTTTGTTTTCCTTTACAGAGTTATCAACACCTCTGTAATACGACACCCCAGAGGCATACTGCTTGTTAAAATCAAACCCGTGATCAACGAGGAATTTCAGGGACCCGGGCTCCACGACGTAGTCTTCAGAACAGAGAGTTGTTATGTTGAAAGTTGTACGAGGAAACCCAATGCGGCGTTCTGTTTCTCAGGGGGTACAGTCTGGTCTCCTGGTGTCTGTGGCCTTGCTTTAAAGCAGGAGATGCCTAGGGACAAGATGGATCTTGACTTCGCTACTTCGGCTAAGGACTGGTAGCGGTCTTCGATTAACCTGGATATTAAAAAAATAACTCATTATTTTACATTCAACACAAATTATAGATTCTTCTGTGAAATGACCAGAATCAATTTCAACCCATCAATCAAAATAAAATGATCTATTCTATGTCCGAGACTGACTTTATTATTTTTTACTTAAACCTGAATTTATTTAAACATGCATGTTAAATGTGTAAACAGTTGTAACACAACTTAAGTGGCTTGGGAGTCAAGGTATAGTCATGGTAGTTGTGGGGCTAATCAAAATTATAAAATAGCTACTTGCACGTCTATTTAATGGTAATGTAAAACAGTTAACAGTGATAAAATAAAGCAACCATTGAGTTAGTTGTTCATCTATGACAATGTTGATATTTCATCAGTTATTTATAACATTTTAATGATGATCATCCTGATCTTGACTTGACAGATCTTTCTTAATTAATCGAACTAACCAAGGCAACCATCTACACTTACTTTGTCATTAGATTTCTCCTATTTCCCAAACCGCTGAGCTCGGCATCAATCGCAACATAACTGCATGACTTGATCGCCAACAAAAGACTCGGCCAAAGGGATTTGAAGTTTTCCCTGTTTACATCCACAACAGGCACACTTGAAAACAGCGCCATTTTCCTCAGTATTCTGACCGATATTTGGAGTGCTGTTTTCGTTTAAACTTGTCTACAGAATTTAGTAGTTCGATGACAACAATCTGCAGAAATTTAGATTCGAATTAAGCATCCAAAGGACATTCACTGATCGTTTTAGGCAAGAGTGAGTAACTTTTTTATAATTTCATGGAGGCTGCCATCTTAGGTTAAAGGTCACGTCTTAACTTGCGCAAAGGCGTTTTCTCTCCTGGTAACCGGTAAATGAATGTGGGTTGCAATCTGGCTTCTTGTCACACCAGCGATTACTGCGCATGATGTTTTTATTTTTCATTGCGCGCGGAATCTGCACGTGCGTTGCATAACGTCTGTCACTAGTCAGTGTACTGTGGTGTCACTGTGTCAGTGTCACGTCACTTTGTCAGTGTCACAATTTTAGGATCATATTTTGATGATTGGACCTCTTCGTCGTGAAACAAGGCGTTTGGACATTAATATTGACAGTTTAATAAATGTATGTTACATAATGGGAAAGAAGAGAAAATCAACTTCGAGTTCGTCAGGAGCAGTACGGAAAGATTCGCTGTCGGAAGGTTCAGATTCAGACAAGAATTATGAAGGAACAACCAAGAAGAAGACAGACGAAGAGAACGTTTCAAAGAAGAGAAAGTTGCAGGAAGTGATAAAACATGAAGGTGATGCTTATATTGATCGATAGTTTGTACTACCATGGCAGTTAACTACAGTTGTCATTTTGAAGCAGACTTTAGTCATGCTAGGTTCGGAATGTAACGTTATTCAAGTCAAGTCAAATGGGTCGAGTGCGAGATATCAACAAACACTAAACTCGTTACTCATCAACACTCCATGCTATTAACTCTAAGTAAATGAGCATGATGAGTAACACACAGTAACAGTAGTGTGGTACTACTTGTAGTAGTAACGTAACACTAAACAGTAACAGTAACGCTTATTTCAACAGGAAGGTTTACCAAATTAAGAATCAAACAATTAATACTATGGAATGTTGCTCATGTTTTCTTTATTGCATAATGCTTTATTGACATGACAGGAATACTTGCAACAGTGCTGTACAAAAATAACAGCAAAAAAATCATCCAAACTATGTATTTTTAATGGCAGTGAATATTTTTATTTTATAGCCGGTACCGTTTTCAGTAAACAATAAGCCTCTAGTAATTATATGGCACTGAACATGTGCAGTGACTTTTTGTTCTGTGGCAACATTGTATTGTCTGTGTGAGTGACTCTGTACACATCATTCATAGTCACTCCTGCCATAGTCAAATGGGACTCCGATTTTGTTTCCCTTTTTTAAAAAAAATCATTGGGAGCCAGAAAACAGTCCACGGAATAGGACAAGATTTTACTATCCATTTAAATGTATTGTAAGTGTAAATTTGTAATAATAACAGAAAAACAGTATCGTCTTTTAGGCAACATCGTTTCCTTCCGGCTACGAGGATAAAAGCGAAAACTTCCGTAATTTAATACTTTATGTCGGCTACTCGTTTACACATCAAAGAGGGCGCTATACAATCTGCTGGCTTCATATATATTATTTTAAAGAAATTCTGTACTGGCATTTATTCACGTACCTATTTCTGTTCAAGTCTGAGGTTTTTGACGGTGTGACTTAATTCAAATTCATTGGCCCGGAATTTCACAGCCTTCAAGTGTTGCCCCTGGTCTTGCCTTGATGTCCCTTCAAAAGTTTTCCATAGACTTAAAGATTTTCCAAGTGAAATGCCCTAGTTGCAAAACGAAATTGGCATCACCCTCTCTTATGGTTGAATGAAGAAAAATATAAATCTGTTTATTTCAGATAAAGTTGAGGAGCCGAATTCCTACCATACTTTTACCGACTCTGAAGACGTCAGTCTGTTTAGGCTGAATCTGCTGCAGTGGTATGATGAAAATAAACGAGACCTCCCATGGAGAAAATGGGTAAAGATCTGATAACAATTTGTTCAACTTGTTCAACTTATAATGTAATAAAAGAGTAGCCCATGAGGTCTTAAACCGGCAGGGTCTTGGCTGTATGATAAAGGACTGAGCCAAAGGTGAGGTCCTTTACCGCACAGCCACGATCCTGCAAGTGCAAGGTCTTTAAGACTGAGTCACCACTCTCTTATTGTCGTTCATAAACACCTTTCCAATGAAAGCATCCAACATACTTTAAAAGTTGAGAAACAATTCTGACGGTTCAGCCTCAGCTCGCCTCGACTCTGCATTGAATTTCTATCCATTTTGAGCGCTAAGTAGCTCCTTGTGCAAGTTTTGAACAATCGCACGCAAGTTTATGCCAGAGCTTTGGAGCGAAAATAGAAAAACCTAAGGGGCGTGGCTATACATGTATGTTAAAGGACTGAGCCAAAGGTGAGGTCCTTTACCACACAGCCACGATCCTGCAAGGTCTTTAAAACCTTGCAGCGAGGCACTCAACCACTGTGCTTTGGCACATATAAAGAAAAACATAACAATTTCAAAATGGTAGATCCCAACCCCGTGATACTCTTTGATATCCTGCAGTGTACCAATACACACGTTTTAGGAGGGGTGTCAATCAACGGGGGTCGTCAATTTGGTCTGGAGGGGTGGTGGAAAAAATGTTTCCCCATAGCTCATGCACAAACTCCTATCTCTGCGGCACGTGCGCCACAGATCACTACCACAGCTTAGTGGTAAGGCATGTTGTGTCTGACCGCTCTAGGTTCAATGACCTTTTGTGAATGAAGGTCTTGTGATCTTGTGCCGACAGCAGACTGGTTTAGCAGACATAAATCATTGAGATAAGGCAGAACAGACCCTCTTAACCTCTTAACCTATCAAATGGGCCTGCCACACCTTTGTGACAGGATTACGTAAAACCGTTGGCCCAAAACAGGTGCAGCGGTGCAGGGTTAAGACTGAGTCACTTCTCTCTTATTCTCAATCATAAATACCTTTCCATTAAAAACATAAAAAAAGCTTTATAAATGTTGAGAACAAATCTGACAGTTAAGCCTCAGCTCGCCTCGACTCTGCATTGAATTTCTATTCATTTTTAGCGTTAAGTAGCTCCTTGTGCAAGTTTTGAACAATCGCACACAAGTTTATGCCAGAGCTTTGGAGCGAAAATAGAAAAAAACCTATGGCAGACAAAGTGAATTGTTAACTTGTCCTTCCCGCCTTCGCTCATCATAGAGCATCCACAGTACTTGTTACAGCCTGCAGCATCATAGTACAACTTTCTCCTGAAGACGATCAGAGTACACAGATCAAAATGTCGGGTTGTTACATCACCGATTCTTTGCAGAAACCACACAACTCATAAGATAAATTTCACAAAGATGGTTTCGTCACCAAAATCCTTACTAGAATGAACAACTGTGTGTTTCAAAAACATTTTATTAAATTGTAGCAACTAAAAATTGTTATAAATGTAGATTTTTTTTCCTGACATCGTTTTGTTATAGGCTAGTCATCCAAACCCGAACCAACGAGCGTATGGCGTTTGGGTTTCAGAAATCATGTTACAGCAAACCCAAGTAGCGACAGTTATCGACTATTACAACAGGTGGATGACGGTGAGTAGAACTAGCAGCAAGATTGTCTTTCTACTCGTGTAAACTACATGCCTAGAATTCCATCTTTGAGAGGGCAGTGCCATTTTCATTTTGCAAAGGACACTTCCATTGAAACTGTTTTGAGGTCAAAGAAACTTTTGAAGAGGCACCAAGGTCAAGACCATGGGCAAATGTGTATAACTATTTAGAACTGATTAAGAATTGTTTGCACCACTTGGTATGAAAGGTGTAACTTACTTTGATTTTAAGAAACTTTTTGAAACTGCTCGTCCTTGATGGTAATTTTCCCCCTTTTCTCTTGTTTCTTACAGAAGTGGCCGACCCTTGAAGACCTTGCAAAATCTGCAACCCTTGAGGTAAAGCTACTGACTTGTACTGAATACAATTTACTTGACGTCACCACATGGGATAATTCTTGGCTGTGTCATTTTGTCAGACTCCATAGGACTGGGGCGGGGAAAGTACTGAGTGTACAGTGTTTAACACGTTGACTGCCGCCTACGAGTATATTCGTAGTAACAGGTTAGACGGATTCTGCCACTACGAGTATACTCGTAGTGAATGAAAGGGCTTTGTTTTGTTATTTAAATACTCTGGCATCACTGAGCACGCAACACATACGCTTCTGGCAGTGGTGAAACATCGACCTTAGAATGTTCATGTTAACTTTTGCTTGTTTGTATAGTACCTATTTGGTATGTGCGCATGCGCACCGCACTTGGCAAATGGGAACGCACTACGAATATAATGACCAGCAGTCAACCTGTTAAAGAGGGGCTCCAAGATCAGGTTCAGTTTTGTGGTGCACTCATTTTCCCAATAGGTATAGTCCTTATAGAAGTGGGGGAACATTACAGGTCTCTAACCTCGTGTTAAAATGATGTAAAAAATAGTGCCATTTATTTGAGACTCTTTCAGAGCGAAATTTGAAACATGATATCATTGGACATCAAAAACAAATGGGTCTGTACATTCCAAAGAGGTAAAATTCAATGCTGTTTGGATTGAATATCATCAAAATTCAGCAATGAACCAGCACTCTTCTGTGCAAAAATGTACAGACAATGTAATTGAAATGTGACGTCATTGAACATTTATTTTTGGATTTTGACAATAGTGGCATTTTAACGTGAGGTTAGAGACTTGTCTTTTTTTCCTCATTTTTTTAAGGACTCTGTCTATTGGAAAAAGAGTGGATCGTACAAAACTTCATTTGTCCATGGAGCCAAATTAATTCAGGGTAAAATCACAAATTAAAGAAGATAAATTTGAAAAAGTTTGTTCACATGTGGTAAAAGATTTGTCATTTTAAATGTTTCTTCTTTCAGGAAGTGAATGAGATGTGGTCGGGTCTAGGTTACTATTCCAGGGGGAGGAGGCTGTATGAAGCAGCTAAGAAAGTGGTAGAGACTCTAGACGGAGTCATGCCAAGCGATGCAGAATCACTCATGAAACAGTTGTCTGGTGTCGGCAGGTATACAGCCGGGGCTATTGCATCCATTGCTTTTCAAGAGGTATACAATCGTAATCAACAGATCTGCTTTTTTTGCCAAGGAAACTTCTCCATTTAATCTTATGTGGTCTTTTGGATGAGATGTCGACTTAAAAAAAAAGAGGGTTATTTTGGTTCCATTTTTTCAGGTAGTCCTCACTGTCCAATAAGTGTAGACCTTAAAAAGTCAATTAAGTAGAGCGCCCTCGGAAAGTAGGTCAAAAGGAAGCAGAATGGTCCCCTGTCTTTATCCTGTGGCGTGTTGTGACCGATCAGTCTAATAGTTCACCGGACCCAAGCTCTGAAGTGTTGTCAGCAGCAGCAGCAGTGTTGTAAGCAGCAGAGTGTGGGTTCGAATCCCGGTCATGACACTTGTGCCCTCGAGCAAGGCACTTTACCATAATTGCTTTGTAAAAAGTTGGGAAGGTAGTGCATTCTGCTCTACCAGCCAGGCTCCTAGTGGATGATACCCATGCCTACATCCTTACGGACTGTGAAGGGGGTAACCCTGTTTCAGCCCCAGGAGTAGGTGACAACGTGCCCCTGGTGACAGTTGATTTGGGTTGACAGCCCAAATCAGTTAAGTGTAGCTAGTTAAAAAATAAATCCCTGACAGGCAGTGGTTTCATTGGATACGTCTGTGTTGACGTCAATGAGTCAGGTAAATGCCTCAGTTTCATGAAACGACAGCGAGGGCAAAGTAGCTGAAATGTTGAGAAAATTAGCAGCTCTGTTCAGAGTATTAGCTTGTGCCAATGGAAGATATTACTTCGTCGGCTCAGTGCTATAAGGTTGTTAATTGCAATTTGAAATCTGTGATGATCAAAAGGTCGTTGAATGAAAAATGCGAATAAGTTTGAAAAAATAAACCAAAATCCACAAGTAGTTTTTTTTCTTAGAAATTGAATGTTTAATTTTGCCAAAGTCATTTTTGGAGACCACTCTTTATCAATAAACTCATTTTTATGAAATCTATACAAACTGCACCAAGAACCTTATAGACCTGAGCCGACGAATTAACATTGCCATATTTTTTTTCCAGTCAATTAACATATCACCTTTGGTTTGAGGATATTGTATATTACTATACTTTATATGTTAATTCTTATTGACGATAATTGTACTGCAGGAAACTATATAGTGGTGCCAAGTTATGTACACAAAAGCTTTTGCTTTGGCTATCATATTTGTGTGTATGGTTACAAAGATCCTTGGTGCCGAAAGTCAGTTTCACAGCGACCTAATTAGATTAAGAAAACTAGCTGCAGAGGTGTAAGCCTAAGTCTGCAAAATGCTACTGATCGCTTGTTTCAGTCCTAATGTAGGAATTCAGCCAAGGGAATAATTCATTACGAGCTACACGTAGGAATTCAGCCAATAGGAAAATTCATTTCACGCTATTTAGGAATTCGACCAACAGGAAAATCGGGCCCACTTTTTTAACCCTCGGGGAAGCAACGTAGTGAAAATATTCTCCACATATTCCAAATATTTTTCAATGGGCCAAAAAAGCCAAGATTCCAATCTAATCCTCACCCCTGGTATACACCACAAGCCTGTAGACTCCCATTGGCCAGGCTATAACCACTGCCGAGTTAAACATTTTGAATGACAGCAATCCCAAGATGCGCCATGTCTTTGTGCAGTAATTGGTTATCTTAGCAAGTGTGAGTCTTGCACAGACAGCTTGACATATTATTTTGCCAAAAGCAGATCAGTAAGTCACACCTCTAGAAATCCTAATCCCTCGACGAAGAAATCGCACCTTCAAATCGCACCTTTTGTGGCCCTCGGCTAAAACACACATTGCAATGACTATCGAGGTAGCTATACTAACTCTGCAAAATTCATGAAAATAATTAGCAACGATTACACCGAATGCTGTAATATTTTACTGGTGATATACCTGTGGAGTGTATAGAGGCTGATTTGTTTTCTGCCGTTGGCCTCCCGAAATTCAAACTCTTTTGATATTATTAGTTATCATGAGTAAGCATGAGTGGATTACGGAAAAATATAGCGCTTCTGCGCCCTGTAGCGATTCTGCGTCCAATATCCGAAGGCCTCTTTGGATATTTTTCCGTATTTCACTCACCTTTTTTGTGTGTGATAACGAATTTATCTTCAAGCAAACTTGATGCACACATAAACGCAAGACACCATTTAGGAACAGCTGTTTGTTTTGCGTAAAGCTTAAAATAGCACAATACGAGGAGGTAGAACAGTGCAATGCGCAGGGTGTGATATGGGGCATGCAATATAGGTTTATATCCCACCTCTTGTAGATATGATGTTTCAAGTTTGGTTGAAGATAACCATTTAAAAACTGGTTTTGTTTTGTCTTTGGCAGAAAACTGGAGTGGTAGATGGCAACGTGATTAGAGTGTTGGCGAGAGCGAGGGCCATTGGCGCTGACTCCACCAGTGCAGTGGTGCAGTCGACGATATGGTAGGCACTCAACTGATACACAGTTTCCCTTCATTCTATGCCCTATTGAATGGAAAATGACCAGGTCGATTTCACAAACTCTTCCTAACTAGGGCTATCCTAGCAATGCTAAAATAGGACTAGTCCTAAGTTAGGACTATCATCCTTAGCATTGCCTAGGACTAGTCCTAAGTTAGAAAGATTTTGTGAAATCGACCCCCGGACCAATTTTATAGAGGTGCTTAGCAAAATATATTGCTTAACAATTTTCTGCTCAGCAGAAGACAGCAGGATACCAGTCACAAATTGTACATGTGACATGATAGTTTGGCCGGTAACCTTATTCTGGTAAGCATAATTTTGATGTGCTTAGCCACTTTTGTGCCTAAGCAACTATATGAAATTGGGCCCAGGTACCAATTTTTTTATAGAGCTGCTGAAGCAGAAATTGTTGCTTACATTTTGTTCTGGTAAGCAGGATACAGTCACATGTGGTATTTTGGCTGATAACCTTACTCTGCTCAGCATATTTCTGTTGTGCTTAGCTAGCTTTTGTTCTTAAGCAGCTCTATGAAATTGGGCTCAGCCTATCAAACCTAAGTCTGTTGCACATTAAAATTTAAAGAAAGGCCCTAACTCCCAGTTTATTTGGGTGTGTCTAAGGCATGTCATGGCCAAGTGGTCTAGTGCTCACAAGTTCTGAATATTCTGAGTGGATCGCTCTCTTTTGGAGTGTTGGTTTGATTGCCGGTCATGACTGTCGTGTCTTTGAGAAAGGCACTTAACCATAGTTGCTTCTCTTAACCCAGGTATATACCTGCGAGGGCTGAGATTGTATTGTGTTGGGTTCATCCAAGCTGGTTGTATTACTAAGGGGTTGTATGCTCCCCAGGGGGTTGAGAAAGTTTGAGGTCTAAACTAAGAGTGCTTGACGAACAGGGATAACAATGTTGTAAAGCGTCTTGATCTAGCTGCTAGGATATGTGTGCTATATAAGAACCAAGTATTGGTGTTGACATTATTATTTAGCGTGGTATATTTCTGCATCTGTTTGTTCTCCATTATGTAAATTCCTTCCCGAATCATTGTCTTTAGAGTCAGCCCTCCCTTTCTTTGTTTGTCAGCTTGTAATCTTACTATGTTTCTGTCTGGCCCATTTGTTTGTCAGACAATTGGCTTGATTTTTTCTTTTTGTAGATTATTTATAGTTAGATGCATGGATGAATTTCTGTACCTCCTATATGCCCCTTGCCCCAGGGGGTACCTCCACCTCTTGCCGCAGGGGTACCTCAACCGCTTGCCCTAGCAGTACTTCCACCCCTTGCCCCAGGGGGTACCTCCACCCCTTACCTCAAGGAGTACCTCCACCTCTTGCCTAAGGGGTACCTGCACCCATTGCCCTAGCAGTACCTCCACCCCTTGCCCCAGGGGGTACCTCCACCCCTTGCCTTGGAGAGTACCTCAACCTCTTCCCAGGGGGTACCTCCAACCCTTGCCACAGGGGGGTGCCTAAACCCCTTGTCTCAGGAGTACTTGGAAAGTATTATCTCTTTTTATTTTTGCTTTAGTCAGTTGATATATGATAAGTTATCACAATTCTTTTGCCAGGTCACTGGCCACTACTCTTGTGGATGCAAAGCGCCCAGGTGATTTCAACCAAGCAATGATGGAACTTGGTGCGACGATCTGTACACCCAAAGTGCCCTCTTGCGACAAATGTCCAATCAAGAAAATCTGCCGGGCCTATTGTCATGTAAGATGGTGTTTTAAATAAAATTATGATATCAGTCAAACATGATGTAGAGTTCATTGCATGGTTCCCAGCCATTTTTCCCTAACAATTCATTAAGGGCCATCAAAACTGTTTGAAATTTTCCTGGTCATACGAAGGACATGGTGTGGCGGATTTCCCACGAGTCTCAATTAGTTTTGGGGGTTTGTCTTTCTCTTTATCTGCGTGCACCAAGGATCATGTCCGTCTCAATTGCTTGCCAAAAGCACACAGTCTCCCTGCGGCAGGGGTGCAGTCACAAGCCAGAATTGCAGACTCGGACACACCCAGGCACCGCCCAACCGCAACATGATTAAATGCCACCTGCCTGTCTCTGCACCGACGGCTTGCTCTCGGTAGCCCGCTCGCATCGGATTGGTCACAAAGACCCGGCACTCACCCGGCTATCGTCCCTGACCTACTTCTGCACTAAAAGTTCAAGAACCTCAATTACAATATAAGGACAGACTAAACTTGTTTCGCTTCGCCCCCTATCTGGTCACAATGGCGTGGGGGTCGGATAAAATGAACAACTTGTGTTGCGATATTTCTGCGGTGAAGCAAAGGAGGAAACACACAGATGGAAAAGATATTGGAAAAATCTAGTAGGCATGGGGGGGGGGGGCAGGGGGCGGGGTACTATGAACATGATTATGCGCATTGATACTGCCTAGACACATTTTGTTTTAGGCCCTACTTTGAGGGGAGTTGGAGGGCTTTGAGGGGAGTTGGAGGGCTTTGAGGGGAGTTACAGGGCTTAGAGGGGAGTTACAGGGCTTTGAGGGGAGTTACAGGGCTTTGAGGGAAGTTAGAGGGCTTTGAGGGAGTTAAGGGCTTTGAGGGGAGTTACAGGGCTTGAGGGGAGTTAAGGGCTTTGAGGGGAGTTGGAGGGCTTTGAGGGGAGTTGGAGGGCTTTGAGGGGAGTTGGAGGGCTTTGAGGGGAGTTGGAGGGCTTTGAGGGGAGTTGGAGGCTTTGAGGGGATTGGAGGGCTTTGAGGGGAGTTGAGGGCTTTGAGGGGAGTTGATGGGCTTTGAGGGGAGTTGGAGGGCTTTGAGGGGAGTTGGATGGCTTTGAGGGGAGTTGGAGGGCTTTGAGGGGAGTTAGAGGGCTTTGAGGGGAGTTGGAGGGCTTGAGGGGAGTTGGAGGGCTTTGAGGGGAGTTAGGAGGGCTTTGAGGGGAGTTGGAGGGCTTTGAGGGGAGTTGGAGGGCTTTGAGGGGAGTTACGGGCTTTGAGGGGAGTTGAGGGCTTTGAGGGGAGTTGGAGGGCTTTGAGGGGAGTTGGGGGGCTTTGAGGGGAGTTAGGGCTTGAGGGGAGTTACAGGGCTTTGAGGGGAGTTGGAGGGCTTTGAGGGGAGTTGGAGGGCTTTGAGGGGAGTTGGAGGGCTTTGAGGGGAGTTGGAGGGCTTTGAGGGGAGTTGGAGGGCTTTGAGGGGAGTTGGAGGGCTTTGAGGGGAGTTGGAGGGCTTTGAGGGGAGTTGGAGGGCTTTGAGGGGAGTTGGAGGGCTTTGAGGGGAGTTGGAGGGCTTTGAGGGGAGTTGGAGGCTTTGAGGGGAGTTGGAGGGCTTTGAGGGGAGTTGGAGGGCTTTGAGGGGAGTTGGAGGGCTTTGAGGGGAGTTGGAGGGCTTTGAGGGGAGTTGGAGGGCTTTGAGGGGAGTTGGAGGGCTTTGAGGGGAGTTGGAGGGCTTTGAGGGGAGTTGGAGGGCTTTGAGGGGAGTTGGAGGGCTTTGAGGGGAGTTGGAGGGCTTTGAGGGGAGTTGGAGGGCTTTGAGGGGAGTTGGAGGGCTTTGAGGGGAGTTGGAGGGCTTTGAGGGGAGTTGGAGGGCTTTGAGGGGAGTTGGAGGGCTTTGAGGGGAGTTGGAGGGCTTTGAGGGAAGTTGGAGGGCTTTGAGGGGAGTTGGATGGCTTTGAGGGGAGTTGGAGGGCTTTGAGGGGAGTTGGAGGGCTTTGAGGGGAGTTGGAGGGCTTCGAGGGGAGTTGGAGGGCTTCGAGGGGAGTTGGAGGGCTTTGAGGGAGTTGGAGGGCTTTGAGGGGAGTTGGAGGGCTTTGAGGGGAGTTGGAGGGCTTTGAGGGGAGTTGGAGGGCTTTGAGGGAGTCGTGGGTTTGGGGGTTTTACAAAAGTGCGTGAGTTCTAAACCAACAAGATTGCATTGAGTCCATCTATTTAAACTTATTTAATAAAGACATTATGATTTTTATTTTATTTTTGCAGACAAATAAAGTGCAGTCATATTTTGAAGGAAAACACAAAGAGGAATTCAGCACTTTCAGTGTAAAGAAGGAAGAGATTGTTCCAGACATAGAATGTGGTCAGTAAAAATTATGTTAACCACTTCACGATGGTATTAGGAAATTTTTACTGTTCCTCTGTGCGGTAATTTTTTAAATAACTTTTTTTTTTTTTTTTAAGAATATTGTTACAATGAAACCCTGACTAAACGTCCAAGATTAGCTCTGCATACCTGTAGAAAAAAATAGCACTTTGAGATGCCCTTCAGGTGTGATGGTATCAGAACTGCATTCTATTGTTATTATTATTATAAAAAACAAGATGGAGATATTACCCAGGAGTTGGAATGTAAAATGATGAATTTCTCTCCCCGAATCTGACAGCCGCTGATAACTGCCAGCTGTGTATACCGGCAAGTGACGGATGGGATGTCGAACTAGGTGTCCTGAACTACCCTCGTAAACCAAAGAAGAAACCACCTCGACAAGAGCAGGTACTAGACCTTGATGGTGCCAACCATCTTATTTTTCTTCCGCTCAAACCAGTGTCGCCAAACCGAGGCTGGAAGGAAAGGGTTAAGTTCCCTGGTTCCCTGCTATCAAACGAATTCAATTCAAAATTCTCCTTCTAGTCGCATACAAAGCAAGAAATGGCCTCGCTCCCTCATGCCTCGATAGTCTCATCCCTCAAACGTTGCCGACATCATCCATCAGTCCTTGATCCAATATCCACCTTCAAGTATGCGCTGGCCCACGCATAAACACCCGTGGCTGTAGTCAACGAGCCTTCTCAGTGGCTGCACCAGCACTCTGGAGCAAGCTCCTTGTGTATATTCCAGACTCGCCCTCCATCAACTCATTCAAGACTTCAGTTGAAAACACATCAAGTCACACAATCAAGAGGGCTTTAAAACACCTGTAGAAAGCTCTTTGTAAATGTAATTGTTATTTTCATTCATTACAACAGAAATGTCATGGTCGAGCAAGTACTATACAGGGCCGATTTCACAAAGAGCTAAGATTTATCTTAAGATGTGTATCAATTTGAATTGCTGAAAGCAAATTGTGATGTCACAATACAAATCACTATATAAATCATAAACAACTGGGTCCAATTTCATAGAGCTGCTTAAGCAGAAAGTATTGCTTAATGTCTGCTAAGCAGAAATGAGCAGGATACCAGTCACTAATTGTACGATATGATAGTTTGGCTGGTAACCTTATTCTGGTAAGCATAATTTTGTTGTGCTTAGCTACTTTTTGTGCTTAAGCAGCTCTATGAAATTGGGCCCAGGTCTCAACAAGAATTTTAGTACCTGGGCCCTATTTCACAAAGATGCTTAAGCAGAAAATATTGCCTAAACATTTTCTGCTAAGCAAAAAAGAGCAGGATACCAGTCACAGATGTTACATGTGAAATAGTATTTTGGCTGGTAACCTTATTCTGGTCAGCATATTTTTGTTGTGCTCAGCTACTTTTTGTGCTTAAGCAGCTCTGACGAAATTGAGCCCTAGCTGATGTCATAAGTGAGATACATTTGTTTTAACTATTGTTTATATTATTGCAGACGGCAGTTTGCATTGTGGAAAAGAAGAGCAACGACAAGAAGGAACCGGAATATCTACTTGTACAGAGGCCAGAAACTGGTATGAATTCAACCTCATGACAGCTCCTCTCATTTTTTGTTCTCCTGAGTTTATTTTTCAAGTAACAAACCACATGGGAAACTGACTGGATGAGACTCGGTGTGTATGACTTCTCACTGGCTCCCTGAACAAAGACAATGACAAAATAGGGCTAAATAGCTCAGTTGGTAGAGGGACCAACATGTTATTAATCCGGAGGTCGCAGGTTAAAATCCTGCTCCAATCAATTTTTGTGTGTTCACCCAAAAATTGATTTGTAATTACCCGGTTTGTTTCCCTTGTGGTTTATTACTTTGATATTTAAAGGAACATTACAGAATTGGTTTTTGCTAACAAAACAGGTGCTTGCAGTGTAAGCACTTGATGTAATCCATCATATACATAAACTGACAAACCTGTAGAAGTTTGAGATCGATCGGCCATCTGGGTCACGAGAAAATAGTGAAACACCGATTACACATTTGCATGAAATCGTATAGATTTAACAAATAAATAAAACGCTCACTGAGCGATAAACTCCGCTCACTGAGCGAAAAACTTAGTTTCAAGGGATGTTTTCCACTATCATCATCATTAGACCGTGTAAGTTTTATGTAAATCTGTGATCAAAACGTATACTTTACAAGTTTTTTTCTTACCAATTCTGTAATGTTCCTTTAAAGAAAAAGTTGAATCTCCTTCAGGTGATCCCCTTAGAATGCCGCTTCCCAGGTTGTATTGTAAACTGGGTGTGATTCCTGGTTATACAGCAGTATAACAGTTGTATGACTTCTAACTGGCGACCCTTAACAAAGACAATGACAAAATATGGAGACCCGGGCAACATTGGGCTGGATAGCTTTGGCGGGAAAGCATTGTAGTGTAAACCCAAAGGTTCAATTCCCCCCTAATTATTTTTTCTTTGTTCACTCCTATTTACCCAGTCAGTTTCCTTGCGGCGTGTTACTTGAAAGTTGCATCCCCTTCTGATGCTGCCAGGTTGTATCGTAAACTTGGCGTGATCCCTGGTTATACGGCAGTTTAAGGTTAAACTGCTTCTGACTGGCACCTCCCCCCCCCTCCCCAAACAAAGTTTTTTTTGACAAAATAGGGAGACCACCAACATAGGGCTAGATAGCTCAGTCGGTAGAGCACCGGCACAATATCTCTGAGCACTCACACTATGTTGAAACTCCGGGAAACATTACACACAATGGTCACCTGCTTTGCCCAATCACTGCTTGTGTCACAGCAATACCGTGGCCTACTTACACAGATGCACCAGGAACTCGCGTGTCCAAAACTTTGTTACTCTGACTATTTATATACTTGCCTCCTGCTCGGACTCAAAGATACAAATAATCTGCTGTTCCAAACATTATGCACTTAGTCAACTCAAACCTTAAATGAAACGTCACTTGATTGGATACAACTTATTGATTTTGTATCCGGCAATCTTTCATTAAAGGTATTGTACACTTTGGTAACGGCTCAAAATCAGTGTCCACATTTTGTGTGATTTAACATATGCATGAACAAACAAACCTGTGACAGTTTGAGCTCAATTGGTCATCGAGGTCACGAGAAAATAGTGAAAAGAGACCTTATGTGTTTTCTGTTTTTTTCAAATTATCGCGCGCGATAATTACTATTGTTTTACTCGTTTCTCAGAAACGATAGCATTTTAGGCAGAAATATTTTAAGGGACACTTTCTACCATTACTTACTTTAAATCATGTAAGTTATGTGTGAATCTGTGAACATTGTGTTTTTCGATCTTACCAATAGTGTACAGGGCCTTTAAATGAAATGTCACTTGATTGATTCTGTCATTAACAGGAATTCCCTTTTTTCGTCAATTGAAATATTGTATGTATTTGCATATTTTAAAAGCATTTCTGTGTTTACTTTTTTTTATAATTCAACGCCTTCCTAATCTGTCATTTTTGCTGTAATCTTTTATCTTTGTAAACTTGACTGGTTTAGTCTTCGGACTATAGTTGTTTATTGATTGTACAATAAACCAAGTTGAGTAAAAAGTAATAAAAATGAGCTCGGAGACTGCAGGTTCAAATCCCGCAAAAGTAAATTTGTCTTTGTTCATCCCAAAATTGATATCTAGTTGATGTTTTTTTGTTTTCCTTTCACTAGGGTTACTTGCTGGCCTGTGGGAGTTTCCTAGTGTGACAATGGACAGTGGTAACTGGCCCACGCCCAGGAGGGAAAAAGCCATCGATGGTTTACTCCAAGACAAACTCAAAATGAAGATTGTCGAGGAGATTGAAAGGCATTCAGTCAGTGAGGTAAGAAAACTATTACTTGTTAATTATTTGTCTGACCCTACACATGATGAGTGACAAACACTGTATACTCGATGCTTCCTCAGTCCTGTAGGAAACAATTAAATAAACAAACCATAATAAAAGTAATAAACATAATCGGTTCTTCTATAGCAGACATATCCTAGTAGCTAGATCATGACACAATATTATTATCCCTGTTCATCGGGCATACTTGGACCATTCCTCTAACTTTCTCAAATTAAATTAGCGCTAATAATCCAACACAACAATGTCTAAGCCCTCTCAGGTTCCCATTTATACTCTTGTGTTATGAGAAGTATTAATGATTAAGTGCCTTGCTCAAGGAGTGTCATGACTGGGCTATTATACTAGGTTTGGATTCGAACGCATTTTAGAACAAGCCAGCGATGGTTTACTTAAAGAAAAACTTCAAAACAACCTATTACACTAGGTTTGGGTTCGAACCCATGACCCCGCATTCTAGAGCAAAAAAGAAATGATCTAAACCATTAGACCAACAGGAGCATGCCTGGTGACGAGATGCCAGTTGAAATCCTGTTATTAGCAGTGTGTAGCGCAAACAGTTTAACAGATTGTGTGCGAGTCACCAAACATGACCCTGGTCAATATTGAGTGGGAGTCTCAGATTGAGTCATTGCTAGAACTATCAAATCTAATGCGTAATATTTTGTGGCGTGTCGTGGCAGAGCGCTCAAGCGCACCAGACTCAAGCTCTGGTATTCTGATCAGCAGAGTGTGGGATTGAGTCCTCGGGTCTTTAAAGTTGACACTTGACCATTATTGCTCTGTCTTCGAATGGGACGTAACGCCGTAGGTCCCACGTGTTGTGTAATGCACGGAGAATAACCCAGTGCATTTATCGTATAGAGAAGGGGTTTGTCTCTGTGTTTCTGGCATGGTCTGGCAGCGATATGCACCACTCACCTTGTATACCTTTCAAGATGTTGTATTATGGTTGCTTCGTCTCATCAAAGCGTTCTTGGCAATCTCCGCCAATTTTCTTAATTCGGCACCAGCAGTGTCATTTAAGTTGGACATTGCGCATTTATAAATGTTTGTTTTTATTATTATATTTTTTCAATGTAACAACTGCATCAGGGATAAAGAACAATATTTTGCTTCTTTTACCGTACACCAATGTTTTTAGAG
This sequence comes from Pycnopodia helianthoides, assembly GCA_032158295.1. Lineage (NCBI taxonomy): Eukaryota > Metazoa > Echinodermata > Asteroidea > Forcipulatida > Asteriidae > Pycnopodia > Pycnopodia helianthoides. Next base: position 14,286,870 of record CM063253.1, on the reverse strand, counting down.
GGGCAGCCATCCCCTCTTGGATGTTTATGACAGTGTTAAACAACATTCATGAAATTATGAAGGGGATTATTGTTATTGAAATGTAATTGTTAATTTAACTGAGCCTAAGGGCGTTAGATAAGGGCGTTGGTTTTTGAACCATTCGGTTGTTTTAATCCTATATAAATGTAGATATATATACAATACACTAACACGTGAAAATTTCATTTCAAAAGGTTGTAGTGTTAGTGAGATATCGCCGAAAATCTTGAGCAGTTATGTCCACACAGGAAGAATAATCTATATTATTGGAAAACACAATCTTAGAAACGATTCATGCAGAAACGTTTCTCAGAGTGAAATGTTTTTGAATCTCTCTCTCTCTAAATCTGCATCCCTTTAAAGGCCCTGTACATTATTGGTAAGATCGAAAAACACAATGTTCACAGATTCACACATAGCTTACATGATTTAAAGTAAGTAATGGTAGAAAGGGTTCCTTAAAATATTTCTGCCTAAAATGCTATCGTTTCTGAGAAACGAGTAAAACAATAGTAATTATCGCGCGCGATAATTTGAAAAAAAACAGAAAACACATAAGATCTCTTTTCACTATTTTCTCGTGACCTCGAGGACCAATTGAGCTCAAACTTTCACAGGTTTGTTATTTCATGCATATGTTTAATCACACAAAATGTGGACACTGATTTTGAGCTGTTACCAAAAGTGTACAATACCTTTAAACGGAGTTGTTTCTCAAAATGTTATACATTATCAATAGCTGCAGCGCTTCTTAACCAAGTAATGTTTATGGTAGTTAACATTTTGGAGTAATTACCAAAGGTATACCCCCCTCCCTGTAATGGTCGCTGGAGAACACAGGGAACAATCACACATAGGGTAGCAGCGTAGCAATTTGTTTAGCATGCAGATTTTATAGTGAGCAGATTATCAGCTTTATAAAACTGTCCCCAATGGTTGTGTACCAACCTCTCCCAAATGGGCTGTCTGATTGTCTTTCCAAGAATTCAACGCAACTCTTGACCAGCTCCAGGCGTTGTTGAGGAAATTAGTTTTTGCCAAAATGCCCTACAAGGCCAGTCAGAGATGTTTACAGCAGTGGCATAAACACATAATTTTATTTTTTTTTAGGGGGGAGGGTATAAGGTAACTCGGGGAAAAGACATAATTTTTATTAATTTTTTTTTGGGGGGGGGGAAGGTAGGTGCTATTTAGTGTATCGATCCATTTGTTTGTGTATTTTTTTGATTTATTTTTGAGTTTTTTTAATTGATATTTACTTATTAATTTGTTATTGTTATTATTATTGTTATTATTTAAAATAAATTTGAGGGGGGGGGGGGGCAAGGGTTCTGAGCGGGGGCTACTGCCCTCCTGTAACGCCACTAGTGTACAGACACTTGACCATCTTTGACCCACCAGCAAGTTATACAGATTTTGTTGAAGAAGGCTCTAAGGTCAACTTCAATTTCCAATAAACAGAGTCCCTCACCGAAAATTTCCTGTTTGGAATGTACACACCCGTCTAATATTAAAGTCTTCCAATGGCGTCGTATTACAAATTTCATCCTAAAAGAGTATCAAATAAATCACAATTTACAACACTTTATTGTGAGATTAGAGACTTTTTTTCCAGTTTCATGAGGACTCTATATATTGGACATTGCATCACAGTTAAGCTGAATTTGACACTAGACATCTACTTTAAAGGGATTTGTTCAGTTTCTGCAGCCAAGACAGCACCTTTGACCTGAACTATTTTAATCCTCATATAATAATTCGATGAATGCTGTCTATTCACCGTCCATAAATCCCAAGGGGACCCGCTGCTCCTTTAAAGCTCTTTAAATCTCATCCAGGAAGAGACATTGAAGCTAACGAGGTTCGATTGATGCGAGATGTCAGCTGATGGAAACAAAACCCCTTGAATCGCGATTAGAATTACACGCTCCGCCGCTTTGCTTAACAGCGACATTGAAAATAGAGTAACAATTTTCGTGTCTGGGTGTCTTGGGGCAATCACGTCGGTTCGTTGAACCTCGGTTTAACAGAGCTTGCCTTAGGTTTGAGACGTTCTTGTCTTGTGCAACAGCGGGTGTCCACTTTTGCCCATGGTGAATTTATTTCACAGGCACGCTGCACTTTCATTTAAAGCCCTATCATTTCATGAATATTCAGACAATGTCCTAGTTTTGGCTTGTGGGTATCCGTAATCTCTTTAACGATACAGAAGAAACATGAACAAAATTTGTTAGTTTAACTTCAAAACAACCGATGAAATTATGTCTCCCCAGTGACTTTTGTTGCAACCTTAAAGATTAACTCCATAATTTGCTTGAAGACTCATGACTCTGTTTAAATTTTTGTCAAGCACAGTCCTCAAATGCTTTTGCATGAGCAGGGCGAAAATAATCAGAAAAATACCTGATGCTTTATTCACTGTACTGTACGACCCGGAAAAAATGTCCCCAAAGTGTATGCATTAGTGTGAAGAGACCCATTTAGGATTTTACAATTCCGTTTGATTGGCAAACAAAAACGACATGATCAGTTTCATTCTGAAAGCACACAGGTTATTACTTTCATACCAGTACCAATCCACATTTGAAATATTTCCATCTGAGATACTGGCAAAGTGGAGAAAAATAGCATTTGAAGACGACCCCCCCCCCCCCCCCCCCCGCAAACAAAACATTACTTGATTTGATTTCAACAATTTAATTGACTGAAGCTTACAATATGCAGAAAATCCTTGACAACCTTTTGTAGTTCTTTGTTTCCACACCTAATGATGAAATATTCATAGCCCGAGTGTAAGGTTTGTTTATTATAAAAGAGACAATTTGGAAACAAATTTTCGCTTCCAAAAGTGAATATATAGCATTACGCCTTTAAATTTTGTGTCCATTCACATTGTTAAAAAGGGGGAAATTCCCAAGTTCCAATTGCTGCAAAGTTCCAAGGATTGGGGCCGCTAGTCTTTTGCAAAGTGGCTTCTCGAAAAGTCAGAAATTGAAACTGCCCCCCTCGAGACACTTATTGTGTGGATATGAGTTACATTAGTCAAACTTGAAAGAAGACTAGCAAAGAGCCTTCAGCATTAAATGAAGAGTGCCATATTTTCTTTACAGTGTGAAATTTGACTAAGTGGATGTCTGCACCTGTGACATGTTTTTTTTTGCATATAACCATTTTTTCCCTTTTTTCATGTTTTCATTTTATATTACTTGGTTTTGCCCTTTCACCAATGTGTGTAAAGCACTATTATACTCAGTACATAACTTCCCCGAGTTCTGTGGGGAAAAAAAAAATCCACAGGTATATTACTTGGGTGGGATTCGAACCCCACGACCTTTGCCATTCTAGAGCAGATGATTTACTGACTAGACCACCGAGATTTCCCGGTAGTTAGAGGCAGTTTGAATCCTAGATTTTAGCAGTGGGTTCATTTTAAGTAATCTTCAAGGGCAGGCAACAGGTCTGATTGGCGGCTGTGGCTGTGGCTGTGGCTACGGCTGCGGCTAAGGGTGTTGCTATGGGTATCCTTTGCTACAATGCATGTTCACTCAACGATCAAGCCGTAGCCATAGCCGCCAATTCATTCACGGTTTAACATTTTACGATTAAAAACATGAATGTGACAGAAATTTTTTAGATAGTTGATTTTATTTATTTCCTACACATTTTGTGTTGTTTTATACAACTTAAGTGCTCTAAGCAGACAGTCCCTTCAACCATTGGTTAAAGGCCCTGTACACTATTGGTAAGATCGAAAAACACAAATGTTCACAGATTCACACATAACTTACATGATTTAAAGTAAGAAAGGGTAGAAAGTGTTCCTTAAAATATTTCTGCCTGAATGCTATCGTTTCTGAGAAATGAATAAAACAATAGATTTTATCGCGCGCGATAATAAAGTCGATGTTTGAAAAACAGAAAACACATAAGGTCTCTTTTCACTATTTTCTCGTGACTTCCATGACCAATTGAGCTCAAATTTTCACAGGTTTGTTATTTCATGTATGGTTAATCACACAAAACATGAACTTTGTTTGCGACTGTTTTGTCAGCTCTACCAATCCTGTATAATACCTTTAAGTAAGGTATTTTGTAAGGTATAAACCACTATGCACTACACTTTGGGGTGGGGTGTATGTTGCAATATACCAGACCACTTGCCAGCTAACACTCACTGGGGTGAGTTCACATACCCCTTTTTCTCAGCAAAGTTCATTAACAAGACCATTGGAGTCCTGGCGAGTAATTGCAAGGGTCAATTGCCAACCTTTTGTGTTTTGGTAGTAGATAAACATATTAAAATATGTAGTAAAGATGAACTTGATCCTGGATGTTTGAATACGTGCGAGACTTAAAGGCAGTGGACACTATTGGTAATTACTCAAAATAATTATTAGCATAAAACCTTACTTGGTAACGAGTAATGGGGAGAGGTTGACAGTATAAAACATTGTGAGAAACGGCTCCCTCTGAAGTGACATACTTTTGGAGAAAGAAGTAATTTTCCACGAATTTGATTTCGAGACCTCAGAATTAGATTTTGAGGTCTCGAAATCAACCATCTGAAAGCACACAACTTCGTGTGACAAGGGTGTTTTTTTCTTCATAGTTATCTCGCAACTTCGACGACCAATCAAGCTCAAGTTTTTACAGGTTTGTTATTTTATCCATATGTTGAGATACACCAAGTGAGAAGACTGGTCTTTGGCAATTACCAATAGTGTCCAGTGTCTTTAAACAGTCGATACTGCCCAAACCCTGTACTTTTCATTAATCCCATAAAGGTATAAATCTTTGAAAATCAAATCTTCGTAGCTCAGGTAATCAGCAAAGATTGTTATTAAATCGCCTGGAAAAGTCTGTACAAGCCTACACCATAGGTAATCCCTTACTCTATCAGATTTGTGTACCTTTTTTTTAAAATATTTATCTACAGTTGAATAGCCTCACGTCAGACAGTGAGACGCTGTAAGGCAAAGCTATACCAAGGCCGTTATTAAAAGGCAGCAATCCACAGTACTGTTATGACCTGCTTTCGTATTGCCAAGGGAGAGTTCACCTTCTGGCTCTGTGGATAATTTATTTTATATCATAAATATCCCAGATGAAGTTGGCTTTTCATGCATGAAAAAAAACAACGAATTCACCTGGGAAATTATTGTGCCTATTTGGCACAACAAGAACAACTCCTTGAATGCATCTCTTGTCTGGATAGTTTCTCTGCTTGTAGGAAAACACTTTTTGTGTTCTTAGTGGGACTGAAACATTTAATCCTTAATTCCTTTTCACTAAAATGCGGTACGATATCCATAGAGCATTGAGGTAAATCTGTAGAAACATCCGTTGGGAGTTGTGCAATTGGCTGAGTAAAGAGTCAATACTGTAACTTATTGAAGTTTCGTCTACTCGGGTTGTATGCATAGACCTTTCTTTTTAGGATGTAACAGCTGTGAATTTTGCAAATGGGTGGTTGGCAGAAGTACAGGCAACCTTCACTGCAAATGAGCAGTTTATCATTTAATACAGCAGTGCAGACAACTCCTTCCAGTGAGCTTTTCTGAGAAAAAACAAATACACAGCATCTGTAAAAGATCTGGGTTTTTTTTGCAAACTTGACCCCAAAATCATGATTAGAATTTTAAATAGCTATTTGTATAGATTCAAAAAAGTTACAAGCTTTCATTTAAGGTGTTGCACAAAACAATCCGCCAATGATAAAAGTGGTACTTAAAGGAACATTACAGAATTGGTAAGAAAAAAACTTTTGATCACAGATTTACATACAACTTACACGGTCTAATGATGATGATAGTAGAAAACATCCCCTGAAATATTTCTGTCTGAAATGCCATATTTGATGAGAAATGAATAAACTAATTTTCCGATTTGAGTTTATCGCTCAGTGAGCGTTTTATTCATTTGTTGAATCTATATGATTTCATGCAAATGTGTAATCAGGTTTGTCAGTTTATGTATATGGTGGATTACATAAAGTGCTTACACTGCCATCAACTGTTTTGTTAGCAACAGCCAATTCTGTAATGTTCCTTTAATTAAAAAAACAGTGAATTATTGTTGGGATCCTGAAATATGTCACATTCATCGGCCGTAAACAAGTAATGTTGCAAGCCAAAATGTGTGTATGTTTTTAATTTTGAAATTGCATCATCTGTCCAAATTTGTTCAGGGAAAAAAATAATAATTTCAGCGAAAAATTTGGCCATATAACTTTAATGATTATTTATGTACAGATATTATGTTAATAAGGGTAAAGCCAAGGAGCAAGACCTATACTTTGATCTCATCTAAATGGGGTTAACTCATGCTGGTTGCAGCTGTTGCATTAAGACTGCTGTGGTCTTTAGAATTTTAAAATTTATGTAAGGTGTTCAATTCAATTCACATTTATTTCCACTAACATATTTCCACAAATTACATTGTAATGCATAATATAAAAGACAGAATAAGAATAAACTAGCGGGAAAGCGAGTGGAGGCAAGGCCCAAAATAAGCCAGGTAACTTGCAGCGGCTTGCCTTTACATAACAAAAAACAAACTAATGGTACATGCTTAAGATAATACAAAGACGAAACAAACAGACAGACAGACGAACAAAACTACTGGAGAAAATAACAAAGACAAGTATGCAAAGCTTAAAGGAGAAGAACGGTATAGAAACTATGTTACATACTGTTATGTTATTATATTATTTGTTCTACTTTTCTGGTTTTTAAATTTTGTTTTGTTTTTGTTTTGTGTGGGTGGGTGGGGGGAATACAGGGATGGGCTAGATACCATTAATACCCCCCTCCCCATTTTGATCAAGGCATTTTTCTCAGAATATTTCCTGATTTTAGGATTTTCTTAAAATATTTTCTTGAAAGAAGTAAAGCCATCCCAAAGGGAGAGGGAAATAGTCAGTGTCCCAAACCTGTAGTTTTGTATTTCTGGCAATGCAAATAGTCTGTAAACCTCCTGAAATGTAACATCAGTGGGGTTTCAGGGCCTAGTAAGGGGACACCCAGCCCCCCCCCCCCCCCACCAAGCTATGTTCAGGAATTTCAACGTTCGTCTGAATCTCATCCCTGCATAAGATAAATCATTGTTTACTCAGTGCTTTCCAAGTCCAGCAGGAAAAACAATATCCAAGGGCACCTGGGATGGCCTTGGGAGGAAGTTCATCGCAATCAACATTGCATTGCCGATATCCGAGGTGTATGGTACAAACTATTAAAAAAAAACTGTTTACTCCTTGGTGCAATAAATCCTTCTGTCAAAATGATATCCTATGATTTTTTTTCAATTTTTTTGTCTCCAGGTGGTCCACATATTTTCCCACATTGAGCAGACGTACTGCGTTGAGACATTCAGTGCATATGATCGGAACATCAAAGAAACGACTCCTGTGGCTGGCAGTCCGTCGTATAAGTGGTTCACGGCTGAGGACTTCTGGTCGGGGGCTGTCTCGACAGCAATGAAGAAATGTTTTAGTGCCTACTTTAAATCAATCAGTCCGCCAAAGGTAATAAAAGAAAGATGTATGTGCCCCTCATTAAAATCATTTGTTTTGCTCTTAAAGGGGATGCACAATAATTGATGATTATAAAAATAGAAATGTTCACAGATTTGCACATAATTTACATGGGATAAAGATGGTCAAGGTGGAAAAACTTCCCTCGGAATACATTTGCTTGAAATGCTTTGGTTTTTTGATAAATGAGTAAAACAAGTAGTTTTGAGCTCGCAAGTCCAGAACCCAGTGTGTGTTAACAGTGAAAACATATATATGTTTTTTTTGTTTTTTTTACTATTAGTTTCTTGTGACTCACTGACTAACTAAGCTTAAAACCTTTACATGTTTGTTGTTTCATGTTGGTACCATGCTAAGACCACAAACTGCATTTTTTATTAAGTGTTTGAGTGACTTGCCCAATTCCGAGGCATTATTTTGAGGTCTGCAATCAATATGAAAGGGAATTTAGTATATGGTCCCAGGTATGGAATGACAACTGCCCTTCTGACTTTCCAAATAATATAAATGATGACATCATCATATATGACAGCGACCTCTGGTGATAAGTTTTAAAATGTCTTATTTTGCTAAATACCTGTTGCAGGTTGAGAATCATTTAAAACTTGGCACATTCCGAAATCTTCAATGGCTAGAAAGAACATAAGCATTGATGCCTCAATGCATCACCAGGTGCCAATTTACTTTAAATCAAGTTTTATTATTTCAAAAATGTATATCTTGAGAACCACAAATGATGACTTCAATCATATATTTATATACAGTGGTAACCTGATTTGACCTTGATCTCTGTGCAAACTGGAAGTTCAAATAAGAAGTAAATATTATGAAGCATTCTTTTGATGTTTTATGGCAATGATGACAGCTGATTGGTCAAATATTTTATTTGTTTAGAAATTAATGTTTGCTTACAATTCCCAAAGTCTGGACACCTAGTGTTTGCTTTAGCTACAGTTTCTTCTTTTGTCCTTTTTTTTCTTCTTTTCAGATGAACTCTAGAAAGATGAAATTTGACTCCAAAAAGACTGGAGATGTTAAGAAGCAAACAGGTTTGAATGCCTTTTTCAAACCAGTGCAGAAGAAAAGATAACCGGTAATTCTACATTTTGGGTCCATTCTCATGGCTCTGCTTACCATGGGATTCCGTGCTTACGGTCACCAATCTCCGCTTTCAGGATTAGCGACAAATTTCTGCCCTAGTTGTCGTAGCCATTTTTTTCAAAACCAAGGCTTCTGATATGGCTGGCTCTGGCTTAGGCACCATCTGCAATTTTGAAAATACATCAAAAGTGAACACTTTTTAATCTGCTGACGGGACCTTAGCTGGAGCAGAAGCCGAAGACATGGTTTTGAAAAGGGGCCTAGCTCTCCGTGAAGCCATGGAACCTCCTTCAACAGTCTGTAAACAATGTTTGTTTTTTTCGCTTAACAAATTAATAAAAACTTCAAAATTTCCAAGTTTCCTCTTGAGACCTAGCCAACAAGAATGCTTACAAGATGTACTCACAAGCATGAGCACAAACTCCTTAGTGACCTGCACAATATGCTTTTGTTAAGCGCAGATTGTTCCGCTATGGCCGTAAGCACAGATTTTTCGCTTACCAGATAGCAGAGCCATGAAATTGGACACAAATGATGATGTGGTTTGATTTAGAGGCACATTTAAGGCTAATTAATTTTTTTTTATCAAAGCAGGTTCTAGTCTGGTCGATGCATATCCCCTAAGTTGAACTGCTTTGAGCTGCTAAATCCGCTCTGCATGACTCACAGAGGGCGCCCTGTACAATGGAGGCAACTTTTCCTCAGAGGTTCATTTGAAAGACGTGTTATTAAATATCAGTGCCCAATTTCATAGAGCTACATTAAGCAGAAGTTTAGTAGCTAAGCACAACAACATTATGCTTACCAGAATCATGTTTATCAGCACAAATACCACGCATCCGTGACTGGTGTCCTGCTTATTGTTTGGTATTAGCAGGAAACTGATGAGCGATAATTTCTGCTTAATCAGCCCCATGAAATTGGACCCAGCTCTGTTATTTGTCTGGATTTTTTCCAGATTGCAGGACTTTCGTGTAGACCGACATTTGTCTTCAGATTGTCTTGAAGATGTGCGAGAAGACAGAGGCCTATTTTTGTCTATTTCTAGTTGTGATAATGTTATTGAGTCTTCTTACCACTAAGAATGTAGCACCCAGTAAGTTCAGAGGGTTTCCTCTCTAGACCTTTGTGCATTGAGATATTTCTACCTCCAGCATGCTGATAGACCTAGAGAAGACCGCATTTGTTAACAGGATTTTTCATTTTTGTAGCCTCACACTCCAGGAATTACGTCAATGTATCGCGTCATTGTGAGACATTTGAGACGATAGCGGGCGTTCCACTAATCGGTTCTTTTATCTATACTGTTCTCGTTGCTGAGAACAATGTACATTTTACGCGCGCGTTAGCCGCAAAAAGAAGTGCATTCTGGTCGTAATACCGACAAATGAGATGCATGCTGGTCACAATAATGACAATTTTTGAGCTGTTCAAAACATGCAAAGTTTGTCATTTTCTAGACGGGCATGCACCTCGTTTAACGGCCAACGCGCGCGTAAAATGTGTTTGAGAACTAGTCTGCAGAATGGACCGGTTATAAGAACTAAAAACAACTATTCCGATAATCCATCAAAACATTCTTGAAACAGATATGAAGAAAAGTGAAACCAATTAACCTTTTAGTTTAGTTCCATTTATAATTTTGTTCTATTTTCTTTATGTTATTTCTGTCCTGTTGTCTGTTCATTTATTTCATAATTAATAATATTGATAAGGACAGCGTGTATTCGCTTTACCTAGAAGTTGTTGTTACGTTTTTTATGTTGAATTATACGAGAACGTAAAAAACTGACTGCTTGGATGATTTGATATTCCGATATGAAAATATACTGCCAAACTGGGCGCGACGCAATTTTTTTGTTCGTACCACACTGGAGACAGGGGGTCAACAGTGAAGGGATCCGGGAAAGCGCCCATACCTTATGCGTGTATGCTTTGGCTCTAGTGTGGTACGGAAAAAAAATTGCCCGACAGTTTTGAGGATAAATTTTGTAAGTTTTGTTTTTGTTTATTATTTTGATTATGCATGTTTGCTGTCTTTGCTGTCATGTCTGTGTTATTATACGCTTTCTCATAATTTTTAAAACTATTTCTCCAATTTAAGTCTTTATATCATACGTTTATTGATATTTGTCTCATGGCCCACCATACCAACGCGATTGTTATTTAATTTAAATACAATAAATTCATACTTTTTCTAAGAACAACCGTTGGACAGTGTGCATTTATGATCCCGTAATGCCGTTACATTCTGAGTCAGTGGGTACTTGTATAACACCGAACGCGCCAAATCTCTCACACTTCCAAAGCCGATGCTAAACACGCCCTTTGTCGCACGTGAGTTGAACATCGTTGGATCCCCATGAGGGTTAAAGCTGTTCAAAGCACGCACATGTTGCTAAGCTGAGGTAAATTATGGTCTGACATGAGGTATGAAGCTAAAGTCACCAGCCGAACTGGCATTTGATATCAATGGTTTGTCACTGGTCCCCAACCGATACTTGCTCAGCAAAAAAAATGTATTTATGAAGGAGCTCGATGGAAATGTGTCAGAGAATCAGGACGAGGGGGTGTTTCATCGAGTGGAGTGCCTCCCTTTGGGGATTTGTTTGCAGCTTTTCAATTGCCGTGCAATGTTAAGTGCCAATCCAGAGGTAGTTTGGACATCCACAATCGTGACTGTGAATAAGGCGCTTCGAGATCATTCACTCCCATGATCTGAACATCCAAGAAGGAAAGGAGGATCATTGTCTTGTCTTAGCCTTCTCTTTTTTCTCATAGATATTTTCCCTTTTAGTATGTTTTATTATCTAATTAGTTACTTTTTTTCACCGTCTTCCCACCTTTGTTTTTGTATTTTGTTGTTTCCAACTTCTTGTGGTTAAACCAGCCTCTTCCCTCTATCCCTCTTTGTCTCCTTCATTGTTCATCCCTTGCTTTGTCTTTGTGCATTTTGCCTCTCTCTCTCCCTTTTCATTTATTTGCACTTGACTGCTTCCGTTACACCACGTTACATGTTTATGTGTCTTGTGGTGCCATTTTGCCTTCAAGAAAGACAAAGACTCTTCTAGGTCGAAACGTCAGGCCAGTATCTTTTCTCATTTTTTTGAAGGAAAAAAAAATCACTTTAAGGTATTGTACACTTTTGGTAGCAGCTCAAAATCAGTGTCCACATTTTGTGTGATTCAACATATGCATGAACAAACAAACCTGTGAAAGTTTGAGCTCAATTGGTCATCGAGGTCACGAGAAAATAGTGAAAAGAGATCTTATGTGTTTTCTGTTTTTTCAAATGATCGCGCGCGATAATTACTATTGTTTTACTCGTTTCTCAGAAACGATAGCATTTTAGGCAGAAATATTTTAAGGAACCCTTTTTACCATTACTTACTTTAAATCATGTAAGTTATGTGTGAATCTGTGAACATTGTGTTTTTCGATCTTTCCAATAGTGTACAGGGCCTTTAATCAAAAATGATATTTAAAAAATATATATATAACAAAAACGAAGGAGAAGATTGTCCGCCGGCGGGATGAAACACAGCTGTCATAGCAAGTGTAGCTTCCATCTTTGGCGCCTTGGGCATCAACTTTGTTTTCGCCGAATGTAAGCTCTTTTACTCTAACCGAATAAAAACAAAACTGTTTTACTTGAAATAACAATTTCCGCTGGCAAGGTGTAATGCTACCAAGAGCAAGAAGATTTACTTGAATTGAGAAATATATCTCCTTCAAGAAGCAAAAAATATAGAGCGAAAGGTCAAATTTCGTGCATTCGACCATTAGCAGCTAACACGTGAAATGTTTTTTCCTGTGCCTGTCGCCATGACGACCTGTTGCCTCCATTTCATCGGTTAAAAGGACTTTGTGTAAACCCATACCCGCATCCAGCCCATCTCGGTAAAATATTTTCAATGAGGATGACTGGAAAAAATTAATGCAAGTAGTGATTGAAATAGCCTTGAGCGGGGCCGAGAAAAGCTTTTGGCATGTGTCGAGTTTCCAGATAGAGTTTAATCATGCTTAGGCCATCTTTGTCGTGTTCCCAGGATGCTGTAAACATTTAAGAATACCGCATCGCATAACACCAACACGGGGACAGATCAACTTTTTCTCCCTCGTCCCATCTTCGGATTTGGGTAAAAGCCGGAAGAGAATGACTGCACTTGAAAAGTGGTCGCAAGTCTTGATAGGCCTTACCAGTACTGATTTTTATAACAAATATTTCCGTCTGAAATGTCTTACTGCTGCAAGAAATATTCTTCATTCTCATTCAGTTCTCTTATTTTGTTATAGCGCCGTGTCTGTCATAAATGACACCCAGGCGCCGAATTATCAAATTTGGTGGAGATTGTTAATGATTTTTATGAGACGAAGCAACCGAAATACAACACCTTGAAAGGTAAAATAATGACAAATACTTTAATAAAATAAGAACAAAAAGAGCGGATGAGGGGGGGGGGGGGTCTTTTTCTTTTGCCCGGCGGCAGGATGGATTTTTGTTTCATCTTATGCCATTTGCATCTGTTTTTCTTTCTGCTAAAATTACTCTGTTATGATATCTCACTTGTAATTGTTTGAATTTGCAAGAATGTCATAAGCATTTGAAACCAGCGTGCCAGTTTGTCCGGGATAAAATAATACTTCACGTCGTTCCGGCATTCAAGTGTTTTTTTCCCCCGTTTCAAGGGATTGCTAGACATGGTGTAAAGATACTATACACTTGAATTTGAGAGTGAACGCCGGATAGTACTTGTTTTTACCCACGACATTTGAAATTAAAGACGAAACATTAATGTTTGTGTGAGCACGAAATTGGCTCTTGCAAGCTTGGCGTTACCTTTCCATGGCAGGTCACCAAGGTTACATAATATACGTATATGCACACTCGGCTTAGCTGATTTGTGGGAGTCAATTTTTTGAGAGCCCGTTTATGTTGCATAAATATTTCCAGTAAAATTAAAAGATTGATACGGATCAGAAGTGCTCAAAAAGTGTGTATATTTCTCTGTTTTTAAACGTACAGAGGCTTGATTTTTCAACCCCCCCCCAAAAAAAAACACACCAAAAGCTTCCAGGGGCTTCGCTCACTGGAACCCCGACTGTGATTCGCCCCTGGACCCCACCGGGGGCCGTAAGGCCAGCCTCTGGACCCCACCCGTTACATTTCTTTGAGAGCCCCCCCCCCCCAGACATAATCCTGGGTGCGCCGTTGGAAAAATTGACCCCTATCTAGACACTTGAATCCCCCAGAGCATCCTCGCTGATGTCTGGACTCTCCTTTTCTCAAATCATGTCCATAAATTAAATTCTTGGATGCTATGTTTGATGTTTCATAGTTGTAGGCAGGGAATACTTTTGGTATTCTCAAGAAACACATTACCATAAAAACTTACTTGGTAAAGAGCACTTGAGAGTTGTTGATAGTATAAAACATTATGAGAAACGACTCCCTCTGAAGTAATGTAGTTTTTGAGAAAGAGGTTATTTCTCACCAAAATATTTGAATCTGAGAAAGGCTTCAGGCATGAAGCCTTTTTCAGACTTCTGAAAGCACACAATTCTATGCAACAAGGATGTTTTTTGTGTCATTATTTTCTTGCAACTTCGATGACCAATTGAGCCCAACTTTTCACAGGTTTATTATGTTATGCCTATTTTGGATACACCAAGCGAGGATATTAGTCTTTGAAAAATTCCAAATGTATATCCTGCCTTTAAAACAACCAAACACTTTATTATGTCCTCAACACAAGTGTTGCTTAATTGCTGATAAATATGTATTTGTTATTTTTGCCATTTGGCTTTTCATATTCTTTTTTTCCCCTCTGGGTAGCTATTAAATTAACTTGTGACATTTCAATGTTGTGTGAAGTGAGTCTGATAATATACACTTATGTTTACATTTTAAGTCGTTCTCAACTCGGCCCTTGGGCTTTTCGACGAATCGATAATAAAATCATTTAGTTGAATTGAAGTTAGAGAGAACATTTTTGAAAATCACACCTCCGTTTAAAGGTATTGTACACTTTTGGTAACGGCTCAAAATCAGTGTCCACATTTTGTGTGATTAAACATATGCATGAACAAACAAATCAATTGGTCATCGAGGTCACGAGAAAATAGTGAAAAGAGATCTTATGTGTTTTCTGTTTTTTCAAATTATCGCGCGCGATAATTACTATTGTTTTACTCGTTTCTCAGAAACGATAGCATTTTAGGCAGAAATATTTTAAGGAACCCTTTCTACCATTACTTACTTTAAATCATGTAAGTTATGTGTGAATCTGTGAACATTGTGTTTTTCGATCTTACCAATAGTGTACAGGGCCTTTAAATATTAACAAGTGGCTAATCATTGAAAGTCGATCGCGTGATGGTGCAATAATTTTTAGCTAGATTCTGCTGAAAGAGCCTTAATGTATTAACAGTAGACATAGATCTATAGACGGTCTTCGTTGAGCTGATAATAATAGCCTAAGGCCAAAGTTCCGAATTGGCGGCTACGGTGACGGCTACTGACTGTTGGACGTACTTTAACGTGACTACGCGGACGTAGACGTAGCTGTGAGTCACCGATTCAGACACGGCCCACGGTTGTGGCTTCGGGCTTGGTAGTGGCTTAGGCTCCGTCGGTTATTTTGAAAACATGTGCATTCGTTACGCGGGCTTCAGGCAGGTCGCACTATAACGTGGTTTCGTAGAGGAGCGATAATACTGCTAATGTCCCACACAACACGGAACGAACACCCGACCCAAACTACACTCTATAGAACACTTCGGGTCAGAATTGACCCGGATCCGGGCCCGTGAGGCCTGACCCACAAAACTGGGTCAGTGTAACCCAGAATCTGTGTCAAATGACCAGACATGGGTCAAGCTGTCGCAGACTGCTTGCCAAATCTCATTTGTAACCACTTTCCGGGTCAGCCTGACCCATGGATTCATAAGCTGGGTCAATTCTGACCCTGGAGCTTTTAAAGTGTACGAAACCATAAATGACGTCATTCCGTTCTCCACTATCATTGTTGTATTATTTTCTTTAATAATGAATCCAGATACCCTATCAAGACTTACATTTGGTCATGGGACAGATGACGTGATGACCAAGACACGAGCTAAGTCATGATGTCGCAGTTGCAGTGCCGTCTAAAAACGTCAGTTCATTGGATTTCAATGAGGTATTTTACTTGCAAATTTTGTAAACATAGGCTAGGTTCGAATACTGTATTATATGCTATCGGGATTCAGGAGTGCGGTGTTATGAATTTGAACCTGTTGATGCATTTTCCCTCAGAACATCGACGTACAAATGTTGTACGTGCTTCAATTTGCACCCGAGTATTCCATTTTACCCTGCTTAAAGGCAGTGGACACTATTGGTAATTACTCAAAATAATTATTAGCATAAAACCTTACTTGGTAACGAGTAATGGGGAGAGGTTGACAGTATAAAACATTGTTAGAAACGGCTCCCTCTGAAGTGACATAGTTTTCGAGAAAGAAGTAATTTTCCACGAATTTGATTTCGAGACCTCAGAATTAGAATTTGAGGTCTCGAAATCAACCATCTGAAAGCACACAACTTCGTGTGACATGGGTGTTTTTTCTTTCATAGTTATCTCGCAACTTCGACGACCAATGAGCTCAAGTTTTTACAGGTTTGTTATTTTATCCATATGTTGAGATACACCAAGTGAGAAGACTGGTATTTGACAATTTACCAATAGTGTCCAGTGTCTTTAATGCATTGAGTGATACGCTATTGTGATCGCTTCAAAGCAGCCATTTCGAAAAAGTTCCGCAAATATAAACATCATGTGTAGAGTAACGGCAGTACCAACGAACATTCGGCACGGAAGCTTAGAACCTTCCCTTTGCGTGCCTCTTAATGGAAAAGGAGAACAGTGGGACGAAAGCGACAACGATTGATGGGGAAATTATAAGAAAGTTGTGGGCCTCGATACTGTATTTTCTCAACCTATAGAAGCATGCAGCACTGGCAGCCAAGCGGGGAGCTCAGGTTGGTCACAACAACAATCCCTAACCTCGCTCAGGTATCCATTTACTCCTGGGTGATGAGAAGCAATTAAAGCTAAGTGTCGTACTCGAGGACACATTAGTGAACCCGACTCGGCCACCGGAACATGGGTTCAATGATCAAGACCGCTCGGCCATGACGACACGCCATGGAAAGCGTGAAAGTTACAGCTGAATACAATTTTAGATTAAATGAAACAAAATTAATTCCGGCACGAGAGCTTGCGATTGCAAAAAAAACACCAACCACAGCAACGTAAAGCACGGATACGGACCCTCTACAATAATCTAACGATCGAACGGTGGTGTTTGTCAGGAAAATGATTAGACTGTAAAGCTGCAACGATCACTGTAAAGCTGCAACGATCAATGCAGCTGCATTGTTTTTACACAAATAACAGCTGTGCCCGTCACATCAGATTTATTGCTTGGTATGATATGAGTGGATGACCCTTCGCAGGGAGTGTCTTCAACCTTGTCTGTGCCGATCGCCTGGAGGACCTCTATCTCGCGCTGCAGCCGTCTTTGTCAGGTTTCCTGCCTCCGATGGCGTTAATGAATACCAATTGTCGGTACGACGTGAGGGGTCACCCTATTTGCCCTAACAGTCTCAATGTTTCCTTTATTGCTTCGAATGCGAGGAGGGGGGAATATAACTGTGGCCTACCCGTAAGGTCTGTTGTGCACCACAGGCTTGTTAATTTTAACTGTATTTCTTTGTTAATTTGTTTCCTTACAAAGACACTTGCAGCCAACGTGCTGAATAATTGATAGGCAGTTCTTATTGTAGTGATTTTTTAGAATCGCACCGACGGGCGTCTCAAAGCGCTCACTATTTTCACGACAGGCTTGGAGAGCTTTGTTTCAATAATGGTACCTATATTTATAGCACAAAGGTTTACAAGGTGACGCGGCGCATTCTGCAGTCGCTTATGCAAGAAACACCGCGGCAAACCCCTACATTCTCGATAAAGTGCAGTGGGTTATTTTTTACAATCAAGTAATAAACCACAGGGGAAACTGACTGGATGAATTTTAAATAATAGCGGGTTGAACAAAGACAAAAATAACTGGGGCGGGATTTAAACCAGCGACCTCCGAATAAACGTGCCCCGCTGTACCAACTGAGCTAATTACGCGGTCTTTGTACAAAATCATAAATGTTTAGACGCAATTAGGTCTGTATAACATGAGCTACTTTATAGCCATGGGATAACTAAAGTATAGAATCCCCAGAGTTTGAAAGGAATACGTTTCCAGATGCAAATTACAATCGGCCATGCATGTTCCAATGCGCATGATTGGCGCACAAAGGATTACTGGGTGAAATCCGAGCCAAGCAAACTAGGCGGTAACCATCATGGCACGCTGATTTGAAAGCATGCAACTGTACTTGGTTTCCCAAGATGCAGTGCAGTACAGTTTTAAGATGGCGCTTGTGCATATATATGGGCTACTGTTTTGTTATGGTTTGTTTTCTCGGTTAGACTTGTATAATGTATAATTTAATCTATACGTCGGAATACGCCTCAAGCATTCTCCAGCCATTTTGTATATTACACTTTATTCAATGGCATGTCACCAGACCGAGGCTTGGGGGAATAGTCGGACCCTTTGTGTAAACATCAGTGATCGATTAGTACAATGGTGTACAAGGAACGCGTCTAAAGCAAGGCAAAGGTACCAAGAAACTGGACGACTCCCAAAAGCGTACTGTGGTATCTATACGGTTTTAAAATTTCGCGTAGAGGCGGGAACTTGCATTGTACTTTCAATCATTATATGGATACCAGACCAAAGATAATAAAGCCAAAATTTACAACAAAAGTGTGTTTTGAAAAAATAACTTTAATTAAGGTCACAAAGTGGAAAACCATATTAAACAAACAAACAAACACCCCAACAAACAAACAAACAAAAACAAAAATAAAGCAACAGAAACTGTTATATACTGTTTAAGGGTCGCTGCAGGGGTGGGGCTTCTCTTTTGTGAAAGTAGCGCCATGTGTACAGCAGTTATCAAATCATTTTGGTGTCTCCTTCTTCAGCACACTGTAAGGGGAGGGGCGGGTCGCAATTTTTCCCCCAAACAGGTTTGCGTTTTATGGATAGCAGTTGGCAGTCCTGTGAATGACGGTTAAAATCCTCATTATATAATACCTTTGTCACTGCTCACCAACTGCTATTCATCAAACGCAAACCTTTTGGGGGAAAACAAATTGCGGGCGGGTCCTAAAACCGGTCAGTATCCCCTTTACTATGTTATAGCAGTGTACCGGTATGTACATAATACCTCATATACGGTATTTTATAGCAATGCATGGATAGCTTTTTGTTATGGTGTGGACGGTAAAATATATGAGCTACCGGTAATTTACGGAACCATTTTATACTCTCTGCTTGGAAGAAGTGGTGTTGGTTCTGAGAGGAACCTGTTCACAGGTGAGATGGGTTTCGAACAGTAGGCCTATGTTGTGTTTTCATTTTTTTCTTGTTTTTTTTTTAACCCATACACCGATGTGTGTTTATAGCGCTGTGTACTCTAAAAACACTGTATAGCACACAGAGACATTGACTTTCAAAATGGCGCGAACAAGATTGTTGTGATCATGACGTCAGGTAAATTTGTCAATAATTGGATATGGTTTTATTATGAAGGGCTGCGCTTACCAACGTAATGTTATAATAGCAAAGAGCGTTTCAATTCAGTGGACTCTCTGCTCTTTGGTTCTGATCAACCAAGAGAATGAAATATTGTAATTTGAAATAATATTACAAGAAGGTTACAGACCATCGTTTATGACTTGGTTTGCATGGAGGCATCTCTACTGTTCTGTGCTATAATCCGGGCATTAGGTTTTTTCCGTTTCAGCGGCGGTTTTAATCGTTTCCGGCGGGACTCTGGTCGTAACTCGATACTTCTTCCGCGTGAATATGGACGAGCAGAACATTTTCCGGAAACTATACTGGAACTCCTTGTACTGCAACGCGTAGATGAATGGGTTGGCGCACATGTTGCAGAGTACCATCACAACTGAGAGGCGGTGAAGGGTCCCGTCGAAGTTCAGCTGCCCGCCAACATTATAGTAGAGGTACGTGAATTCAGAGGGCGTCCAGCAAATGACGAACGTTATGAAAACTATACAGAGCGTTTTGATGACATTCCGGAAAGCGCGGGAAAATTTACAGTCTTTCTGTTTGAGGCGAGGTTCACGTTGTTTCGGCTGGGCGCGGGGAGAGTTTCTTCGGTCGTTGCCCAACTGCGACATCGCGCCCGATGCTGTGTAGCAACAACTAGTGTCCTCGGAAACTACCGGTACGGTGTCAGGACTCAAAAGCCTGTTTGTTACTTTGATCGGGGTAAGTTTTCGAGCAGTTGACGAGGCTGGCTGCATCGCGATGTGGATCGTTTTACAAACAGGTGGTCGCTTCAGCCTGTTTAACTTGAACGCGATGAAGACATATTCAACAAGCATGATGGAAAGCGGTATCAGGTATTCTACGATGAAGGTCATGACCCCAACAAAAATTTGCGTAGTCCCGTGTTTCCACACGAGAACACAGCTCCCCGTGGGCGATAGTTCATGGACGAATGCGAGGTAGCACTGGTAACCAAAACCCACCAGCCATACGCCCGCCATGGCAACTTTCATCCTGAAACGCGTGAACTTATTCAAGTGGATGACCGGGTGCACCACGGCGAAGAAACGCTCGGTGGTCAGCAAGGTGAGGTTCAGGGTGGACGTCATGAACAGGGCCCAGAGTATAAACTCCGAGTACCAGAGTTTGCAGACAACCTGCCCAACCGTGCCCCCCGTCGCCAGGAGGAACTGCCAGCGGTCCAACCGCAGGGCCAAGAAGAGGAGGGAGCTGGCGAGGTCGATGAAGGACTGGTGTA
This sequence comes from Pycnopodia helianthoides, assembly GCA_032158295.1. Lineage (NCBI taxonomy): Eukaryota > Metazoa > Echinodermata > Asteroidea > Forcipulatida > Asteriidae > Pycnopodia > Pycnopodia helianthoides. Next base: position 14,266,279 of record CM063253.1, on the reverse strand, counting down.
AGATGAACATGTGAGTCAGGGACTGGAACGAGCCCCAGTTGCCGAGGAGAACGACGATCACGAGGCAATTGCCGAGAGCTCCAATGGAGCCGATGGAGGCGTTGATGACATTGACACCGACCGAGGACGTGGCGTTGGGCAACGTGTCTCGGAAAATGTCCGTCACCAGGTCTGGCGAGGAGCAGTTCGACGCCATTTCTGAAGAGGATAAAACAAAGGAGGAATTCTTGAGAGTAACTATTTTGCAAATTTGGCATAAGCCAAACCTGGGTCTTGTTATTAGGTGACTTGACTCGGAATGAACGGTTCCCTTGAGTGTCGTATTAATGGGTTCATTCCCCAAACTTGGACCTGGCTGGCGGCATTTACAATACCACTTTCCAAATTCATGTTTTGAAGCAGAGGTGGACTTGGTGGACTTGAGTTTATTTTAGGATTTTAGAATGCAGAACTTCAGACTTCAAAACTTCAAAAAATGGTGTAGGGCTCTTCACAGTCACCCTTTGTCTAAAACAATGTAAAGCATCCCTCGATTGATAGATAGCATGAATCCCTCCCTGTTTGTTGTCTTGTTCACTGGTACTTTACTTGAAATTGGAAGTTCGTGTGAAAGACAATTATTTATACTCTCACAATTCCTATCCTCTTTTTATCACGTTGGTCAGTGTCCACGCAAACCACGCCCATCAGTGGCGTAACTAAGAGATATGTACCCTCCCCCTTTGATATCCGTGTCCTCAGGTGCCCCCATTTTGAAATCTGAACTTTTGAGATTAAAGGAACATTACAGAATTGGTTTTTGCTAACAAAACAGTTGCTGGCAGTGTAAGCACTTTATGTAATCCACCATATACATAAACTGACAAACCTGTAGAAGTTTGAGATCGATCGGCCATCTGGGTCACGAGAAAATAGTGAAAAACCGATTACACATTTGCATGAAATCATATAGATTCAACAAAATGAATAAAACGCTCACTGAGCAATAAACTCCAATCGGAAAATTAGTTTATTCATTTCTCATCAAATATGGCATTTCAGACAGAAATATTTCAAGGGAGGTTTTCTACTATCATCATCATTAGACCGTGTAAGTTTTATGTAAATCTGTGATCAAAAAGTATATTTTACAAGTTGTTTTCTTACCAATTCTGTAATGTTCCTTTAAACATAATACCAGAGTAAATTGTTACATTATACAATGTTCATTTAAACATAATACCAGAGTAAATTGTTACATTATACAGGCGGTTAATGTAACAACTTACATTTTTAAAAACACAATGTAGACAATTTGTTTTTACACTCACGTCAGATTATATGATAACAAAATAGTATGAGCTCTGAAAAGTGCCTATTTTAAGAAAAATGCAAACGTAAACTACAAATTGAAGGTCACGGTAGGTGTAATGGCCCATGACAATCCGTTTAAAAGACTCGGTCTTATTTTAGATTACACTAACTCTCTCACAAATTGATGCTGAACGTTGAAACGAGGTAATTTGAAGAGGGTTTCACAGGAAATGAAGTCTTGTGATGCACTCACTTTCTAAAAGATAGTGTTTATAAAAGTGCGAATTTTGTTCACAAGTCTCAATACATTATGTTGCCTCAGTCAGCGTACCAGCAGTGTTTCGCGTTATGCAAGGGGTCATAATATTTATTTTCAAAAATAGGGATAACTGTAGTTGAATACTCATAACGAAAACGCACTGTTTGCGCTAATAAGAATAATAATTCTATGTTCATATAATTATAATACCTAGTTTCAAGGTTCATCATCAATTTGTTAGAGAGTAAATGTAATCTAAAACTAGACGTACAGTGTTTGTAAACAACAAACACACAGGTGTTCGTGAGTGATGTCAGATTGTGTTTGAATGAAATGGGGACGACATTTAACATAGCAATTAAATGTCTGGTTCAGAGGTTAGAATGTTTTCAAAGGTAAAACCTCGTTTGCGGTTTTGGAATTCAAGGTCAAGTAGGGTCATATGTGTGTTATTTTAATGGCCAATTTCACTTAGAAATATATCTCAGGTCGTATGGGGTCACCCTTTGAATGTGATTTTTACAATTCGGCCGGAGCTTTTTTATGGTGCAAGTACCTTACATCTAGCATTTATGGTTCTCCGATTATGATTGTTTTTAATATTAAACGTTGATTAATTGTTATGACGTCATCGATGACGTCATCGCACCAAAACAATTTGGGTGTCATATACATACTACAATCTATATACATAGTAAGTTTCAAGACAATACCCTTCTTGGTTTATGAGAAATGAACGTTTGAAATCTGAATTTTGAACTTCCGGTTTCAACCGGAAGCAAAGGTCATATGGTGTCACATTGTGTATGTGATTGGCATAATCTGGCAAGAGATTTTTTATTGTGCAAGTATCTTACATGTAGCATTTGTGATTCTCAAATTATGATTTTTCTAAATATTAAACAGTGATTTATTGTTATGACGTCATCGATGACATCATCAAACCGAATTTCACACATACATATTTAAACACAAAGGTCTAAGTATTTGTGAAGTTTTAAGTCTAAAACGTTTATGGTTCATGAGATATGACGAGTTTTCTTTATGTAAGAAAATTCAACTTCCGGTTTTGAGCGGAAGTAAAGGTCACATGGGGTCGTACCTAATAAAAGATTTGTAGAACTGTTCAAGGGCCTTCAGATGATACAATGATTAAAGGTGTACCATATTTGGTTCATAGGATACAACGTTTCCGCCAAAAAACCTTAAACGTCCGTTTTCGACCGGAAGTAAAGGTCACATGGGGTCACATTCTGTGTAAGAGTTGTAAACAAAATGTTGAACTTTCATATGAAGCAAAGATCATGTATTTATCATTTATGGTTCTCTAGATATGACGATTTACAGTTTTTCTCATTTTTTATTTTGGATGTTATGACGTCGTCGATGACGTCATCGCCCCGAAAAAGTTGCGGTTTCGTCTATACACTAAGGTCTAAGTGCTTGATAAGTTTCAAGTCTCTAGGAGTTATACTTTTTGCGAAAATTGCGAGAGAAAAATCTCAGATAAAGTGGAAAAAAAAAAAACAGAACAGTAACAATAGGTTTTCGGGCGGAATGCCCGAACACCTAAAAACAGAACAAAAACAAGAGGTGTTCGTGCTTGTATTGCACGAACACCTAAATAGGTTTTCGGGCGGAATGCCCGAACACCTAAAAAAAATTCTTATGTTTTTATACTGCAAAACCACGATTTTTGTTGTACACTACCCTATATAAAAACTAGACGTACAGTGTTTGTAAACAACAAAAACACAGGTATTCGTGAGTGATGTCAGATTGTCTTTGAATGAAATGGGGACGACATTTAACATAGCAATTAAATGTCAGGCAACAAGCGTCTTGAAATAAGGCTAGCTTCCACTCCGTTGCACTGGAATCAGTCGCGAGTAGTATGCCACATGCCACGTAAGGTATTGGATCGAGATTTTGATATTTTAATGGCCAAGTTCACTTAGAAATATATCTCAGGTCGTATGGGGTCACCCTTTGAATGTGATTTGTACAATTCGGCCGGAGCTTTTTTATGGTGCAAGTACCTTACATGTAGCATTTATGGTTCTCCGATTATGATTGTTTTTAATATTAAACGTTGATTAATTGTTATGACGTCATCGATGACGTCAACGCACCAAAATAATTTGGGTGTCATATACATACTACAATCTATATACATAGTAAGTTTCAAGACAATACCCTTCTTGATTTATGAGAAATGAACGTTTGAAATCTGAATTTTGAACTTCCGGTTTCAACCGGAAGCAAAGGTCATATGGTGTCACATTGTGTATGTGATTTGCATAATCTGGCAAGAGATTTTTTATTGTGCAAATATCTTACATGTAGCATTTGTGATTCTCCAATTATGATTTTTCTAAATATTAAACAGTGATTTATTGTTATGACGTCATCGGTGACATCATCAAACCGAATTTCACACATACATATTTAAACACAAAGGTCTAAGTATTTGTGAAGTTTTAAGTCTAAAACGTTTATGGTTCATGAGATATGACGAGTTTTCTTTATGTAAGAAAATTCAACTTCCGGTTTTGAGCGGAAGTAAAGGTCACATGGGGTCGTACCTAATGAAAGATTTGTAGAACTGTTCAAGGGCCTTCAGATGATACAATGATTAAAGGTGTACCATATTTGGTTCATAGGATACAACGTTTCCGCCAAAAAACCTTAAACGTCCGTTTTCGACCGGAAGTAAAGGTCACGTGGGGTCACATTCTGTGCTTCATATGAAGCAAAGATCATGTATTTATCATTTATGGTTCTCTAGATATGACGATTTACAGTTTACATAAATTGACAAACCTGTCGAAGTTTGAGATCGATCGGTCATCTGGGTCACGAGAAAATAATGAAAAACCGATTAAACATTTGCATGAAATCATATAGATTCAACAAATGAATAAAACGCTCACTGAGCGATAAACTCCAATCGGAAAATTAGTTTATTCATTTCTCATCAAATATGGCATTTCAGACATAAATATTTCAAGGGATGTTTTCTACTATCATCATCATTAGACCGTTTAAGTTTTATGTAAATCTGTGATCAAAAAGTATATTTTACAAGTTTTTTTCTTACCAATTCTGTAATGTTCCTTTAAACAACTAACAAATAATATATTCTTTCAAAATGTACCTCGGCACTGACTCGCAAGTACAATTTAGACTAATGGCAGTGCACAAAATGCGTGGCCTTTCAGTACAAAAATTAGTATCAAATTAGCAAGCTGAACAATATGCCACAGCGTCCGCAAGATTAGCTGGGGGAAAAATGCGCTGTACTCGCCGCACCTTAGACTATGGCCCCCCACAAAGCAATAAAAGGGTAATCATCACCGTCCAGATTGAGATGTTGTTCGATTGTACATTGAGTTCAAGTAATTATTAACGTAGGAACGTCCCCCGTCGGCCCCTCTTTCAAGACAAATCAATCGCTATACCCGTGGATTGGTTTGTAATAAATCCTCGGGGATCAGACGTTTGCGAACGCATGGATTCTTCTGGACTATTTTGTTGCTTCCGGGGATTGTACAATAATCTCCGTTTGGGATTTGAAAGTCATTTTTGACGAGTGAGTTACCGGTAAAAGGGCATATAGGCTATTAGTGTGCACAATTGTGTTTTGATCAGAACACGGAGCGTGGACATTTTGATCGGGTTCTGCCATTCATAAGTCGTTATGGGATGGTTAAATTCTGCTTGGGATATTGGAAAGCATGTTTTGATTTTTGTAATCCCAGCAACAAATATGAAACAGTGATGCCGTATTTCTCGTTGGACTCGGTACACGAATATCAGAACAGTCGGTACGTGGCCGGGCCCTCCCCCTCGTACTCGATTGGCCCAAGTACTCGTGTGCGAGTACTACTCTGCCACCCTTGCACCGTCGGCAGTAGGCCTACTTGATACTCGACTGAAAACGTACTTTACTGTATACAACACTGGCCATTAATATAGGTATTTTCTCAAAAACGCAGGGTCTAATTGGATAGAATTTCCACAAGTATAGGCCTAGGTTGTATTTGCGTTTATTGTAAACTCTCTTCCAGAATCCCTCGAGGTATCTTGAAATCTTAGAGGTACAGCTGAACAACCTCTTCCCCAAACCGTGCTAGGCCTATACCTACTTTTCTTTGTCAACCCCGCCAATGGGAAAACTGATACTATGCTGGACTCTGTGGCTGCTAAGCTTTTAGCTAACTCCCCAACGTCATACTGCAATTAACAGGCATAATTTCAAACATGTTTTTACAGGGTTCAAGCTATTGAAGCGCTGATGGAATATCATTTCCGTTGCCAAAAGGGATATACGCTGTCAAAACAGAGGAATGTACGTTTTACTGAGCTTCAGTTTATACACAATTGCCGTATATCGTTTAACCTTTCCGTCTGTTTTTGCTCAATTAATTTTGTTTTGATGATATGTAATTCAAGATCGTAAAGGAAAATTAATTGTATACTGTGACTTCCACAGAGCTAAACTGTATACATAATCGCTGTATTTAGTTCAGCGGTTCTCGTTAAGTCATCCATTACAGTCCTGATACTTCAAGGAGACGATGGAGGCAAACTAATAGCCTGAACATCTGACGCACTACGAGGCTCGTGAATAACGCCACATACCGGCCCTGAGCGCCTGGCAGAATCCTGCCAGATGTACCTTTGACCTCGCATCCCATTCACACGGTCGAACAGAGATTCGTCACTTTGGTGCAGATTAATCACAACACGGAAAGCAGACCTTACTATAGTCACTGCATGTTTATCCAATGAAATCTTTGGGCTTGTAAGACCAGTGCCTGTCTTTATCTTTGCGGATGATGACAGGAGACCAGTCTAGCAAATTAAGGGCGGTCGGGTTGGCGTAGTGGTGACGTCATTTCTCGCCTTCCACCTGTAGGAATTAGACCTTGTGATAAAGAATGTACTAGTGAGTCCTTTCATGTCAATTAGACCTTGCAATTTGGAGTACATTTTTAGTAATTGGCTGTGTTGTATAGTCGAGTACTTTTCAGTCGAGTGCCAAGTACTATTACCCCGGCTCGAATCCCGCCGGGCGCTATGTGGATTGGGTTTTCAGTCCCCTATCTTTGCGTGGGTTGCATGAGTGCATGGATTGCGTTGGCTTTCCCTGCAACACCCCCCCCCCCCCCTTCCATGAGGTTCTTGGCTTGGCTAGTATAGTTATTAAGTTCGCTTTTCCATGAATCATTGGCCGAGCAGCTGAGAGCATCGGATTCAAGTTCTGGTGGTTTAGTCAACGGGGTGTGGGTTCAAATCCCGGTCATGACACGTGTTTCCTTGGAGCAAGATGCTTTACTATAATTGCTTCTCTTCACCAAGGGGTATAGATGGGTACCTGTGAGGGTAGAGGTTGACAATTGTGTTTGAAAAAGCCTTCGGAGCTTGGGGCTGTTTACTCCCCATGCAGGGAGCTGAGAAAGCTGGCCCATCAATGACCAGGGCACCAATGTAAAGCGCATTGATAATTTATTGTAAAATGATACCTAATTGTAAAATGCGCTATATAAGAACCAGTTATTATTGTTATTATTTGAAATGTTCGTGTACCCTTTACTAAGGATAAAAGATGCCTCGCTTTTACAAGAACATACGCAGTGGACTGTGATCTGCTCAAGATAACATACTTCATATCATCCCACACACTCGTACATAATCCGGTGACCGTGGTTTCTGTGCCGCAGGACCAATTACTATGTGGAAAAATATTACCTTGTAACATTCGTCGTGCTCCATCACTGGCAGCCTTCAGGAAAGCTCTTAAAAAGACCCATTTATTTGACTTATATTCTCCCTATTTTTTTTTTTTTTAGGTGTTCGTGCAATATGAGCACGAACACCTCTTGTTATTGTTCTGTTTTTTCTTTTTCTTCTCCTTCTTCCACGCAACTCTTCTCTGGATAATAACTCAATATTGAAACTGAATTGAACCATGAAACTCATCAGACAATTGAACCTCAATAAGAGGACGGCACAGTTGTCATTACGTCATGATGACGTCATCAGGTGTTGAATTACAGGGTTTTTAAAATTGAAAATGACCTTTTGCTTTTTGCTGTATCTCAGCGAATATAAAAGCTATGATGTTCAAAGTTTTTGCATCTGATAGACCAAGGTTGGGGCAACATTTGAAAAGTTAACGCCAAAATCGTACGACCTAAGCTTCCGGGTCGTTACCCTGGGTCGAAGTTCACCTTCGTTTTTTTCGTCAAAAAACAACTTTCGAGCTTATCTACGGAATAACTCAAGATTGAGATTGAATTGAATGTTGAAACTCAACAGATAGTTGAACCTCAATATCAAGACAACACATACTTAATTATGTCATGATGACGTCATCGGGCATTGAATTACGTTAGATCAAAGTTTAATATTTGTAAAAATCATAACTCAAAAACTATGATTCGGATTTTGACAATCTACACATCATCGGATAGATCGTTAAAAGTTGGACAAATGCTTCACAGAACCCGTACAATATTTTAACTTACTTCTGATTATAACGCGAGTTGAAAATTTTAGATTATCTTATTTTATTCAAATCTTTAAAACTCTTGATCACTTCAGCATAATTTTTGTATCAGATTGGAGAACAGCAACCCCTCTTAAACTTTTGCACAGAGATAACAACATTTTGATTTTTACATCTGGTCGAAAAACGCGCACGTTTAAGCTAACCCGCATTGACGACGCGTGATGGTGAAAGAACACACGTAAACATAGGCTGTACCTGTACAGCCACACATACATCTCACGTAACAGTTGACCGTCAATAAGACAGTCAATTAGGGTCAACCTCCTCTACACGTGCACTGACACGTGCAGTTTCATTGACGTTCTATGTTAAATGCATGTGTGATTATTTTGCACATAAATGTATTGTGCTGTGGGGACCATGCTGGAATACATTCCGCATCCGTCGGTGTTAGAGCTCATATTGCACCCCAGCGGATCATCCATCTAATTATTTGAAAAATTCTTAACTCCTGAACCACACGTTGGATTTTAACAATTCAAACATCATCTGAAAGGTCTTGTTAGACTTATCACGTGCTACACAATATGCGACCCTGTTTGACCTTGACTTCCAGTTAAAGTCGGAAATTGATATTTAATGTTTCATTAATTACAAATCCTGAACCACATGTTTTATTTTTATCATCTATAAGTCATAAGAAAGGACTCAGAAGACTCCATCAACGCTACCAAGTGTGACCTCATTTGACATTGCCTTCCGGTTCAAAACGGAAGTTGAAACTTTATATTTGAAAAAATCAAAAAATCTGAACCACATATTAGATGTTTACAATCCATCCATCATCTAAAAGGTCTTCATAAACTAATCACGCGCTACACAAAATGTGACCCTTTTTAACCTCGACTTCCGGTCTAAATCGGAAATTGATGTTTAAATTTTGAAAAATTCATAACTCCTGAAACAGGCATTGGATTTTTTCAATCCATATATCATCTGAAAGGTCATAAAGAAATTGACACGCACTATTCAAAATGTGACCGGTTTGACCTTGACTTCCGGTAAAAACCGCAAGTTGAAATGTCATGTTATAAAAATTCATAACTTCTGAACCACGTATTGGATTTTTACAATCGAAACATCGTTGGGATGATATGTAACAACTTAAGAAACGATACACAAAGTATGATCTCATATGACTTTGACTTCTGGTTCAAACCGGCAGTTGAAGTTTTATATTGAATGAATATAACTCCTGAACCAGAAATTGGATTGATAAGGTAAAATTTTGTCACCAATTCAATCAATCACAACTTTAATGAAATTACTCACGAACACCTTGTTTTTGTAATTGACAAAAACTGAATTTCTAGGTTTTTTTTTCTGTTTATACTGCTTGTCAAGCGCTATAGCTGTGGTACAGTTTTTTGTAAAGAGCGCTATATAAATGCTTCTGTATTTGGTTTGGGATGCATTGCTTGGTGAGGTATCAATGTATATTCGGTTTGCGGTAACACCATGTGATATCTACTTTGTTGTGTAGATTGTTGTTCTTTAGAGAACTTGTCTTGCTATTGTTCTACAACCGCGGAGTAGTTTTTCGGAAATCGGAAGACTTCTCAGTTCTGTATTTTGGCGTAATGTATTTTACAGGAATATGATGCCTGCAATTCTTTGTATAAATCCGGGTTGTGAAAGACAGCAGACAACATTGAAAATGGCAAAGACCAGCATCCACATTTTGATGTGACCTAACCTTATACATGAAATAACAAACATGTGAAAGTAAGCCCAATCGGACATTGGAGTCACGAGACAATGGTGAAAAAATCTTATATGTTTTCATAAATCGGATTTGGGACTAGTATTGTGTGACACTTCGTGAGTAGGTCTTCCTATTTTCATAACTATTTCCGCTTGTGAGTCCCGAATCAAATCTATAATGGAGATTTTAAGCCATAGTTTGATTAACTACTCTCTTCACCATTCGTGACCTGTTTTTATAACCGTGTTTGTACAGACTGCGCGTGGATTCACATGCAATTTGCAAAAATAACGCATACACCCCCATTGCAGCTACACTGGCAAATTGGCATAACTACTTATTAGGTTAACGGTCCGAGTAATGATTTGGCTTCGGGCATCGTGATTGTTATCCTAGCCGTGGTTTAGGCCCAGCACTTTTGAGAAATAAACTGATACAAATCTTCCCACTAATGTGACGCCCCTTCGGGCATTCCTCTATGTTAATTCCCCCGTCTGCTGAAATGTGATATCATACTTCCATGCATGCAGGTCTATATATTATTATTATTCGGTTTGCAGTGACACCATGCGATCATAATCTATACTCACCGTTTCGAACCGTCTTATATGAAATTGTATTGAAATACTTGTCCTGCTTAATGCACTCTCAAAATTGACCCGGATTCCGGTTCCCAGGGTCCGTGTGACCCGTTTCTGTGTCAGGCTGATCCGGAAAGTGGTTAAGAAGTGGTGTTTTAACTTGGATTCCGCGTCAATCTGGCGTGTTAATGGGTCATTTTTGGCGTGTCGTGGCCAAGCGGATAAGCGGATAACACTTAACCATTATTGCTTTGTCCTTCGGATGGGACGTAAAGCCGTAGGTCCCGTGTGTTGTGTAATGCACGTAAAAGAACCCAGTACACTTATCATAAAGAGAAGGGGTTCGCCCCAGTGTTCCTGGTTTGATTGGCAGCATATTGCGGCACAGCACCTTGTAAACCATTACACGGTGCTAAAAATGAATAGGCCCCATACTTCAAAAACGTAGCTCCACATATGCCTGGCAGGAAAAATATATCAGCGCTTAGAAACGCCTGTATTAAGCGCTATATAAATACAAGCTATTCTATTCTATTCATTTTGGACACTGGAGATTCTGGGTAATACTGACCCGGGAATGGGTCAGACCCTTCACGGAACAATGTCACGTGTAACCTCTGTGACGCATGGTACTGCTTTGCTAAGCATAATATTGTGAAGCAATGTTTTCCTGCTTAAGCAGGTCTAGTGAAATTGGGCCCTAGCCTATGTGATACGCCAGAATTCTCGTTTTGCCTTCAACTTACTGTCTCAGAAGTTGAACTTTCCATCAAGGGTTAAAGGTCATAATATGGCCCTCTTGTGTCCAACCTCCAGCTTTCAATTGTGTAGCGATGTGAACAGCTTGTGATTCCTCTCTAATGTAACGACAAGGGCGATGTCTCATCTCTGGACAAAGAGAAAAACCCCTGCTCCATTTTCAAGATTTTTCGTTGTTGCCCATACCTCTGGATAACATTAAAAACCCTTGGTACTCTTCTCATACACTCTGCATGAGCAAGACTGACTTATGTTACCACTGCCATTGCACCAATACCGTGAAACACTTTGTATCTCATTTGAATTCGAGAGACGTCAATGCACAACAACGGTAAATATTATTGTCAGCTCACAGTTTCCCAATATATCCAAAATTGAGGCACTAATAGATATTGCGTCCTAATTTGCCCGCACCTGCTGTCACACTCGTAAAAATCCATTAGATTTTTAATACCGAGTACCACTTGCAATTTGACGATGGACATTTTTTGTAAATCGTACATGGCGCCTTCAGGTCGACGGTTTTCCCCCTTTCTTAGTGGGGCAGTAATGACTGTGCGTTTCCCATGGGACGTCGTTGTGTGTATATCCGTAAGGCCAACGTGTATCTATTTACATGTTCATTAAATTGAGGTTCTGAAACGGGCATGAAATTAACGTAGACAACCTCCAACAGTATAGACCATGAACACTTTTTTCAATTTCTTTTTTTACAAAAAAGGAGTGACCTTGTTCATTCCATTGCATTTCCTGGCAGGCAAGATACTACACTGGTCATACGGAAAATTTTACATTTTGTGTCATAATTTCCACATAAATTCAACAGTTATAAAGACAGCTGTACACGTTTTTGAGATGTTCCCCCTTTCTGGACATCAAAAGTTGATAAAAATCGGACAGCGCATTCTCGACGAAAGTGAGATGTGTACAAATCGTGCCCCCTGCAGAAAATCCTGGCTCCGTGGCTATTTTTTGTAAACACGTAATGTCTCTGGTTACACGGTCTATAGATAGTTCCCAGTAGACGCCATCTTTATGGGCAAATTGCATTTTGGCTTGCAGGTGCGTCAAACGCTCAACTTATTAACGCAGCCGCGTTGTTCACTGACCAATCCTGCAATGAGTTTCGTGAAATGCGCGCGTGTTGCACGCCGTTCTCACACGAAACGCACGACTATTTGTTCTAAACTGCCCGTAAAGATGGCCGATTTACGTCATACTGCAACCTATCTATAGGTCGACACACTAAAATATACAGGGTCAGAATTGGTGCGGTTCCGGGTTCCGGGTCCCGTGGGGCCTGACCCACTTCCGGGTCAGTCGACCCGGAATCTGTGTCAAAATAACCCAGAAATGGGTGAAGCTGGGGGTCCGCTGAGATTTTGTCTTTTGCTAATTATTAAAACAAACAAAACATGCTACATCGCATGCCCAGGTGTGGCTATAAATTGGTTAACAATACACGTATGCCTGTTAAGAGTATGGATCCTGCATATTGCATTTCATTTTTTATTTTCTAATACTATTTTGTTTACCAGTCACAGCTAATACTCATGACGTGGTGTTTTGACTGACACACCTTTTCCTACTCGCAGCATTTTATTATTAAATTTTAGCTGAATTGGTGACCGCATTTTCGGGCGCTGGTGTCGTATTAAGCGTTCTGCAAGCAAGAGTATTTTGGTGGCAGAAGCCGTAACACGAGCCATGGTAGATGGATTATCAACGGTCTGACCAGACTTTTCCATTGGGGAGGGGGAGGGCAAGCGGGATGGTGGGGGGGGGAGCGGTGACAAAATACATAATTTTGGGGTGTGGGGCTATTAATGTATCGAACCATTAGTTTGTGCGTTTTCTTTTATAGATCTCTCTTGATGGGCAATAGGGGAGCAAGAATTCTGAGCGGGTGGGGTGGTCCTAGCCCCCTGCCCCCCCCCCCTGGTTACGCCACAGTTGATTATGTTGCCTTGTCCCTCCCTTTTCCCAATTTCGCCCTGTTAAAACAAAATCCATGACGATAGAACTGGAGCCATGACGACGTACTCATTTGATTTAGTTTGTACACACTCATTGTTGTTGGTTCGGTGGCGAGTTTCCAGTTGTTGTTATTTCCTGAATGCTGGAATGGGGAAGTCATTAGGTCTGCCAGTTTTAAATAGAACACAAACACGCGGATCCTGAAAAGCAATTTTCGATTGCAAATGCATACATCGTGGTCGTTAGAATAATGTATGCAGGCTATTGGCGCAGTCGGGGTTGGATATTAAATAAATGTAATGGTGTGTCTTGCATAATGGAGAACTCATAAGGTTTTCTGTTACTTTGAGAAATCGGAGATAATTGAATAAATTTTCTTTGCTTTCCACCATAAATTGCGAACCCTTTTGTGAAACATCGTGACAATTGACTAACGTTCCGTATTAACTTACCCGTAAATTGTATTGGTGTAACGCGGCTGGTAGCCGAGCGAAATAACTGTAACCTTCAATTCAAATTTGAACTGGCTCAGTCATTAAGAGATGTTTGTAATCTCGAGGACGTCACTTTGTTCCAGAGTATTCAGTTTTTATCTTTTTTTGTTCACTTTGTTCCAGCAGAGTATTCAGTGTGTATCTTGTTCTTTTGTTGTTCAGTTTGTATCTTGTTCCAGTGTGCATCTTGTTCTTTGTTTAAGACAACGAATTTGTAATTGTCGAAGGGGTAGAAAACATTATTTGTTTCTAATTTAACTCTGAAAGCACACTGGTTGTATATGAAGTTCATACCACACTCTATAAAATCTCCCGGGTCAGTAATGACCCGCTGACCCGGTTCTTGGTCCCAGTGGAGTGGGGGGGGGGGGAGCGGGCTGACCCATTTCTGGGCATGACCCAGAATCTGTTCCCCCCAAAAAAGACCCAGAAATGGGTCGGGCTTTGACGTAATATCCGAGCTTAAAATCTCATTTTGTAAACCAGTTTCAACCGTGCAGTTTCAACCTGGTCCAGGAGTAGGTCAGGGGTTCCCTGGGGATCCAAATCGGGGTCAATTCTGACCCGGGAATTTTTTTTGACACAGATCGTGTCTGTGTTTTGATGGGAAACTGCGCTGGTCGGAGTGAGCGTGTCGAGTCATGTTCCTCCTTGGGTAAACCACACACATCTAGCGGGTGTGTCTTCCTCCATGGGTAAACACACCCACTAGATGTGTGTGCAGAAGCGGAAGCGGATATGTTTGACCATTAAATGTTTTGTAAATAGACGGGAGCTATATACCTGTACTGCCCCGGGGGAAAAGGCGGTAATTTGGCCCACACTCGTTTCAAGCACGCGGCCGACGTTGGTAAATATTGTCAGTGGCCCGCATTTTATGTGACTCAACATATGAAATAACAAACCTGTGAAGGTTTAAGCTCAATCTGTCATCGGAGTCACGAGAAATTTGTGGAGGGGGGGGAACGTCTTTTTTTTTTGGACTGTTTTTTGAATGTCAGATTTTTGACTCGCTTGATCAAAACTGTGTACTTTCAATCGTTACCAATTATGTGAAAACCCTTTAAAATGTCCAATGAACCAGTGAGTCCGTTTTTTGTTGAAAGCCCCGTTATTCCACCATTAGGGGCGTAAATAAAATTCAGCAATAATCTACAAATTATTAGCTCCGGAATGTTTTACGACCTGCTGGTCTCTTTGCGCTTGCACGCGACAGCTGCAACATTATACCGAATCCCCAGATAGACCTTATGCATTGACGTCATCACGCCGCCATCGTAGAGGTAAAAAAGATGACGTAACAGTGGAAAACGCACATCTAAGTACGCGAGGCTCACATAATCGGCCAATGAGTAACTTTCTTTTGTCCTCTACAGCCGAGAGCGACCTACTCAAATGACGTCATGTGCATAAGGTCTATAGATAGGTTGCAGTCATTGATCTACATTATACAGTATACATTGTCAGTATAATGTGGATCAATGGTTGCAGTATGACGTAAATCGGCCATCTTTACGGGCAGTTTAGAACAAATAGTCGTGCGTTTCGTGTGAGAACGGCGTGCAACACGCGCGCATTTCACGAAACTCATTGCAGGATTGGTCAGTGAACAACGCGGCTGCGTTAATAAGTGGAGCGTTTGACGCACCTGCAAGCCAAAATGCAATTTGCCCGTAAAGATGGCGTCTACTGGGAACTGGGAACTATCTATGGTCCTTTTCGAATTCACGGCTTCGGCTCCAAAACCGGCTCAGGCTAGCTAGGCTCCCTCAATTATTTTAACGTACGCATGCTTTGCGGTCAGGGCTTCAAGTCTCGCGCATATTCGAACATTGGGACCCGTTAAAGCGCGCGAGTTTGTAATTGCTCGTAAAAATGATTGTTGCAACGCCCCCTTGGTGCGTTGTCAACACATCCTTCTATACTTTTACCATAGGTTAAGATGGTTGGTTTTGTATTTTTCCAAGATTTGTTTTCCGTTAAGTGTTGTTTACATGTCCATGTATTGCCTAGGTTAGATTAAGCTTTTGTGTTTGTTTGCTTAACTACTTTAGGTTTATAATTTGATTTCATCTATACAATTGACAATTGACATACCAATTTTGTACACAAATGATGCTTTCAGAGATTTTTTTCTGCCCCCCCCCCTCCTAACCAAGTTACTGACCCCCTGCAGTAATCAATCAATTTGATTGACACCCCCTCTATGACGTATGCATGGTCCAGCTTAGGATATCATGGCATATATGAGCTGACCATTGTGTACGACGTGGTTAAGACAATTAATGGACATACTAAAATATGTCAGCATTTGCTGACAGCGGCTCTCACTGCTTTAATAGAAGAATAAACTGCAACAACGCCGTATATTACAGACCCCTTGCATATGACGTCACAAGTCCAAATAGCGCCCTCACTGAGGTCAAAGGAAGAGATAAGGCCGTGTCCGAATTAGCGGCTACAGCTACGGCTACGGCTAGATTTCCGCGTCATCATGCGTTGAAGTATAGGACGTCCTTAGCAACACCCATAGCAATAATTGTAGCCCTAGCCGTAGCCGTCATTTCAGATACGGCCTATCATTGGCTGAGACCTTGGCGCGGCGCGTACACGCGTGCACGTTTCCATTGTTTGACCTCAGCGATGGCGGCCAGCGATTTTTTTTCTGCAACATACTTCGTCAATACAGTCAACAGTTAAGAGATAGGCTGTTTTTCTCTATCCCTTAACTGTTGACTCCATAGCCGACGTGTGCTGCAGAAAATAAATTTGCTGGCGGCCACTGCAACGGGGTGTATTACAGATACCCACAATATTGATGATGGATCGCACTGTATAGTGTGACTGAACTTTCGGCAATGGCATCCGCACAATTCGGTCACTCGCTCGTCCGGACTTCGGTTATGGCGAATGGTGTAACTATAGACGCATATATATGTCTAAAGTGAATTCGATTCTTGTAACCGAAATCGAGTGGAATTGTATCGATATCGGTTAAAGTGTCCCCTGGTTCTCATCGGAATCACTAAATACGACGCTTGTATCAAACTCGAAGGACCGATCAGTTCTCAGTGTTGATTTTAACTTTAATTAATTTTCGGGTAGGTTTTCGCTAATGTTGAAGTGTTTTCGCTCGCTTCGATGCCAATTTCTAGTTTTTCTTTTTTAAGTTCTTAACACCTAAAGCTGTACATTTGGGACGTTTGGTTGACTACAGTAAAAATACAAATTTTAAAACAATTCAGAATTGAATTATTTGTAACATTCTGCGAGCACATCGTTTTTGTGTTTTTATCTTTAAATTGCATCGCCCGTTTGTTTTTGGTGGTGTTTTTTTTGTTGGGGGGGGGTTCGCCAAAAGACCCAAAAATCAGGATTTATTTTTTCCGAACAAATAATTTATCACATAATTTATCACCTTAATTTTGGGTGTAACAACCGAAATCAGCTGTTGCATTTTTATCAAAGTTTTTTTTTAAAAAGGTTTACAGATGCAGTTTCCTCGAATACGATATTTCAGAAAAATGGTTCTATATTATGAACTTTATACAATCAGTAAGCATTCAGACTAAAACTAAACAATGACGCTTTTTATCCTCACCAATCCTGTATAATACCTTTAAAGGTACACGTTGTCTTGAATCGGCCGTTTGTAAACCGTTTGTTGTAAAATGTTTATAGTTAGAAAGATGTTTCAAAAGTAGAATACAATGATCCATACAAATATGCCTCGAAATTGCGTGGTTTTCCTTTTACATCGTGAACTAACAAGGTCGGCCATTTTATGGAGTCAAAGTTTGACTCCACAAAATGGCCGACCGTGTTAGTTCGCAAAGTTCAAGGAAAACCACGCAATGTCGAGGCATATTTGTGTGGATCGTTGTATTCTACTTTTAAAACATCTTTCTAGCCATGTGCATTTTACAACAAACGGTTACAAACGCTTTTTATAGACCAACTCGACCGATCCAAGGAACGTGTACCTTAATTCTGCCGTGCGCGCGGAGAAGCATCCGCCTGGGGAGGAGGAGAGTGGCAACTAATACACGGCCCAGATACGTCTCTCCTTCATCCCTGTGATCGTGTACGGGAGTTAGTGTTGAATCCGCTGCTGAGTTAGCCGTCACGATTGCACTCCGTGTGTGCTGGGTACTTGCCTGCTTGACGATATTTAATCCGACAGCTTGCTTGTTATTGAGTTTGTCATGTTTGCTCAGACATGCTGAGGCTGACACATTTCCTAAAAATTTGTTGTATAGTTTTACCGTGAACATGTTGGCTTGTACATATCACCTAAAGCGCGTAGGAGTATAGGCTACTATATAGCCGAACGGGGCTGCGTACAACGGCAAGACATTTACTGCCAAATTCCACTCTATGTTTCACTGTAACCAAAGCATGCTTATAGAGCGGAAACAGTTTGTACCTGCATCTGCCTTGAGTATAGTTCTGCACCCGAATATCAAACCTTTATGACAAGCCTGCGGTATCTTCACTGCAGCTCAAAAAACGACGAGCAAGCATGCGAGCTCCAATAGTATCAAACATGTGCAATCCTGCAATTTTTGTGAGGAAGATATTGACCGTTCATACGTTGTTT
Organism: Pycnopodia helianthoides; assembly: GCA_032158295.1. Lineage (NCBI taxonomy): Eukaryota > Metazoa > Echinodermata > Asteroidea > Forcipulatida > Asteriidae > Pycnopodia > Pycnopodia helianthoides. The sequence goes on along the minus strand of CM063253.1, from coordinate 14,248,034 downwards.
GTTAAGCCCCTGTTTCAATTGCAATGGACTTTTTGAACATTACACAATGGCGCCTAAACGTCCGCAAAGTCTGACGGCATATAAACATTGTTACCCCCCCCCCGCCCCCCGGTCACTGACTGGGCCATTTATTTAATTCCTCAAACCATCTTAGCTCCCTAGGGAGGAGTATGCAGCCTGCGCTGTCAAGTATGTATGACATCAAACTAAAGCAATTACAAGAACCATCTGAGCCCTCACAATATTGTACCCATTTACTCCTGGATAAAGAGAAGTAATAACAGTCAAGTGTCTTGCCTGAGGACACGTTAGACTCCTGACCAGGGTTTGAACCCACAACCCAGGATTCGAACCCACAACCCAGGATTCGAACCCACATCGTTGCGCAGCGACGCAGGGGGGGGGGGTCTGAGAGGTGACGTGCCCCCCTCAGAAGTTTGACATTTTGTTTAGATTGAATGCATAATTCAAGCGATTTGGTGCACCATTTTTGCACTTTGATATTGGTTATTATATCTGAAAAACAACTTTCGGACTTTTTGGGGGCGGATTTTGTTGTTGTTGTTATTATTATTATTATTTTTTATTTTATTTTATTTTATTTTATTTATTTTTTTATTTATTTTTTTTTTTTTTTTTTCTTTTATTATTATTATTATTATTATTATTATTATTATTATTATTATTATTATTTTTTTTTTTTTTGGGGGGGGATACTTGTTTTTTAATTTTTTATTGGGGGGGGGGCGTCCGGCCCCGCCCCCTAGTTACGGGCCTTTACCACCATAACCATCTTTAAAACATGTCAGCTATCGGATAGAAACTACATTTGTTTTACCAAAGTATGACCCTACCTTCAAGCTACGCATTAGTGATTTTGAACCAGGAAGTCAGGAACAATATCAATAAATTATTATTATTTTTCTTTTGTTAAAAGCGGATCAGGTGAGAAGGAAACAGTTTTGCCAAGACTAAAATAAAAAATAAATAAAATGAGGATTTATACTTATTGCTGTCTTAACCGTTTCAGATGACGTCATGATCGCCGTCTTGACGGTACGAACGTAGCTAGACGTAATACGCATGACAGGCAACACGCACTTTCATGACGGTGTGCGCACGTATCTACGGTAAGACGTAATGCCGGAAATCCATGTGTCCGTCACGCGTTGTGCGCACATAAGTCCAAGTATACGTATTGCGTATCCGCAAGAAGTAATGTCCATTGTTTGGCGTGTATTTTCAATTTTCAGGATTGCGCATTATGCACTACGCACAACGCAAGACGGACACGTGGATTTTAGGCCTAACGCAGGCGTGTCACGTTCTGTGTTACTTGAAAACGTGAAGCTATAAACCAAAGATAAAGATAAAATACTTTTTATAGCCTCTCTATTGACTTGCACGGAGTTTCTGGCCCATCGCCCAAGCCTCCAAAAATGGCCTCGATTTTAAGCCAGATCCTTTCCCGTATACCGAAGAGTTACTCGACCTGTCAGTGATATCTAATGAGTCCCCGGCGGTGATGGAGCAAAGACCCCCACAATATGGGCGAGGTCGTCACTTGACAGTGATTGACGGTGTTATGGGATTCTCATTAAAGTATCCAATTTAAAACCGTTAGAGGTAAATTACTGGACGGGTAAATTTGACGGCCGCTGGAAATTGGTTTCGTGTTCCGTATAGTAATCACAATAGGCCAATCGAAGTTGAAAGTCAGTTTATATGGAACTTCTCAATTAATAAAACTAATGGGAAAGTATATTCATGGGAAAAACATGACAATTCTACTGTTTCACGAACAAATAGATGAAACAAATACCATGCTTGTCACTTTCAGGTGTTAACTAATTTTATCGTGTAAATGAGAGTTGTTGTTTTTTTTGAAAAACAGTTACAACAAAAGCACCAAGAAAAGAGACTGGGTTCCTAGCTATGAATTGTCTTCCCTTTTTAATATTTTAATTGCAAGTTCGCCCCAAACAATGCTAAAAACCATTCTTGGTATTGGGCTAACACAGGGGATCTGAAGGCAGGAATTGATTATTCCTCTTAAAAACAGTCTAGATTATAGGATGAAAGGAATTATGCACCGGGCAAGGAGTTCCAAAGAGATGCAGTGTGTGGAAAAAAAGCCGTCGCAGAATGGCTCTCTGTTTTACATCACAACAAAGCGAGAGTGTAAGGGTGAGAACAAACAGAAGTATAACGATACCCTTAAAGGAACATTACAGAATTGGTTTTTGCTAACAAAACAGTTGCTGGCAGTGTAAGCACTTGATGTAATCCACCATATACATAAACTGACAAACCTGTAGAAGTTTGAGATCGATCGGCCGATCGGCCATGTAAGGGTGAGAACAAACAGAAGTATAACGATGCCCTTAAATTGCTCGTTGTTGTTGTCCACATTTTAGTTTAGACACTGTCAAAAGCTTTTTCGGCCCGACTATAGAGTTCAACTATGGTACTTAAAGGCCCTGTACACTATTGGTAAGATCGAAAAACACAATGTTCACAGATTCACACATAACTTACATGATTTAAAGTAAGTAATGGTAGAAAGGGTTCCTTAAAATATTTCTGCCTTAAATGCTATCGTTTCTGAGAAACGAGTAAAACAATAGTAATTATCGCGCGCGATAATTTGAAAAAACAGAAAACACATAAGATCTCTTTTCACTATTTGCTCGTGACCTCGATGACCAATTGAGCTCAAACTTTCACAGGTTTGTTTGTTCATGCATATGTTTAATCACACAAAATGTGGACACTTATTTTGAGCTGTTACCAAAAGTGTACAATACCTTTAAAGGAACATTACAGAATTGGTTTTTGCTAACAAAACAGTTGCTGGCAGTAATCTCTTTATGTAATCCACCATATACATAAACTGACAAACCTGTAGAAGTTTGAGATCGATCGGCCATCTGGTTCACGAGAAAATAGTGAAAAACCGATTACACATTTGCATGAAATCATATAGATTCAACAAATGAATAAAAACGCTCACTGAGCGATATACTCCAATCGGAATATTAGTTTATTCATTTCTCATCAAATATGGCATTTCAGACAGAAATATTTCAAGGGATGTTTTCTACTATCATCATCATTAGACCGTGTAAGTTTTATGTAAATCTGTGATCAAAAGTATGTTTTTCAAGTTTTTTTCTTACCAATTCTGTAATGTCCCTTTAAAAAGCCGTCGCAGAATGGCTCTCTGTTTTACATCACAACAAAGCGAGAGTGTAAGGGTGAGAACAAACAGAAGTATAACGATTCCCTTAAACTGCTCGTTGTTGTTGTCCACATTTTAGTTTATAAGACACTGTCAAAAGCTTTTTCGGCCCGACTATAGAGTTCAACTATGGTACTTAAAGGCCCTGTACACTATTGGTAAGATCGAAAAACACAATGTTCACAGATTCACACATAACTTACATGATTTAAAGTAAGTAATGGTAGAAAGGGTTCCTTAAAATATGTCTGCCTTAAATGCTATCGTTTCTGAGAAACGAGTAAAACAATAGTAATTATCGCGCGCGATAATTTGAAAAAACAGAAAACACATAAGATCTCTTTTCACTATTTGCTCGTGACCTCGATGACCAATTGAGCTCAAACTTTCACAGGTTTGTTTGTTCATGCATATGTTTAATCACACAAAATGTGGACACTTATTTTGAGCTGTTACCAAAAGTGTACAATACCTTTAAAGGAACATTACAGAATTGGTTTTTGCTAACAAAACAGTTGCTGGCAGTAATCTTTTTATGTAATCCACCATATACATAAACTGACAAACCTGTAGAAGTTTGAGATCGATCGGCCATCTGGTTCACGAGAAAATAGTGAAAAACCGATTACACATTTGCATGAAATCATATAGGTTCAACACATGAATAAAACGCTCACTGAGCGATAAACTCCAATCGGAAAACTAGTTTATTTATTTCTCATCAAATATGGCATTTCATACAGAAATATTTCAAGGGATGTTTTCTACTATCATCATCATTAGACCGTGTAAGTTTTATGTAAATCTGTGATCAAAAGTATATTTTACAATTACCAATTCTGTAATGCTCCTTTAAACTGCTTGTTGTTGTTGTCCACATTTTTAGTTTAGACACTGTCAAAAGCTTTTTTCGGCCCGACTATAGAGTTCAACTATATGGTACTTATAATAACAGAGAAAACCACCAATTAAAATGCCACAAAACAGCATTTACTACTATTAGAATCCAATGCAATTTCTAGATCGTGTCCGTAAGCTTAAATTTTGGCCTGAAATTTGCGATAGGTTCGAGTGACACATTTTCGTTTGGGGACGTATAATTCGAATCGTTCGGGGACAGTATAGAGGGAGAGACAGCACAATAATAAAAAGAGTGGCGAGTGCATTCGGACTGGAATTTTAAAGTTGTGTGTTTCAATCGTTACAGCTATACATCCTTTCCAGGAGGTTGATAACTAAGACCTGAATTTGCCAGCAAACACTGTAAGAATCGTACCTTAAATCGAATGTCTTGCAGCCTTCTTGGGTTGCTTCATTGGAGAGTAGTTTGAACCTTTTCCACTTTGCCAGTCCCTGTCCGAATTGTCACACGCGCCTGGTGTGCATTCCCCCAGCAAAACACTGCGTCTTCTTCAACACTAAAAAACACACCACATGTAAAGCGGCCCTGATCATGTTAAGGCCCCTCTGATATCGGCCTGGTACATAGCTGGCCTGTGTGCAGAGCCGTGTATTGGCCTGGTGAGCTAAAGGATGCCCTCTGTTGATTAAAGGCAACACGGACTTATTAAAACATTTTTCATGCTTAGATATTTTTTTATTATTTTTTTTAACCAAGGCGTAGGCTTCGGCTCCGGTGTGGGGCAGGAGATTCTGTCCTCTGGAGATTATGTCCCTCCATACGGCGAATTGTGTAGAAATGTCGTCTGGTAGCGCCCTCTTTTGACTCCTATAAATTTACCGTATGGGGGAAACAAACACCAGAGGACGAAATCCCCTACTGGCACAGGCATTTAGGCCTGTCTTTATCCTTACGGCTAAAGACAGGGGACTAGTCTAGGCCCCTTCGGTCTTGAACGCGATGGGGGACGAGCGAAGACTAAACGGGGTCACGTCCATGGTGATTGGAATTTCATATAAATAACATTTCGAGGGAACGAAATGATTTCGAGGGAAGGACAACATTTTTTGTTTTTGTTTTACCTTTAAAAAATGTTTTTACCTGTCCCTTTAGGGGTTCCGTATTATTTCAAACATCGCGCATTATTATACAAATTAGATACAAGAAAAAAGTGCACCGTATGGCAAAGTTATGACGAAGGTCAGAGCTCGGTCTATGAATATTCATTAGATCTAAACAAGCTACGCTTAGTCACCAGCGCACACCATCCTACTTAATTATTCAATAGGTGTGAACTTGGAAATATCTCAACAGCGGGATAGCCGGGGTGGTTGCTGGTGGGCAAGTGCCCCCCCCCCCAACAAAAAAAAGTAATAATAAATAAAAAATATAAATATTCCAGTGTCCCCATCGGGTGCTCATCGGATGTACATTTCACAAGTTGGTTGAAGGGTTAGTTTCAAATTGAAAACTAGAAGATAAACCCGAGATGAAATATTGAAAACGTAAACCTCGTTTTCGCTGATTTAGTTTAAAATTAGACCGCCGAATCAGATTTTACTGGATGTTTGTATGCATACGGTATATTTATTGAAAACAAGAGCCAGGGAATTAACGTCCACTTAAAAAAAATTGAACTTTCCCATTACAAAATATTTGCGTTATCACTTCAGAGAAGAGCAATTGACTGTGTATTGTCATTCGAACTTGAAATTTTTACAAATAGTTATATATTGATTAGGAGATGATACCGCTTCAGTTAGGTCATGATGACGTCATCAGGTATTGAAACACATTAAATTAGCCTAAAGTTTAATATTTGAAAAAATCATAACTCCTGAACGCCCAAAAATAGATTTTTACGACCCATACATCATTGGAATGACCTTTGAATACTCAACAAACGTTGCACAGAATGCGACCCCATTTGACATTGACTTCCGGTTCAAAACGGAAGTTGAAAATTTCAAAAATTCATATCTCAAGAACACCTTTTACTGTAGTCAAATTGTTTACATCGGGATGTAGGTCCTTGAGACTTCTCAAACTTTTGCACAGAGATGATACCAATCGGACCTTAACTTCTGGTTGCGCACTGAAGTGTTTTAAAAGTTTGGCTCTGTTTAATCGGCGTGACAATTTTCTGTAAAAAAAGCCACGTGTGTCTAGATTTCTAGAAACCGCATACTTCAGAAAGACCGTGCAGCGAGAAACTTGTGAACAAAACACCTCTCAGGGATGTTGGAAATATTTGTAATTTTATTAATATCCAAGAAAATTGTTAACATAACTATTAACATATTCGACCCTAGCAGAGTCTTTCCTCGAGGCTAAATGGCAACAAAAAACAAGAATAACATATTTCTGTCATCTACGATCAAGCATGGAGATAGAACCGTGGAATCAAGAAGACTGAAAACCCTCTCCCCTGATCTGAAATCTTGGCACTTCAAAGCCCCACCCCCTCCCTCCCATTCATCTCCCTTCCACAGTTCAAACGCCGGAGCGTGTTGCTGCGCACTCACCACATTTTGCTCGTGGCTACACAACTGGAGCGTCTTGGAACCAAGACTAGAGCGCGCGATGATCACATCGCTTTCGCTTCACGGGATTGCGGTACCCTGACTTCGTAATTTTCACTTGTTAACTGTGATATCAGAAGACCAGACTGTCGTAGCAACGATACACAAAACTAACTAACTACACAACCCTGGTTTCATGTTTTCACAAGGGGCAAAAACTTTGTTTTCCTTTTTAAGTTAAGAGTATAAACGGTAAATACTGACCTTTAACGTGTGTAGCCTAGTCAGTGTTTCATCCCTGTTATCGACTATGGCTAAAGAGCGGTACCTGAAAGGTGATGCAGCGCCATTTGCCAAAGAAATGAAGCGATTGGTGAACAGTAAAGATTTCAGGTAATGTTTTTATTCATAACTAAAGCGTTGGGCCGGTGCAGTAAAACTAAAATATTTAAACGTGGTTAAGCATACCAGACTCGAGTTCTGGTGGTTTTGACATGCAAAGTGTGGGTTTGAGTCTCGGTCTTGACACTTGTGTTCTTAAACAAGACACTTCACCATTAATGCTTCATCCTTTAATGATGAGGCGAGTGTAGGTCCCGTCTCCCATGTGTTGTCAATGACTGGTTGTGTTACTGAGTGTTAGAGTGTTTAGGCTGGTCATCTCACCCCTGGTCAAGCTCGCCCCCAACAAAGTCGCCCCCAACAAAGTCGGCCCCTGCAAAGTCGCCCCCTAACCGGCTCGCCCCGGGTTGTTACAAAGTCGTCCCCTGAGGCCTGACAATATCGCCCCCAAACAATAATGTCGCCCCCCTAGCAAAGTCGCCCCCTGACAATGTCGCCCCTTGCAAAGCTGCCCCCAGATGTTATTTAGTTCGAAAAATAATAAAGGCTTGTTATGGTAATATAATGGCTTAATTATTGTATTGAAAGGAATATTGAGTATAGCCTACTTATAGTCTGTATGTTTAGTTTGTGCTTGGGTAAAAAAACGCCATCAAATAATAAACTCTATGCCCCAAATTTACATTTAAGTTTGTCAATGATTTTACTATTATTACTGTCGGGAGGTTTTTTTTTACGACGGCAAATAATCCTGTCAACTTAATTAAACAATATGAAAACCATTTTCTCAAAATGTTTTGTTAATTTCTTTTGAAATGTTTAAGGGACAGACTTTGTGATTCCGTTACATTTCATCTTTTGATAGCTAACTTTAGCCGATATCATCATGTAGTTTTAGAACTTGGGGGGGGGGGGACATTGAATTATTTTTTTTCTGTTGGTCTCTGAACAATAACAAAGTTTTTAAGTTAACATCAAACTTGGTTAATCAGTTTTCTTTAAACTTCTATACTTATGTAGTTTAACGTATTGATTTTATTTTGATATGGGAGGACAAATATTGTTTAAAAGTGAACACAAAAAAAATGCATTTTTTAAGTTCAATTTCTTTTAACTTGTCTTTTTTGTAGTTGAAAGTGTTGATTTTGTTTTACATTGGAGAAAGCTTACAAGTGAAATGAAAGATTTCAGGATTGATGTCTGGAATGATAAGCCCGGGGGCTGTTTATCGGAACCAATGCATTCATTATTAACAAATAATTAATTGGAGATGAAAGTGTTTTCCGAAATTGTATTTATGGTTGCATTTTTAGACCCTAAAAATCGTGGCTGATTATTCCGTTTATTTCCTCCCCAAAACGTTTTTTTTTTAAATAGTAAAAATTACTTGTAAACCCATAGCTGACGAACTTGTTTTTTTATTTCCGCTGAAGAAAAGAAAGAAGGCAATAGTTTCGGTAAACACTGAAATAACGTCTAACCGGACAAACCATGTTGTGCTCTTGGCCATAAACAGTTTATTAACTTGCGCAATTAATACTGATTTACGCAATCCAAATCGAGTGCATAAGTTACGTCATTTTTCCGGCGTAACTTTCAGACTTGCGCAACTTTCACACGTGGTGTAACTTTAGTGAAATTGATCCTAAATTCTTGGAGCAGCTTACGCCACAAACGTTGCGCAAGTGGTCCTACGCCGTGGGGCAAAGTTTCGTGAAATTGGCTGCTGGGGGCGACTTTGCTAGGGGGCGACATTGGCTGGAGGCGACATTGTCAGGGGGTGACTTTGTTACAACCCGGGGCAAACCAGGTAGGGGGGCAACTTTGCAGGGGGCGACTTTGTTGGGGGTGAGCTTGCTAGGGGGGGCCACATGACCAGCATTCATATTATTTAATGCATGTAAACAAATCCTGTACAGTTATTGTTTTAAAGAGAAGGGATTCGCCCTGGTGTTTCTAGCATGGTTGTAAATTCCATGCACACATCCGACCCTGCCCATGTGACCCCTGAAAAGGGGGTGTTGGTGCAATAACCGACATTGCATCAAGACAAGACAGTTATCAATTACAATAACAAGATCGATATCCAGCACCAGCACCAGCACCGACATTTAAAAACAATTGTTATGTGGGACAAGAATAAGTTCAAATTCTAGTTTGTCTATTCCGAATATTCTTATTTGCCAGACCCAGCTTTATGATGTAAAATCCATTTCTACAAGCTCTGGATCAACAAACGCTTCATCTGACATGGATGTGCATCATTCCAGCAGAAAACCTATTATATAGCTTTTCTTCAAATATGAAATGCCAAATAATAAACCACAAGGGAATCTGGGTCATTTTCACCTGTGGTTTATTACTTGATATTTGAAATACAAAGCCGCATCCCCTTAAGGTGATCCCTCTGCTGCTGCTTCCCAGGTTGTGTCGTAAACTTGGATGTGATCCCTGGTTATACAACAGATACAGGTTGAATAGCTCACAAAGATATTGACAAAATACGGACCAACCCTAAGGATAGAGTGCCGGCATGTTAACCTGGAAGTTGCAGGTTCAAATCCTGCTCTAGGCAATTTTTCTGTGTTCACCCCCAAATTATTTATAAAATGCCATAACAATAATAACACTCTTTTCCATCGACCTCCGACAGTGATATCAAGTTCATCGTCGGTGATTCAAGGAAGAGCATTCGAGCTCATCGCTGCATTCTTGCCTCTCGCTGCGAGGTGTTCAGAGCGATGTTTGCCGATCTCAACAACAAAGAGGACTCGCCATACGTGATGTCTGACGTCGATCCAGAGATTTTCCTTGTCGTTCTCGAGTTCATCTATACTAACTGCGTCTCACTGAGCACCAAGAATGTAAGTCCGTTGGTTGGCTTGGGAAACCCTAGGACGGGGTTGTTCAAGCAGATTAACAATTTATTATAAAAAAACTTGGGCAACTTAGGCCTGGGCTAAACGTCCAGTTTTTGCCTTGTCAAACTGAAAGGATTTGTACGGCAAAACAGCGGCAATTAAAACAAATCTGTGAAAAAAACGGTGAGTTTTGTCAAATGGTTTGTCGCACTTAAGTGATTCAAAATGGCAGACGCAGGAGAAAACTGCTAAACAGTCATTTTTAATGATGGCAATCTGAGCTGTGACACTCAAATATTAATGGCAAAATCATATCGATAACGATCCCCGCCTTAAATTTTGTCCTTATAATAATCAAAGTTGTTAAATGGTGCTCTTCATCTTCTTCTTTTTCTAAAAAGTCAATCCAAATTTATTAGTGTAATTCTGAAATCTACAGAATATTGTTTGTGTGTTCCAGTCGGAACTTGTTTCCCGCCTCATCCAGAAAAAACTCCCATCTACAGGAAATTACTAACATGGAGAATGATTACTTTGTTAAAGGAACATTACAGAATTGGTAAGAAAATATTTTGTAAAATATACCTTTTGAACACAGATTTACATAAAACTTACACGGTCTGATGATGATGATAGTAGAAAACATCCCTTGAAATATTTCTGTCTGAAATGCCATATTTGATGAGAAACGAATAAACTAATTTTCCGATTGGAGTTTATCGCTCAGTGAGCATTTTATTCATTTGTTGAATCTATATGATTTCATGCAAATGTGTAATCGGTTTTTCACTATTTTCTCGTGACCCAGATGGCCGATCGATCTCAAACTTCTACAGGTTTGTCAGTTTATGTATATGGTGGATTACATAAGTGCTTACACTGCCAGCAACTGTTTTGTTAGCAAAAACCAATTCTGTAATGTTCCTTTAAACATCAATTTGATTTGACAGTGCCAGAGCGCAAAGTTTGTCATCATATTGTGCAACTATGATGTAGCACAGCAGAGCTTGTCGCGCTACACGGCAGTGTCAAACTTGAGTCAAAAAGTTGCACTGAACGTCGCTCTTTTGTCCAATTTAATTCTGATTTTCTTTTATTTGAGTTCGCACGGCAAAAGTCCGACGTTTAGCGCAGGCCTTGGTCAACTCAATTGGAGTGTGGCAAATAAAATCGAATTTTGAAAATTTTGTCATGAGCTGAAGCAGAATAATGATGTACAAACTTATTTTTAATTTTTTTTTATGTAACTCACATAAGTATTTTTGTCATTAAATTTGTTTTCCCAATATGCACAAAATAGACATGTAAACTCGTCACACTATAAAAGTTCTGTTTAAAATATCTTTGTAACATTGTGGACAACACATGTACACACCAACCTTGTCCCCCAGGACTGCTGTGCCTCATTTGGACAAACCATCGGGGAAAGACTATTTTGGGATTGAACATCAACAATTATCCATATTGGACGGGCTCCTGTCCAATATTAAATGTTAGAGCTCGCGCAGTAAATATAGATGGCAAATAATGGATGACAGGTGATGCTGCTGATGCCTGTTCCACCAATCAAACTACAAGGATCTGTGTGTGTGTTTCATAAAATTAATTATTATTTCTAACTGCCCGCTATCTGTACCCACCTTTTATCTGTCAAGGTATATGATGTCCTAGCCTGTGCAATAGAGTACGGTCTGGATGAGCTACGTAGAGTGTGCGTTGGCTACCTTGCAGAGTGTCTCTCAGTGAATTCTTGTTGTGAAGCCATGCAGGCCGCTGTCACCTACGGACAGGAAGACCTTCAGGCTAAGGCCCTGGCCTTCATTGAGAAACAGACCCAGGTCAGTCAGCTACCACCTTTGTTTTGCCTCTAATTTTAGTTTTTACTTTTCGCTGGATATCAACCTCTATAAATTTTGAGCAAACTTGCATTCATAGGTTAATAACTGCATATTTGATAGTTTAAACTGAAAAAAAATCAAATTCATAGAACCTTTTTGTTGCCATGTTAGCTCCCTTAAAAAAAAGGTGCATCCACCTTGTTCCCATCCACCTTATGCCCCCTAAAAAAAACCTTATTTACGTGCTGTTTCTGGGCAGTGAGGCGCTGCCCGCTGACCTATTTTAATATTTGCATTGTCCTAACCACCTTGTACATACTGGTTATCTCATTATGCCATGATATCCTGAACTGGTGGTGGTGTCAATCAACAGGGGTCAGTGATTTGGTTAGGAGGGGGGCAGAATAAAACTCTGCCAGCGTCCTTTGTGTACAAAATAGGTGCGTCAATTGTCAATGGTAGACGAAAACAAATTATAAAACTAAATAGGCAAACAAAAACTAAATTAACCGAGGCAATACCTGGACATGTCAACGAGAATCTAGATAACAAAGCATTGAAAAAATGCAAAACTAACCGTCTTAACCTAAGGAATAAGCTTGGAGCATGTGCTGACAACGGACGCGTACCGTGGGGGGCGCTGCTTCCAAACACGCCCCTTGCTTGAGGGTATCCAAAATTCTAGAAAAAAGTGTACACTGTTTATAGTTTAGAATTTAGTGTTTTGTAGATTGTATAAACCCCTTATTTTTAGTTTAAAACTGGAAAAATATGTCCAACTCATTGGGCCTCTTATAGTTGCCAGAAGTGCTCCATCTCAGAAAAAAAAGATGCACCCAGCTTGTGCCCCCCTAAAAAAAAACACCTTATAGTTACACCACTGTTTAAAATCTGAAGTGTCAATATGATGACAGATTGTTATGAAAACCAGCGGGTTTCAACAACTATCACCAGAGGCTGTGCGCTGCATTCTTCAGAGCTCCAAGCTGACTGCCGATGAAACGGACATTTTACGGCGGTGAGGGAGTGGGCGGTTGTAAATGCGGTAAGTCTTCAAGATTACTAGCAGGAAATTGGTTCCCTTTGAATATGAAAATGAAAATGGCTTGCCCTCGAAGAGCAATTCGTCCGGACATGAAACGTTGCATTAGGAGATCAGAATTGGTATTGCAACAAAAAGTGCTGCAGTGTAAGCACTTTATGTAAACCACCATATACTAACTGAAAACCTAGAAGTTTAGATCGATTCGAACCATCTGGTACAAGAAATATGAAAAACGATTTACAACATTTGATGAAATCTATAGATTCAACAAATGACTAAAACCTCCATGGTGTTATCGAATCTGAAGGACGCTAGGTTTATTCACGACATGTGGCAAACCTGGGTTTCGACAGAAATATTTCAAGATGTTTTCTACTATCCTCATCATTAGACTGAAGTTTTATTCAATCTGGATCAAGATATTACAATACAACGTTGCCTTAAAACCAGTTTATTTATTGATTTATTCCTTTTTTTAATATATTTATGAGTGCAGGCCTCTGTTACAAAATTGTTTTGACATAAACAACCGCTGGTGACGCATTGTTTGACTACTCAAGTGTGAAGCACACATTCGTGCACAACAGAAAGCTCTCTTCCAAAGTCCATTTTTACAAACTTTATTAACCTTGAAGATATTGTTTTACAGCACAATATGTAACAACAAATGTCTTACTTATTCAATTTCCTTTGATAAATTATAATCAAAAAATCATTAAGATCAGCCAATAAATGTCCAAACTCTTAGTCTGTTTCCTCAGAGTGACTTAAACTAAAACACTTTTGTGTTCTCAATTATATGGTGCCTCGTAGATGCTTGGCATATTCCGATCTTTCAACTCCAACTTATAGAGATTGCATAATAGCAACCTTATTTTATTTTACCATCATTGGAAAGATCCGGTCTTTCTCTTTCCAATGATGGTTAGCTTGGGTATGGAGGGTGAACATGGACAAAACCACAGCTTTATTAAAAAATGGTCTTTGTGCTCAGGCTTGAGTGCTTTTATATAAGATTGGGCGACAAAATTCCCCGATGATAGAGCATTTTGTTTAGAAGACAAGAATCAAAATGAAAAAGAAAAGACCACATGTTAATGTGTGACCTTTTTTTTATTGATCTAAGAGCAGATTGATCTTATTTGTGTTATCTGGTAAGTAAACTTTGATACTCAACAAAATTGAAATACATTTATCAGACTAAAACTCAATATTTAATCATGTTTTTATTTATTGAAGATAAGCACATAGTGAATTGTAAGACACAAGACTTTCGGACTTGTCCAGTTGTGAATAAACTGGCCTGATGCTAAAATCACTGGCCTCGGACCTGCGAACTTGTGTAAATGTCGAGCCCTGACAGTGACAACCATTTTTGCCAATATTAGCAAACTCTGCACTGGACCCCCCCCCCCCTTAAAGAGTAGGGTCATAAATTAGTAAATACTCCAAAAATTAATTACCGTCAAAACTTACTTGGTGAGAAGCACTGCTGCTGTCGATAGTATAAATTATTTTGAGAAAGGATTCCCTTGGAAGTAATTTGGTTTCGATAATTGTTCAGCCAAAAACATTTGAATCAGAGAAACGACTCATGCATGAATTGTTTCTGAGATTTCTGAGGGTTGGTATATGTTTGCAAATGCTGCAGCCAAAGATGCGTTTGGTACCCACTGTCACCTCGCTAAACATGGATGGATTTGAGGTTTTTGTGAAAACAGAATGTCAAATCATTTTTTGGCTGTTTTCTCAGCAAGTAGACACTGTAATTCAGCTGAAACTTTCACATGTGACTCTTATTGTATCTTTGTTTATAATTTTTGCCTATAAATCAGCATTACATTGACAAGAACCAATCTATGACCCCGCTACAGGTCAGCTGCTTCTTAGAAGCCTGTCATTTAATTTTGCTTCATCCTTGATTTAGTTGTTTGCGTTTTTTGTTGTGTATTGTGAGCAGAGTGTTACGTGTCAACCAGTGCAGAAGGTCATCCAGTCAGTTGTGAGGCACATCCGTCTGGCTCTCCTCAGGCCAGAGGAGCTGGAGAAACTGGAGAAGGAGAATGAGACGCAGCAAACTATTCCCGTAAGTTGCTTAAAATTCCTCCGGTCCTTCTGTCTTCCCCCACGGCCAACTTGTACCCTCCATCATTTCATTCAGACACTGGACGATTTTTAGAGTGTCTACTCTGTGTTTGTCTGGTAAAAATTTCTAATGACAAGAATCTACGTTTGAGTTTTTTAAAACAAATATCGAATGCATTTCTGTGGTGGTTGTCGCAGAATATAATCACACGGTGAAATCTAGCTGTTCCATTTCACTCAGCTTTGCCTTGTGAAATGGACTAGTCCAGATTTCACCTCGTGATTATAGATAGGTTGCAGTATGACGTAAATCGGCCATCTTTACGGGCAGTTTAGAACAAACAGCCGTGCGTTTCGTGTGAGAACGGCGTGCAACACGCGCGCATTTCACGAAACTCATTGCAGGATTGGTCAGTGAACAACGCGGGTGCGTTAATAAGTTGAGCGTTTGACGCACCTGCGAGCCAAAATGCAATTGCCCGTAAAGATGGCGTCTTCTGGGAACTATCTATATTGTGTGACAATGCACTCATATGCATCCAATATTTGTATACTATTCCCATCCCCCCTTCATTTACCTTACTTATTATTACATCCTATGTGTGTGAGCTTTTGTAAGTATGTCTATTGCAGAAAAAGATGAAACAAATTCAAAGTATGTACGTTTAAAAATGGACACACACACACACAGAAGAAAAACTTCTTGATTACTTTCTCTTATGTCTCTCGCACCTGCATCATACTTTACACACTTGCGCCTACTCATCCTGTTGATTCAGAAGTTATAGTTAGATAGATAGATAGATACATTTATTCAATGTTGCAAATAGTGTATAATACAGAGTAAAATGGTCAAAATTACTGCAAAATATAAAAGAGATTAAAAGGTGAAACTTTAAACAAAATGCAACATCTAGGTCCGGGGAGAAGCACAGCTTTTGTTCCCCAGCCTATGAACGGACAGACAAAAAAAACCAGACAGACATTCAAACACAGGACAAAACTAACAGGTGTAAGACGTTACTATTTCCGCATACAAAAATTGCATCAGTATCTTAGTATTCATTTAGAAAACGAGTTTTAAGTTTTGGGGTAAAAGTTGAGAGAGTACGCAATGATTTAAAAGAGTCATCCAGACTATTCCAAAATAAAGTGCCACGCTGGACAATACCAGTTAGGTATGACTCACTGTCAAATCCAATGTTGACTCATTTTAGTAACTCTTCTTTCAGATATCTGCCATCGCTGCGGCCTGGAAGTTCCACGCTCTTCATGAGTCTCGGCCCAGCGATCCCCAGACTCAGCTCCGCAGAGGAACACTGTCAAGACCATCACATAAAGGCTTGATTTCGTGGGATATGTGAGAACACTGCATAAATCCTTGACATATTTACAAGAGAAAAAGTCCCGGCTGCACACTTCAGGTTAGATTCCGTCCTGAGTTTTTTTTTTTTTCAAGATCTAGGCTTGGGCTCCGACTCTGACTTGGGTTCCGTCATTAATTTTGGAGCAGTGTGCATTTCGCACGGTGCTTCAACATAAAACAAAGCCAGGAGCTGGGACCTAAGCCGAGGTTTGGAAAAAAATCCATAGGTTGTTCATCAAGTGCTGTGTTGGCTGCATTGTTAGTGTTGGAGTATAGACAGTTGTTGCTGTTTTAACCCTCCTACTGTGTGACCATTCAATGTCAACCACTGTGGCCTGGAATAGATAAACTATGCAAGCCTGCAATGTGATATCTAGTTGTGAATTTATCGTCACATTATACACAGTCAACCCTCCTACTGTCTGACCATTCAATATTGTCCACTATGTTTTTGAATGGTAGATAAACTATGCCAGCCTGCAGTCAAATATCTTGTGGTGAATATGTCTTCAATGTACTCAGCAGTCAACCCTCCTACTGTCTGACCATTCAATATTACTGTGGTTTTGAATGGGAGATAAACTATGCCAGCCCGCAGTGCGATATCTAGTTGTGAATATTCCGTCACAGTACACAGTCAACCCTCCTACTGTCATCCACGGAGGCAATTGTCTGCATGCTTCTGTGAAATACTACATAGGCCTGCTATCCTCCAATTGCAATATAATCTCATATGGGCATTTGTGGCTGCTAACAAAGGAACATAACTCCGAGATTCAACAGTTTTTATTGATCCTGACTTAACATGGCCCTCAAGTTCATGATGTGGAGAGGTTTGGATTTATTTAACATGTGACTTGAAGAACCGGAGATGATAACACGGTCAGTTGCACTCATTTTATTACACGCATAGTGAAATTCCACAAGTAAGACAGCATTTGTACAACATATACTTTACACGGAGAGCATTAAAGGAACATTACAGAATTGGTTTTTGCTTACAAAACAGTCGCTGGCAGTGTAAGCACAGCTTTATGTAATCCACCACATACATAAACTGACAAACCTGTAGAATTTTGAGATCGATCGGCCATCTGGGTCACGAGAAAATAGTGAAAAACCGATTACACATTTGCATGAAATCATATAGATTCAGTTTTATGTAAATCTGTGATCAAAAGTATATTTTACAACTTTTTTTCTTACCAATTCTGTAATGTTCCTTTAACATGTGACTCGAAGAACCGGAGATGGTCGAACACTGTCAGTTGCACTCATTTTATTACAGGCATAGTGAAATTCCACAAGTAAGACAGCATTTGTACAACATATACTTTACACGAAGAGCATTAAGGAACATTACAGAATTGGTTTTTGCTTACAAAACAGTTGCTGGCAGTGTAAGCACTTTATGTAATCCACCATATACATAAACTGACAAACCTGTGGAAGTTTGAGATCGATCGGCCATCTGGGTCACGAGAAAATAGTGAAAAACCGATTACACATTTGCATGAAATCATATAGATTCAACAAATGAATAAAACGCTCACTGAGCGATAAACTCCAATCGGAAAATTAGTTTATTCATTTCTCATCAAATATGGCATTTCAGACAGAAATATTTCAAGGGATGTTTTCTACTATCATCATCATTAGACCGTGTAAGTTTTATGTAAATCTGTGATCAAAAGTATATTTTACAACTTTTTTTCTTACCAATTCTGTAATGTTCCTTTAACTATGTGACTCAAAGAACCGGAGATGGTCGAACACTGTCAGTTGCACTCATTTTATTACACGCATAGTGGAATTCCACAAGTCAGACAGCATTTGTACAACATATACTTTACATGAAGAGCATTAAACATTATGATACATTATAAACAAAATGGTACAAAAACAAAAATTATAAACACTAAAGCCGTGTTCCCGTTGGACTTATTTTTGAGAAATTAGAATTAGCTGTTGCAAACTGCTTACCAACCAAAAGGACCTGTAGTATAAATGCAAAAAATTAGTTAGTGGCCTGACGTTTCGACCCTAGCAGAGTCTTTCTCGAAGGCTAAAGAGAAAGACTCTGCTAGGGTCGAAACGTCAGGCCACTAACTAATTTTTTGGACTTATTTTTGCTAAAGTACCGCGACCTTTCTGTAGAATGACAAAATTAAATCCAATGGGAACGCATGGTAAACTGACCTCCCCGTCAACTTACCGCGACCGTGATGTAAAACTAACAGGCCGAATGAGGTCGCGGAAGACTTCCGCGCAGCCGCGGTAAGTTATCAGGGCCGATAAAAAGTCAAAAAGTGACTGTTCCGTCGCGGAATTTAGGTCCAGGTGGGAACGCACGGTAGAACTACACCTAATCCAGTCACGGTAACTTTCCGCGTGGCCGCGGAAGAAAAAGTCCAATGGGAACACGGCTTAAGACAGGAAACAAAATAAAGGTTACCACTTTGCATCCGTCATGTCAGCATTTTTTCCAATGGTTGGAATTTATTTTGTATATCTTTAAAGGTCCTAAAACCATCCCAAAGTGTTTCAAGACGTGGATGCAGGGTTTGTCCAGCAGGACCAGCGGCTTGTCATATTCCACCTGTCCATCATTTTTTTTCATTAGTCTATGGCCCTTTTCGAATCCACGGCTTCGGCTCCGGATTGGGCTTCAGGCCCAGTTTTCTTGTCTGAAGCCCTGACCGCAAAGAATGCGTTAGTTAAAATAATTCAGGGAGCCTAGCTAGCCTGAGCCGATTTTGGAGCCGAAGCCGTGAATTCGAAAAGGGCCTATATTTCAAATTAGATGGGGATGTTGGAGAGAATTTGGACTGGTCCTCTGGTGTTTTAACTGGCATCTGGCCAGCAAACCACTGTTAAGAGAGAACGCCGGTGAACGGACATGCAGGCTTATACTGAAAATAGTTTGAGTTTTAATCAATTTGATTTTTCAATTTTATTTTGTTTGCAAATCGTTCTGAAATTCATATCAAAAGTGGATGGAAAAAGTTACCTGACTGTTCGTTTAATTTTTGACTGAACTTTGAGAGTAACTGAAAAGTTAGTAGTTCTAATTACTAAGATTGTTCGAAGTATAAGCCTGTATGTCCATTCACATGTTGATACACCTTTTAGGTGGTTTCGGGTACTTAATAAAAAGTAACAACCCATGGGAAAAACCAGCTAACATGACAGAAGATAAGTGGTTCACTTTATTGTGTTGTCTGTCATATATAAACACTTTTTTCTTATCTCTACCAAAAATCGAATGTTTCTGTACTTCTTGCCATAACTGCAATCAAAATCTGCTTACCAAAATAGATAATTTGATTGTGTTTGAACACAAGCGTTGATATACCCCTCCCTGAACTGTGTGTAGCAGCAATGTAATAATATTTCCGTTATGAGCTCAGAACAACTTATTGCTTATGCCACATTAATAAGTTTTCACCTGCCTTATTTGCCATGTAACTCAACCCCACCCTCAACCTTGCAAATTGTCAACGAAGGTCAACAAACAAACAAACAAACAAACAAACAAACACCCAAACAAACACCCCAACATGTTGGTGTTTGTTTTGGGGTGGTTTATTTTCAGTGTTACAATTGATTTATTAGTGCACCTTGCCATGGGGTTGCTTTGAGTAGAAATATTTAGCATTGCTGATGAGCGAGTGACAGTCAAAGTTTACTTTAACCTTTTCTGCACAATCTTCCACAGTTTGAAGTACAGTTCTTTACAAATGGGTCCTCAACATTGTTTTAACCTTCACAAGACTGCCAACTCACCCGGTTGTGCAGAAAGTTCCCTGAAAAATAAACCAATCTTTCCGTGTTCTGACGAGCAAATTTGAAAATCTCCTGATAATGGAAACTTTCCCCCTATTATGTTGAATGAAATTCTAAATATCTCCCTGATTGCAAGATGCAATTGTTGGCAGCTCTGCCTTTTATTCAGGAAAGATTAAGGAAACAATTTCGAGTGAGCCCAAATTCCTTTTAAAATTGTGCCACCAGTTATAAGAAACGTATACATTTGTTTCCTACATCGGTGATAAAGTTTGTAGACCATGTGACATTTGTTTACAAAAAGAGTGACCTTGTATATTCAGGGCCTTTTGCAGGCAAGATACAACATTGGTCTGGATGGTCATGAGAATGTTTACTTTTTTGTGTAATAATTTCAACAAAAATTAAAGAAAAAATATTTTTAAAAACCAGGTGCACATGTTTTGAGATGTGCCCATTTTTTCATACCAAAAGTTGATAAAAATCAGACAGTTCAACCTCGATGAAATGTGAAATTTATGTTTCTTTCCGTCGAGTGTGTACAAATCATGCCTGCAGGAAATCCAGGCTCTGTGGCTCTTTTGTAAACATGTGACATCACAGGTCACGTAGTCTATAGATAAATGTATTAAGGTTTGGTTTTTGTTTTTTTGTTGCACCTTGCCATAGGGCATCCATTTTTATGAGTAGAAATATTTAAGAGAACCCTGTGTATTTGCCTGTTATATATTTTTTATAATATTATTGATTTAAATAATTCACTCTATTTTTGTACTGTCTTCAAAATGCACTTTGTGTGAAAATGTTTGCTATGAACTACGTTTGTGATAAATTTGGTTTCGCAGAAGAAGGCTCAGTAACTACAACTTATTTGGTTGGTGTTGAATTCGTCTTCTATTTCTACAATTCCACACCATTATTTAAAGGTATTATACAAAAAAATATGGTGATTAACCATAAACATGAAATAACAAATCTGTGAAAATTTGAGCTCAATTGGTCATCGAGGTCACGAGAAAATAGTGAAAAGAGACCTTATGTGTTTTCTGTTTTTCAAACATCGAGTTTATTATCGCGCGCTGATAAAAACTATTGTTTTATTCATTTCTCAGAAACGATAGCATTTTAAGCAGAAATATTTGAAGGAACCCTTTCTACCATAACTTACTTTAAATCATGTAAGTTATGTGTGAATCTGTGAACATTTGTGTTTTTCGATTACAATGTGTACAGGGCCTTTAATGTATATGGTAAACCAAAGATGAAAAAGCCAAATGGATTGACTTTATTAAGTATTTTCTTTTTAAATTTAAAGATCCAATACGCCAGCGTTTTCGACGCCCCTCCCGACCCGACTCCTACTCGACAACCAATCACCATCAAATAACGGTAACATTGTCTGAACATTATGTAGTCTTGATTGGCGACGCTAGTTTTTTGTATTAGTCGCGGGTAGAGGGCGCAACATCGACCAGCTCGGAGACACTGGGCAAGTCGATGAATAATAGTTGTTCGTTTGGATCCAGATGCTTGTTTGATACAGATATCTCTTCTCCAGTAATTCGTGTTGTGATTTCGGCGACTGCAATAACGAACACTTATGTCGCCAATCAAGACTATGTTTTTGCAGTTATGTTTAAGTCGAAAACTTGCTGGGGGTATGTGCCTAGAAGTGATACACTCTCGCAAATCATGGTCATTTGGGTTTTCTCTCTGATGCGCAGATGTGATTGTAGATTTAAGAATCGAAAATTGAAAATAACTCAATAATGTCACTTGGTAACTCATACTTCCCATCCATCAGCACGACATTCTCGGTGTCGACATTCTCGGTGTCGACATTCTCGGTGTCGAGGCTCATTCCGTCACGATGACCCGCACCCGGCCGATTTCCTTCCTCCCGGGTAGTACTTAATAAGCAGAACGGTTCTTTTCCGAACTAAAGTATAGTCACCCGCGGCCGGAATCTACTGTGCGGCAGTAGAATAAATAGCAAGACAAGTTCTCAAGAACAAAGTAGATATATACACATGGTGTTATTACCGCAAATTATTCTACAAATAATGAATGTTTATGAGTGCAATGGTGCGAATATTTTATGAGTTGAAAGGTCGAATGTTCATTTCAACGAGGCAGAGCCGAGTTGAATGGATCATTCCATCTTTCAACGAATGAAAATATTCTCACTATTGCACGAAGTGAACAACATTCATTATTTGTTTTACATAACATCCAAGTAGATCTTTGTAAATTTTGATTGGAGGATACAACTTTCAAAACAACAAAGCGTACAACATTTAATTGTGACATTGCACCCTTTTTTTTGGGGGGGGATAGGCTTGTTTTGGATTCAACGTGACCAAGTGCAGACACGCCCACGGAATGATGTGGTACGCACCGTGCAATAGAACAAATCGGGATGGGAAACGAAAAATGCACGGTGAATGGAACGAAAAATGCACGGTGAATGACGTAGCGTGCAATAGTACGTTTATTTGCTATCAAGTGACGGACAATCCTCAAATCAAATGGCAAGGATCTGCTTTGGGTGTTTATATAAACATTGATACCACACCATGCATTGCCTCAAAACCCATAGTCCACAGTTTAGATTAAGAAATCTGATAGGAAACGGAAGTTTTGCCTTTACCCTCGTTTCGATGAGTTATCAACACTGCTCGAAAAGTCAGCTTGGCACTCATTTCTGTAGGACTACACCCTAATATGAAAGTTACTTCCCACACACGCACACAAATAAAATTAAAAATTGACGTCGATGGAAATAATTTGTGACTTATTCAATGTATTCTAGACTACATGTGCATGTACAGCGCATTTCATCGACACATCAAAGCTGTAAAATAATGCATCCCCAAGCTCTACAGTCTCTTCATCTAGCACGGCTGGGTCTCGCGACTCGTCATCCCGGCAGCAGCATTAATACTGTGACGCCCCTGAGACGTGACGCCCTTGGTGACCGCGCACGTTTTAGCGGGACACGATTCACACGAAGCGTCCGTTGTCACCGGCCTGAAGGCAGAGCATCGAAGCAGAGTGCTCACAAATAGCCAGCAGCTTCTCGTTGCTGCATCCCCCAGGACGCAAAAGGCCACCCTCGCCGTTACTGATGTATGCACAGTTGCGAATGTTTAGCCAAAATTGATCAGGATTTGTCCCGATGACGTAGCTGCACTCCTCGCCTTTCTCTCCTCCAGCCTGCATCCATCTGCCCTCACCATCGCGGATGCAACCGATCCAGAAACCATATGCTAAGGCGGACTTTTTGAACATTTTCCAGATGAACTGATGCTCCTGGTAGGTGCCTGGTACCGCCAAGGCACCGCCCAAGGTGATGCACGCCTTAGTGGCGTTTTCATAAGTCATCCTTTCGGCCAGGAACTGGTAGCACGACAAGGCGAAATATTCTTGGTCAGGTTGCTGGCACAGGTTGGACTGCACACACACGATAGCCCCGAGTGCTATATAATTTCTTAACCAAACCAGCTTCATCGTGACCGTTCAAAATGGGTTGGTTGTGAATTAATATCTCAGTCAGTCTTTAGTTTTTGGTGTCACGACAGGCGATCAGATATCACACTTTGTCGTGTTTTTCATCGATGTGAAAAGCCTGAATGCAGAGCAAATTTTAACAGGCAAATTATTGGTCGATTTAGACTTGCCTTCAAAGTTCGACACTGGCAGGGTGTGTATACCCAGGGCTGTGGATCGAGTTTGGTGCAGACCGAATACAGTTTTTTTCTCTCACGAGAGTGTTGTAGATGGAGGAGTGGCTACTCGTGTTGTGACAGCCATAATGTCGCATACGCAACAATGAACTCGTATGCATTTTAGATGGCTCGTCCTATTAGCCGCGTTATGATATGCCATTAAATATTAAAGGTATTACACAGGATCAGCGAAGCCTTTGAAATAGTCGCAGTGACTGGAAACGGAGGTCAAGTCTTATTCTCAGGTCTTTTCGTTATTTTGTTGAATAGACCCTTCCCATGAAATATGCAAATTGAACTTCGCGCGTGCGCACTCTCCCTACTGGTTGGCAAAATGAGTGAACATCGCGCCTTTTTGTATGGGGCTGATGGTGGCGTGACGCACACGCGTTTGTGCGTCTGCCTTTTGCACAACTCTATGGCGTTTGCCAACCAGCAGCGTCTGTACGCATGCGTGAATGTAATTAGCATTTTTCATGGGAAGGGCCTATTGATTTTACTTTCATATTGTTGACTAAGTATCACATTGTTAAAGTAAAACAATTGACAAAACAATATATCCCGTCCATGTAAAACTCCATTTTACGGTGGGGACCACAATCGTCCCGGAAGTTCGAAATCGCACGAGACTTACACATTCTACAACACAAACGGCCGAGCAATCTGTTGTAAAGTATACACAGTCGGTAAACACTATAAACAGTCACAATCTTAATGCTTATGACCATGGAGTATTTTCTCTATAACACACCTCTTGCTAGTTCCGTGTTCTGGTTGGCTGAAACATGGTCACGTGGGGTTAACTAATATTTGCGCCACCGTGAACTAGACGCGTGTCAAGACGTCGCGCGCGCGTAATTTGCGGGAAATAGTTCTCGAAGCGGGCAATAGACTCTATACATGTTGTAAATTGTTTGACGCCTTGATCAAGGCTAGACTGATGGTTACAGCGCCTTCAAGAAAAGTTTATTTTATTTCATATTTTGGACCGATGTGTGTTAAACAAAAATTGGACTGGCATGATTCGGTCACCAGAGCACGTCTACCCCCCCCCCGGACCTGGAGTGACCAGAGGGTGGGGGGGGCACCGAAAATTTGCTTATGGCGAGAGTGCGCGCGCGTGCAGTAGCTGAATGAGAGTTTCTAATTATGATAAATTCTGTAGCTCTAATAACCAAAACCACGCTCATTTTTAACAACATATTTTGTCTTTCTTCATGATGATACTGTCGAAAACTAATGGTTAGCAATTAATCAGTATGAGCAGTTGACGCCAGTTAACAGCCTTCAAAACTAATTGTGTTCATTTTAACTTTATGAAAAATGACCTCCATGAAATTTAACGATAGCCGTTATTGTTAATTTCCCTTGGGACATGTCTCCTCCGAAATTGAAATAATGATGTTAATCAATGACAATTCTAACGAAAAGGACGAAAGTTGTACCTAAATAATAAGCCTTGTGTATCTTTTAGAATATTTCAAACCATGATTCTAGTAATTCACTTAGAGAGTCTTGAAAACTAAAAAATGTTCAGCAAACTCGGGCGGTTCGGGGACTAAAGGGTTAAGACGTGAAACCTTAAAATATCATTTGTCGACGGAAAGGGTGGAAAGAGCCTTGCTACCATGGGCAACGGTGCATCCCGTCACTCACGAAGGAGCAAGGCATGCTGGAATGCCGCGGCGAGACCACTGAGAACGAGGTTGTTAAAGAGTCGCTGTTGTTAATTGCCTAACTAAATAAACAATTGGTGCTCGATAATATGAGGCAGAGGGTACCCCCCCCCCTATTGTGTCTTCATTGTGTGCTTGAAATCTCAGGAATTCAGGCTATATAAATCAAACGTAGCGCAAAATTGCTCACCGCACATCACGGTTATCCCCTTCGTAAATTATTACACAGTTTTGTGAATTTATCAAAACTAAGAGGATTGTTCAACGAAACAGAAACATTGCTTAACCTTCGCTTGAAGCAGGGTATACTTATGGTTTTTACTCTGCAATTTAATGACCGTAAAAACTTAACTGATATAAAGAGCACTGAAGAGCTGTTGATAGGATAAAACATTGTGAAAAACGACTCCCTTTAAAGTACTGTAGTGTAGTTTTAGAAAAAGAGATAATTTTCACCTCAAAATTTTTAATCTGAGAGGCTTTCTCAGGAATCTGGCTGAAAGCATACAATTCTATGCAACAAGGTGTTTTTCTACACTGTTAAAAAAAACAGAAGATTTTACAGAAAAAAAATTACAGAATCATTCTGTAAATTGTCTTATCTGGAAATTTACTGCAATTTAACAGAAAAGATTTGTATTAAAAAGTTATTGTTATTTTTTTACAGAAAATTTGTATGCTTTCAGACCCCGTATATCAATTTTCTGTAATTTACCAGAGTGCATCGTATATTTAGAGTAATCTTCATTTGTAATGAAAGATCTGTTTTTTTACAAAAATGTTTTTGAAGCATTTTAGCCGCAGTCCATCTGTAATTTTACAGCAAAATTCCTGAAAGCAACGAAATAACTGGTTTTCAACAGTATTTTCGGTTATTTAACGTAAAATTTATTAAATTTCAGACAGTTCTTTTGCAATTTAACAAACGTTCGTTACAGGCGGTAATTTTTCTTTTGCAATTTAACAGAACAGATTTCAGAAAAAGAACGAAAAAATTGTTTTTTTACAGAATATTTTTATCCTGTCATACCCCCCAATATTGATTTTCTGTAATTTAACAGAGTGCTTTGTAGATTAAAGAAATTTGTCATCATTTTAAATGAAAAATCTTTTTTTTACAAAAATGTTTTGTGAAGCATTTTAGCCGCAGTCCATCTGTAATTTTACAGCAAAATTCCTGAAAGCAACGAACAACTGGTTTTCAACAGAATTTTTCAATTATTTCAGTTGAAATGCCGTATTTTCGGTTATTTAACGTGAAACTTTGTTAACTTCAAACAGTTTACACAGGTGATCATTTTTCTTTTGCAATTTAACAGAACAGATTTCAGAAAAAGAACGAACAATTTGTTTTTTTACAGAATATTTTTATCCTGTCATGCCCCAAACATTGATTTTCTGTAAATTTAACAGAGTGCTTTGTAGATTAAAGAAATCTTCATAATTTTTAATGAAAGATCTGTTTTTTTAGAAGATTGATTTGTGAGGCAATTCAGCCGCAGTCCATTTGTAATTTTACAGCAAAATTCCTGAAAGCAACGAACAGCTGGTTTTCAACAGAATGTTTCAATTATTTCACTTGAAATGCCGTATTGTCGGTTTTTAACGTGAAATTTTATTAATTTCAGACACTTCTTTCTTTTTAATAAACGTTCTTTACAGGCGGTAATTTTTCTTTTGCAATTTAACAGAACAGATTCAGAAAAAGATCGAAAAATTGTTTTTTTTACAGAATACTTTTATCCTGTCATACCCCCAAAATTGATAGGCTAGTAAAACTAAAAAGAATATTATTTGGCACATTATGCTTTTTCTGCCACTGCAGAATATCCTCAGCTTTTCGATTCCACGACCCCTGCCACGAACAGTATCAGCAGGTCTAACGTTGGGCCAATTATTGTGTTGCTGATTTGCATCATCACTCACCTCATCAGAACCAACTAACTACGGGGGTCGTTGCCCCCTTGTCGATTGTGCGCCTTTTGTGCGATGCGCGGCGAGTTCACTGTTTTCATTTATGTTTCGTATACTTCATGTTAAAAGTTTACTAAAATACTGATCTGCTTGTGTCCCGACATCCACTACACGTTTCATTGTTGTAGCTCACTGGTTTCCCGGGGTTTGGTGACCTTCGCTAACGGCCTGCACAACTTTCAACAGGTAAACACACATTTTCTTACTCTTACTTTTAAATCTCTGATTTTGATATATTCTATATTTATTTATTACTTTAAAAGGTATTCAAAGTAACATCATATGTCTCATGATTTTTATGGGTGTAATTTTGGTGAATATTGATTAAGTACAAAGAGAGATTTTGGTCGTGGAAATTGTAGAGAATAACGTGTTTGTGAATCATGTATGAATTAATAATTATGGTAATGTGTCAGTGTCATGGGCGGCCCGGCCATGTGGTCATTCATACCGTTACACTACCTCCATGATGGTTACACTGTGCACTGTAGTTTTGTTGTGCATGTGTATTGGTGTGACCCTGTGGTGGCATGGCTGCTACATGATGTTAAACAGATAATAAGGATTAAGGGTATTGCATTTTATTGTGGATTTAAATGGGACATGAATGGGTGTTTTCCTTGGTTTAAATGGGCAGGGACATTGGACTTGGAGGCATGTGTTTGTTGTGTTAATGTTGATGGATAGTGGCCTTCTAGTGAATGGTCAGGCCCCATCCAATGAAAGCTACGATCCACCCCACTGTGCTGGTCACTGAGCAGTCCATGAAGATACAGTATGGTGCTGCCAATTCTGTTATTTGGAAGCAGAACTAGTATCTTAAAACCTCCAGAACTCAGTGGATTTTGTTGCTCAAACTACTGGAATGTAATCCAAAAAGGCTATTTTTACTCCAGTCAGGTGAACAAACTTATGCACCGCTGTAGATAGGTTACTGTTTTTTTTACAATGTCCTGGTAGTAGTGAGTGGGAAAACCGGGGTAGAGGTAGTGTTGGTAGTGACAACACCTGTCCTGTTGTTGCAGTGATGAGGGTGTCGACCATATGATGACACTGACATGGGGATATGCTCTGACCGAGGGGTCATGCCCACCTCTCCCAACCTCAGCAGTTATCCGAATCTGTTATGTTCTAAACTTCTAAATGTCATTATTACAGGTTGATGGTAATAAGCAGAAGATTGACGATGACAAACTGAAGCCTCATACTCCATTCATTGCAATCATTGGTGAGTTTTGTGCCTAACGCCAACGGTTTTGATATCTGGCGGACATTTGGCCATGGACATCTTACATGACATCTGGAGTGAATCTAGAGAGAAAGACTTTCGGATGGCGCATGTCCAGTGGCCATCAACATCATGTGAGATGTCCGCGGGTTATCCACGGAACGTCCTGGGGAATCAAACTCTCAGGATAGTCGGCGAACATTCTGAAATTTGCCTGTGATTCCATGACTAAAATGGCTGCTATCTGTGTTCTTGGACTAGATTTCAGCTTCCTCAACCAGGATGTCTTGGGTGAGCTTTTACCAGCAGCATTGCATCCGATGTCATCTGTCTGGCCCCCATAACTAGTCGCTTACATGTACTACTTTTTCCCCTCTTATTTCAGGATCAAGGGAAGACATCTTGCAGGGCCGGAACCTGTTCTACCTCGTAATAGAGGGGTCCGACGTTGTCAATGATCGAATTGCCACCTTCAGTGAAGCTGTCATAAGCCTCTTCTCATGCTTTTACACGCTTTCTTTAGAGTATCCACCAGAGGCGGCGGTCACAATGGAGTTTATCCAAAGGTGAGTTTTTTTACTAACTTTTCTTAGGTTTCAATGTTATTGCTACAAAACTTGTTCGCGCTTGAAAGAGCATGATGACTGATGCACAACATGACCAGTGGTGACATCGGTGATGTCATACACATTCCCCAGTTCCCAGTGACGTCACAGTGTCATTACCCTGGTGACATCGTGATGTGACGCTATAAGGGTGGCCACTGGCAGATGATGAGACATGACGTCATATTTTGTGACGTCACGTCGGTCTCTGCCCAGGCTATGATGCAGTGATGTGACATTGTGTCTCGAGGATGTGATGAAATAATGAGGCCTGTCGGGGCCTTGTGAAATTATCATAATTTGTTCCATATCGCAGTGCCCTTTGTTGTTAATTTTATTTGTAGACGATCACCTCTGGTGACCATATTGATTTGTCAAAATTTGTCTCGCCATGGTAATTAATGCCGGGACAGTATCTAAAAAAATGACAAGTTCCTATGCGCTGACCAGGGCATATAGTGTAGGGTATTCAGGGAAGCATCTCTGCCTATGGTATTCCTTATTTTCAGAATTCTCATTGTTCAACACCCCCCCCCCGACTTTGTGGTGGTGTATCGTACCCTCTGTGGCAGCTAGACCTTTGAGTTCTGCTATATTAAGAAATGTGCTGATTCTAACGCAAGATACATTTTCTGTTCTCGTATTTTCAGGGAACTGATTGGCATCAACCCAGAGGGGCCAGTAGTTGCGAAGAGTGGAGGCAAAAAGAATAAGAAATCTACCGTCGCTCCCAAGATTGTAGCCCTCCTTCACGGGATAATGGAATTTGAGTCGGACTGGCGTACAGATCAGTAGAAGACTTGTTGCAATTTGTTTGCGCAGGACATTTGTACCCAGAGTATCCAACACTGGAATTTGAGGCTGACTGGCGTGCAGATCGGTAGAAGACTAATTGTTTGCTCAGGACATAGACATTGGGACCCTGGATCCTGCAATTTATTTTTTACAGTTAATTTATTTTTATATAGTAACTGTTTATTTTTTAGGTTTTTAGTTTATTTTGTATTTTTGTAGTTTTATTTCTACTGTAAAGGTGATTCATAAAATAGGCAACTTTTCAGGACCAAATATTGGTCAATAGTATTTCAAAATGATTCTAATTAAGTAGAGTTATTGCGCCTAATCATGCATGTTAAAGCTAATTTATGCTTTACAGATTTTGTCAAAAGTAGTTTACAGCTTGGCATCATTTTTCATGCAAGATATCAAATTTTTCACAAATACCACATTCCTTCAGTAATTCATTTGTAACTTTGCTACTCCACTGACAGCATATGAAAATGTTATTGACCAGAATGTGGTCCTGATCAGTAACCTATTGGCAGAGATATAAGCCCTTTAATTTTGGGATATTTCCTTTTTAATCAGCCAACATTTTAAAAAAATGTTCTGCGCCTTGTGAGTAATGCTGATACCAGTGTTATACCTTGCAATGCTATGGTATTCGATTATGGAGAAGGCTGTGTGCTTGAGTGTGTAGGAGTAAGCTTATGTGTTGGGCATCAACATATGTCTTGGAAAGAGTCAGACTTTCCAAGTGCGGGTTTCTGAGTTGAGTTTAAAATTTCAAAGATGAAACTGTTTCAGAGATGACCTGTGATGAAACTGTTTCAGAGATGACCTGTGATGAAACTGTTTCAGAGATGACCTGTGATGAAACTGTTTCAGAGATGACCTGTGATGAAACTGTTTCAGAGATGACCTGTGATGAAACTGTTTCAGAGATGACCTGTGATGAAACTGTTTCAGAGATGACCTGTGATAGACATGATTCCAGAGTAAGTGCCAGTTGGCACAAACTGCATTACCAGAGTACTATACATTTTCTGTTCCATTTGACTATTTGACATGTTTGATACTTTTTACGTTGGTGTTTTTAGCGTTTTAGTGTTGATTTATGCTACATGCAGGTATAATGCTATGTGGGACCCTGGATTCCTTGCAGAACATGAGTAAATGTTTCGTCTTGAATTAGTAATGATGTAATTAAGTTTGTTGCATATTATTGATGAATAAACTCTTAAAAATACAGAATGTTGCAGTTGTTTGATAGACTGGTGTTTCTGTAAATTTAAAGACGGTGCCTGCAGCAGAGTTTCGAGAACTTATGTGTTTTTACAGGTAAACTTTATTTATCACATGCAGATTTTCTGTTAAAAAAAAAGATGAACTGTAAATTGTGATAATAATTATGCAGTAAAATTACAGGAGTTCTCAAGACTTAAGTGCAGGCATTTTTCTGTTTTTTTAATGAGAAATTTCATTTATCACATGCAGATTTTCTGTTAAAAAACAGATGAACTGTAAATTGTGATAATAATTATGCAGTAAAACTACAGGAGTTCTCGAGAATGCTGGAAGCACTTTTTTTTGTTTTATGGAGAAATTGTATTTATCACATACAGATCGTCTGTTAAAAACAGATGAACTGTAAATTTAGTTAAGAGTGGTGCAGTAAAATTACAGGGGTTCTGGAGACCCTGCTGCAGGCACTTTTCTGTTTTTTTAAGGAACATTTTTTTAACAGTGTATCATTGTTTTCTTGTCTTTTACAATTACCAAAAGTGTACCCTGCCTTTAAGTCTTAGCTGGGCACACATTTCTTCTGTAGGCCTACACACCCAATTCAGAACAGTCCCTTCATACAAAAAGTTAAGGACAAGGAAAAATGGGATGCAATCGCAATATTTGACCCAAAAGGTTATGTCAATATTGGTCGTGAAATTCGGCGTGAAAATTGACGTCAATATGTGCGACATTCAGTGGCCAATGTTAAATTAATGCCCTTCAAGATGACGGAGGCTAAATAAAATGAAAAGTTGGAAAAAAGAATTGAGAAGAAGCGGATCTCACTTAAAGGAACATAGTTGATTTATTTCAGACTGATAATTATTATACATGTACAGTGTTATATATACAGTGATTTTCATAACGGCGAATTGTACACCATTATGCTTGTACGAAAGCGTAAGTTTACAATGATGTTTGAAGTTTGAGCTAGATTCGTAACGAGACAGACCAGTGAAATTGTCCAAATAGGCCCACTCTCCGAGTATAGAATTAAACAGGTAGAAGGCGCACCTGACATATTTACATAATATTTTGGCGAAAGTCTCCCTTCTTAAAAAGTATAAAATATAAAAATCGACCCACAATTTTTCGGAATGTTTGGTTTACATTTCCCAGCTGGTTTATTAATTTTTGATTTTGAAATGCTCTGAAAATTTGGTCACACCCTTCCTGAAACGAAAATTGGTCATATCAATTGTTGTTATATTTTCTCAATCGTGTACACTTGCCTTCATCAGATCGATCTCCGTGGAACGAACAAACAAAATTAGTTGAATTAAATATCGCCGTGCCACGTGCAAGATTTCTTGCGTTTTTTTTTTTAATTTTTATGAGGAGTCTTCTGTTTCCCCCTAAATATATTTATTGTTGTTTCCCTTTCCGGAAACTTTTTAGGATTCATTTGCCGGTCTTTCACCACCGGGCAAGCTCGGTAAAAAAAAAAATCTGCTCTTAAACACGGTCTGTTGTAAGATTCGAGTCCAGGCCCGGTCGAGGTTCCCGGCCGTGATGGAGTTATTCCTCGTAAGATTCGAAAAGTACTGAGTGTAGAAAGCAAAAGTATATTCATACAACGTGCAGAACTGACTGAAGTAATGTAATCGTATGAGGGTGTGCATCACCTAATTCCATGGAGGGAGCCCTCAATTGTTTGACGTATTAAAATTAGATACAAATGGAGATAAAAAATACAGGAAATGCATTGCTAGCAAAATTAAGAGCAATTTTGTGTATATGAAATTCAACTGTTCTATAGAACACGTAGTCCAAACTGTGAGTATGCAGACGACCCATACCTGTCTTGTCCCCTGTGTGCAACAGCGGTAATACATAATGATTCTCTATCATTCAAAGAAGGGGTCTGACTAGTTTGTCCATCCAGCCTCGGTTTTGTTTCAATGGTTTTGCTCGGGTGAAAAAAAAATTAAAATGGCTGCAATCTGTTGTGGTTCATATCATTCCAGATGTAGGTGCTTCGTGATGTACGATGGCTATGTCATCCAAGAACGCAGAGTTGTTTAAAGCCGGTATGCCATTCTGAAAGAAATTGTACCTTCACAGTTTTAAGTTAATTCGGCTTGACAAGAGTGAAGGAGCGACGTTTCAGGCATTATTAAAACCATTGGGACTCAAAGCTACGGATAAAAAAGTCTCTCTCTTATCGTGCACGTACACAATAATTCGTGTACGTACACAATAACTTATCGTGTACGTACACAATAACTTAAGAGACTGCCAGAAAGGGTCATACCTTCCAGGTAATTGGGTGCATGGGTTTCTTCTGTTTATACAGCTGGTACTATCAGGGAACCCCAGGGCTTGTGAACTGAGGACCATGGAGGTAGTTTAGTCTTCACAGTCTCCTGCGATATTTTGTAGACCAACAGACTGCCACAAAGTACAACACCTTCCAGGCTAGCATTGGGTGCTTGTGTGGGTTTCTTCTGCTTGTACAGCTGGTATTATATGGGAACCGTACCCCCATAGCTTGTACACCGTGGACTTGGTCATAACACGATCTCCTGCGTGTAAGGGGACTGTTGGGCAGGAGGCATGCATCGAAAGCAATAGCGTTTTAATATTGTTGTTGAACTTTGAGGCAAGTCTCCCAGGGATTCGTACACAATAATGTGGCAACACAGGTTTTGTTGAGAAAAAATAATAATAATCGGTTTTGATTGGGCAGAGATTCCCAAAAATCTAGCAAAGATACCAATCGTCCAATAATGTTTTACAAACCTGTGACATGCGCGATGTGGACGCCGATTCCATGTTCTTGAAGTGACGCACTCGTGGTAACACAAAGGTTGATGGGTAGTTCCTCATGAACTGTTCGTCCTCAGTGGACAGCATGGAGCCTTTGGATGAGACCGCATGCAGGTTGGAATGAGGCTTGGGCAAGTTCTCCCGGAATGTGTTGAGAATTGCGAGTGACTGTTGGCGAATTTTGAACAGAAAACAAAAATTAAAGGCCTTAGTTTTTTTGTTTGTTTAAAGCAGAATCTTTCTCAGAGGCTGAAAAACGACAGCGTCGACAGAAGCAGACAGGTAGAAAAGGAGTGGACAGAAATGAGCAGAATGTAGACGGCAGAAGTGAAGACGAAGAAGTTTTAATTCAGTTTGCAGTAACACCATGTGTATAATTATAATCTACTTTGCTGTGTAGTTTGTTCTTAAGAACTTGTCTTGCTGTTTATTCTACTGCCGTGAAGTAGATTTCGGAAGTCGGGAGACTACTTTGTTCTGAACAAAATCTGCCCCGCTTCTTATAAGTACTACCGTACTTTCGCTTAGTGGGTCGAGGGGACTTCTCGTTATTAACATAAATTCACTGCTGTGGAGTGAATTCTTATTAATTGGTCTCGAACGTTTCGACTAGCCTGCCCTAGTCATCGTCAGGAGACCGAACCGGTATCATGACAAGATCTCAAGACAGACGGCACTTTCCATCTCTTTAAAAAAATTTGCTAAGGTCCATTTACCAGGTATACTGCGAAAGATGTACCAAGTGCGAACCCCGCGAGGATGTCTGTCCAATGATGCCGATATGAGGCAGCCCGTGAAAAACCCCAAAGCACGGCACCGCTCAGCAGCGCCAGGCACAACAGAGGAACGGGAAGCCGTGCGTTGCGGAACTGTATCTGCGTCGAGAGGTAAATCTGCAAAACAGAGATAAAGAAAGGAGTGTTTCAAGTATCAGAAGTTTCTCCGATTACTTTTATCATTATTATATATACACTTCTGGGATTGAAACCAAGGATGCCTCATAAGTGAACTTAATCACTGTAGCTCGCAATCCTGATGAGGAAACCTGGAAACAAGGGTGCTTGATAATGTGAACCAGAAGCAACTGGGTTAACCCCCTACTCTTCAACGATTAGTGTTCTGGGTTCTTTTACGTGCACTGCCGACCTTTTTAGGAAACGGAACCAACGCCTTAATGTCCAAACCGAAAGACAAAGCAATTATGGTAGTATCTTAGGACACGAGTGCAACGACCAGGACTCGAACCCACACTCTGCTGATCAAAAACAACAGAGCTCGAGTCCGATGCTCCTAACGGCTCGGCCAAAGACACACCACTCTTTGATCATAAAGGTATTTTTTCAGCTGTGCTTCTTCAGATACTCTGGTTATCCTCTTATATTTTGTGTAGGTAGTTCCTCCCCCCTTTCTTATCGTTAAAATGGACGTTAACGTTCTCCTCGGTGTTTTCTGGAAACTCACCGTGGCAAAGACAGATGAATATGCACTGAGAGATGCGTGGATGGACGGTAGGGATCGCCTGGAGAACAAAATTAAGAAAAACACTCGTTAATGATTGAATTGATGAGATGTCAGTAAGGTTTTGTCCCTTCAGTTCGAAAGAGGACTGATTGATTACATCAAGCACGCGGACGACATTGGCAATTATCAAAGACCAGTATCTGCACTTTGTGTACATGAAAATAATATTAAACCTGTGAAAGTTTCAGCTCAACCGGTCATCGGAGTCACGAGAAAATAGTTGGGGAAAAACCTTATTATGTTTTCACTGTTTTCAAACATTGGATTTTGGACTCGCGAGATAAAAACTAATCGTTTTACTAATTTCTCACAAACTATGGCAATTCAAGGGAAGTTTTCCACCTTGACCATCTTTATACCGTGTTGTTAGGTGCAAATTTAAGGTTATATTTTAAATGTGACCAGAAGTAACTATAACTAGTAAACTTGCGGGTACAACCATGTGTATCTCTCTTTTGGGAGGAGTTTTGGCTCTGAAAAGAGCCGGTGTAGTCTTGACACTTCGAATAGCATGCTGTTCGTCTTCGGGAGCTTACTGGACTGCTGATGATGTGCAAATCATTCATAGTCAATGTTTTAACTACAGTCTTACTTAAAGGAACATTACATAATTGGTTTTTGCTAACAAAACAGTTGCTGGCAGTGTAAGCACTTTATTTAATCCACCATATACATAAACTGACAAACTTGTAGAAGTTTGAGATCGATCGGCCATCTGGGTCACGAGAAAATAGTGCAAAACCGATTACAAATTTGCATGTGTTATACAATGCATGAATAAAACGCTCATGAGCAATAAACTCCAATCGGAAATTAGTTTGATTTATTTCTCATCAAATATGGCATTTCAGCCAGAAATATTTATAGGGATGTTTTCTACTATCATCATCATTAGACCGTGTAAGTTTTATGTAAATATGTGATCAAAAGTATATTTTACAATTACCAATTCTGTAACGTGCCTGTAAAAAACGGTCACAAGAAGACAGAGTTTTCCACATTAGTGTACACACAGATCGTTATCAATCTCAACAACTGGTGGTATTTTGCCCACGAATATTGTGTTGTTGTTTAGCATTGTCTTGTGAAGCTTGAAAAACTTTGGAATTGAAAAACAAAACAAGATGGCGTTATTTACTCAGTGAAGACGGGGATCAAAAAGAACGGAATTTACTCTACCTGGCTTGCTTGATGAACTCCTGGTCATCCTTCAGACAGTTATACTCCGTGACGAATCTGGTATCAGCTTGTCCGTAAATTGGGCTGCACGCATCGGGATCACAGGCAGCGAAGAAATATGGCGTCATCTGCCCCGTCAGATTCTGAATGACGTCACTGACGACCCACGTGGCAAACGCGCCGAACGCAAAGACGCCTTAGAAAGAAAATGACGTAAATGTATACATGTACATTGTCATCGAGGATTGTACTTGGAAATGACGAAGGAGCGGAAGAAAATAAACCACATTTGGTGCTCGATATGGTGTAGCCTCCCCCCCCCCCCTCTTGTGTCTTCATTGTGTGCTTGGAATCTCAAGAATTATTTAGGGTATTTCTGTACAAGGGGGAAATAGTGTGTTTAAGTATGGGATACCCTCTGCCCCACATTGGGCATGGTATCACAAATTAACAGGAATGAAAACTAATTAGGTTATCTTTATTTGGCTGCGCCCACACATTGCAATGAGCTGCACTTCGCAACACTGGAACACCGAAAGTTGCCTATATAGTAGCTGTTAAGTCACAAATTTTTCACTTCTCATTCGTATGAACAGGGCCCAATTTCAAAGAGCTGCTGCTTATTAAGCAGAAAATATTGCCTAACAATTTTCTGCTGAGCAAAAAAGAGCAGGACACCAGTATACAAATGGTACACGTGCCATGGTATTCTGACTGGTAACCTTTAGCATAGTTTTGTTGTGCTCACTGTTTGTGCTTAAAGCAGCTATTATAAAAATTGGGCCTGGTCCGTTAAGTTCAACTTACCGACGAAACGCAGCGCTCGTCTCACGGGTGTGTACAGGCTGAGGCTGCAGCTACGAACCAACTTCTGTGATTCTCTGAATTCATCACACCTACACAAGGCCAGCATACTCTCTCCTAATAGGATCTAGGATTAGATTATTGCAAACAAGTTGTTATTGGCCTCACGTTTCGACCCTCTTGCAGAGTCTTTCTCAAAGGCTTAAAGGACAAACTACATTCAACTGGAAATGTCGTGTGGAAGGTGTTCAATATGGTGGCCCTGACGTGACATGTCACATTTCTCCAAGTTCGCCAGTATTTGAAGATGTCCCTTCTGAGCCACCATAGTTAAGCAGGTACATACTTGTACAAATTGACTAATAATAATGTAGCGTTTTTTAAACCTAATTTTATTATAATATGTCTACTATCTCCTTTTCTTTCACTGTTGGTATGGATTACACTATAAAAACTCCTGGTCAAAACTGACCCAGGTCCCCGGGTCCCGTGAGACATATAACCCATTTCTGGACCAGTAGTGATCCGGAATCTATGGCAAAATGACCCCCAAAATCAGTCAAATCGACGCAGAATCCGAGTTAAAGTTCTTAACAATAGTATTCGGATCAGCCTGACCCAGAAATGGGTCCGGCCACCTGGGGACCTCTTTTTTAAGAACCTTACGAGGGTAAACTTAAATTTGCAGGTTACCTGTTTGTTTAATAGTATTCCCACTGAGACAAAGCTGACTTCTTTGACTTAATTAAAATATTGTTTTTATTGTTCTAGTTTTGAATTAAGGGTGGTTAGTATTTGCTGTTGAAACTGTAAATCTAAATGATTTATTTTAGTAAACACTTCTTCTTTAATTATTTTACTTATTACAGGTTTTTCGGTCAACTTTAGCAAAAATGTAAATATCTTTAATTTCATTAAAACGCATTCAAATTCACGCATTTTCCCTAATTTTGATCAAACCATTTTTTTAAAGTTTTTTTTCAAGCTATTGTTGTAACCAATTCCCTTTTCGTGCACACATGATTTCTTTCTTTTCATCCAGGTCCGTTTTAATCATCATATTTCATATGCCTTTTTGTTTGTCTGACATATTTTAATGGATTTTATTACCTTGTATAATATCGGGAGCTAATTTTAATGCCTGAGGGTAACAGTGATTTAATTCACTTTTTTAGTACCTGTCACCAGTTAGTGTCTTTTGTATTGTATGTTGTTTGAATGATGACAAATAAGTAATAATAATAATAAGACAAGATTTCACAGTTCTTCAGTTGAATTTCGACTACCAAACAATTGATGAAACTGAATGATTGATCAGCCCGATGCTGCTGGCTTTTACGAAATTGAATGATCTTTGCGACCTATTGAATTTGAATGATCTTATTTGACATGTAAATGCTAAACTGGTGAAACTGATTTACTCCTTTTGGTTGTTTAGTGCCGATGCTACGGAGCATTCATTTCCAAACGTGTTAAACTGAGAGAGTTTAAATTTGCTGGAAAACCCATATTTACCAAAATGACAGGGCAAGTGAAGCAGATGACATAGAGTCCCCTCTCTGGAACTATTCTGTCATCAATGTACGGTTTCATGTACTGTCGATCGTCGCACCAGAATCCCCCGACTGCAGGCTCTGCGATGATATAGTCCGTGTACTCGAGGAAAAACCACAGGAGAGCCATACCGGCTAGGAGAACGTAATCCACCCCCAGGAAGCAAGGGACAAGCCATGAGTTCTTGGAGACAAGTCGACCTCTCTTGTCTTGGAAAGGTTCGGTCGTGCTGCACCAACGATGGTCCTCATCCGCCATCTCTGTTGCCACGGACACCGGGATATGTTATTGATAAGTGATGTTACTGATGAGAGATGAACATTCATATAAATAAACATATCGACAACTAAATAAATAAACAAACAAAATGAACAATTAAGCACACATTAATGAAACTTCCAGCAAATTTTGTGCGTAGAATTTTCGTTTTTGACTTTAGTGTTAGATCTTGCAAACAAGATGTTAATAGATAATAAAGTGAGCGGGTGAACAACAGTCACAAAGGGTGAAAATATGGATGATATATTTGGATCACTTGCTGTTTGACAGAAAGGTAATTTGCATTTTTCGTTTCAATAGCAGGCTCACAGCAAAAAACTGATACTAAAATATGTACAAACATTTTGTATTTATACACTATGACCAGGGCCCAATTTCATACAGCTGCTGAAGAACAACAAAATGTTGCTTACCAGAATAAAGTTACCAGCCAAAGTAACATGCAACATCTGTGACAGGTATCCTGCTAAGTTTTGCCTAGCACAAAATTGTAAATCAAAATCGAAGCAGCTCTATGAAATCAGGCTCAGGAGGGGCTGAAGGCGAAATTTCATTGCAGAGTACAGAAATTGCACGGTGCAATTCCCCCTTCCCTAATTAAATTTACCAGATCAAAAATTGCTATCGTCAAACATGCATCTCAACCACAAGCTCCCATGGGTTTAAAATATATTCACAGAAACTCCCCCTATATATATATATATATATATGATTATCTACGAGATATTATATGATAGAAAATGCCTCATGGGTATTCCACGGTCGCGTCTTGTACGGGGCATAATGATGCATTCATCCCATCATCTATGGATACGTGAACAACAACCTGAGCCTTACAACCATGGCCTTGAGGGATTTTCTTTGTACAATACATGTGTGTTTTGCAGATGACATTTTCATCCCACACGAAAATAGCTCTTGCGTAGACGCTTTGAGTTTAAAAGGCAAATTATAACCTTCTGCCTGCATATTTCGAGATGTTTAGTTTATATTGTTGAAGAAACGCACAGTTCATTGTAAGAAACAATACATTAGGCCTATAAAAAGTGAGGTATTTGCATGTATGACAAAACAATCACGAGTCTGTCTGTTTCTTCTTTTTCTAACGTGATGCGAAAAACCTAATTGTGCTTTGTATAATGCAGCATAAATAAGACTATTATTCAAGACAATTTTGTCTCGAAAAAAAGTGTAAAAAAGAAACATTTCTCAACATGTACCGGTTAAATTACATCGGTTGAGCTTTTAGCATAAAATCGTGAAGCTGACGATCTCTGATAATCTCTCAAACCATACATGCTTAATGCAATAAATAAAATGTCTGTCTGTCGGGTGCATCTCTTTTTAAAACTACAATTTCCACTTCTACAAAATAATTCCTCTTCTCTTCTCCCTTAAAAGACGAACCAATTAAAAATCACCACCACGTCAACTTCCTTAATGAAGACGGTCGCAATAGAAAATCGTGCATCAAATATAAACAAATAAACACAATTAATAGACTACTTACCAAGTCAACAAAACCGAATGTATTTTTCTGGTATCAGTTTGAAAAGGCAGATGAGAGTTGAATTCTTGAATCAACAGAGATCAAGAAGCATGGCATATCTCTGTCCCATCAACTACTCACAAACAGCGCAGAAAATCCCATCCTACACGTTTAGTAATAACTGCGTCATATTGCGTGTAGTTGTCCCGTAATAGACAATGACCCGTTCAATTATAACAGAAGGATCAAATAATGTAGATGTGGTACTGTCGCTGCTCACACAGATTTATACGTCCATGCTAATTGAAAAGACAGGTGTGCGAAAGCAATAATTATGCGGGCGGCACAAATAAAAAAGAGAACCTTCGAGGCGACTTGTTTATGTATAATGACGCTCGCGAAAATAATTTATTCCGTTGTCGTGGTGATATTATGTAGTGGGTTGCAAGTTTGTAATATTTTTTTTCTGTTTGGGTTGTTGACGGTTGCACCAGGAGAGGGTGGCAACAGGACCGGAGGAATTCACAACAAATAAATACAAGTTGAGATTTCGGACACACGCTCCCCCAGAAATTAATTTTTCGAAATTTTCCTGCAACACTGTGAATTTGCAGCAGACTGATCGTCTATAACGGTGACGGTAGAAGACACTCATAAATTCAATAAAAGTAATATTATCACGCAATAGAATTAAAACAATCTCCTTTTTAAAATGTGTTATTCTATATTCTATTAATATTATTATTATAAGGTTTAATAGTGTTATGTATACTTAATGGTTGTCATTATAACTACAATTATGCTGACTGTTCATTGTCACCGATGGGCAAAATATTCATTTATCTTGTGAGTAATTGCTCTTCCATCTACCTCATTAATAAAATAACAATGACGACGGGAGGGAGGGCAGTAATTTGTCATACAAACTGTCATTGTTATAAAAAGAATTATCAGCATGTGTTTTTGATTATATTTTCTTGATTGGGCTTTGATCACCCAAACGCACTGTGTGTGTGACGTCAATGGTAGAATTGAGGAAGTGTCACAATTTGGTGGAGAATTAGAGCGATTAACAAAAAGTTTTCCAAAGGAAGAATAAATCAAACTGAACAGGAAGACACCAAATTCTTTCTTCAAATTATTGTATAAATTTCTAAGAATAACTGCAAATAGTAAACTTGCTGGTACAACCATGGGGAGAAGTGTTCGCTTTTAAAAGAGCCGGTGTGGTCCCGACGTTTCGAACAGTATACGCTGCTCGTCTTCAGGAGAAACCACACCGGCTCTTTTCAGAGCCAACACTTCTCCCCAAAAGATATTTTTACACATGGTTGTACCAGCAAGTTTAATATTTGTAGTTATTCTTATTTTCCACACCATGCAAAGATTCAAACACCACGTATACATTTCTATTGTATGGTATTGTGCAAGACATTGACATTGAGGATGGCATAGCACACATCCTTTATTAAAAAGTTTGTTTTTTTTTAACCGGAGAAAAGCCTTTTTCTGTCAATTGCTGACACTTCCCCTCTTCGAAAACTGAAGCTTCCGACAAACACAATCAGTTCCCCCATTGCCCCTCCCCCAGCAAAGTGGCCCAAATGTAGGTCACAGGAATGTTGACCAACAAAGCCATCAACTCCCACACCGTTACGACATAAATCAACAGTTCCTCTTTTGTCATTTATGTAAATTTTGTCCCATAGCCCGAAGGACCAACTCATCCTCGAAGCCCCGTTGGGAATGATCAATATGCATGTACCTTTCCCTTGTTACTCAGCTCGGCAGTCGTCCAATCGGATAATCGTTAAGATTAACATAACAATGGATGAGCATTGTTATGTTTGGGGCACAGGTGGTCACTCGTGTGACTGGCGTTTCCAGTTTGCGAGGACTTTGGGTGTGGTGTTTTAAACCTAAACCAGATATGCTTACATAGTAATAACCGAAATCTGGACTGAGTATTTCC
Source organism: Pycnopodia helianthoides (assembly GCA_032158295.1). Classification (NCBI taxonomy): domain Eukaryota; kingdom Metazoa; phylum Echinodermata; class Asteroidea; order Forcipulatida; family Asteriidae; genus Pycnopodia; species Pycnopodia helianthoides. The sequence goes on along the minus strand of CM063253.1, from coordinate 14,205,202 downwards.
TCGTCAGTGATTTTTGGGACTTGATTCTGCTGGCCAACTTCTCCACAATTGCACGCTCATGCGAAGAAGTTAATTTTGAGCAGAAGTCCGGACCACCTTCGAGGTTCAAATTGGTGAGTATCGTCTGCTTGAACCCAGAACTGGGTTGAATATTTGTTGAGGAAATATCATGGAAAAAACTAACAGCTTACTAGACTGGGATGCATTGATCCATTCTTTGGTGTGTATTTCGCTCTTTTGTTGTGTTAAAGGTTACAATTCTGACGGATTATTTGTGTAACAGAACACATGTGATGCAGACCATTTTTTTTTCTCTCGTTGATAAGTTGAGTTCTAAAAAAAACATGAGACAAGTTTGAGCTTTCGCTCGAATTTGGAAGATTGTTGAATCATTAAAATTTCTACCTCCATGGTTGAAGCATAGGTTGAAGTAAATCAACAATTTTGCACAAGTTCTCTTGCAGTTGAGAAGAGTATATTGTTTGAAACGTCGAGACCACGGCAGCTCTTTTCAGAGCAGACACTCCTCAAAAGAGATTTACACATGGTTGTACCCGCATGTTTACTGTTATATTTACTTTCTATTTTTTTCCACACCGTTCAAAGCTTCAATTATCACTTAATTTTGCACACTTTGATAATTATAGGAATCAACGAACTATTTTGTTGTGGGTGAATTGATGGGGGTTGGCTGGCTCCAGCAATCTTTCTGAAATAATGTTGCTATCCAGTGGTTTTTGTAATGTGGTTCAACGTTAAAACTGTGTCAGTCACTCTAATTGCATCAGTGTTTTTTTATGGTAAAGTTGGAAATAATTAGCAAACGTTTTCAACTCAATTTTTATTAATTTATTTATTATTCTACTTGTTCCCCATAAAATTCTGTAAAACATTTCTGTCTGAAAAACTGTTTTTCTCTAATACTGAGCTCCTATAATTTACTTTCACTTTAATAGATCAAAACTAGCTTTAAAAGAACATTACAGAATTGGTAAGAACAATTCTTGTACAATATACTTTTTGATCACAGATTTACATAAAATTTACACGGTCTAATGATGATGATAGCAGAAAAAATCCCTTGAAATATTTCTGCCTGAAATGCCATATTTGATGAGAAATGAATAAACTAATTTTCCGATTGGAGTTTATCGCTCAGTGAGCGTTTTATTCGTTTGTTGAATCTATATGATTTCATGCAAATGTGTAATCGGTTTTTCACTATTTTCTAGTGACCCAGATGGTTGATCGATCTCAAACTTCTACAGGTTTGTCAGTTTATGTATATGGTGGATTACATAAAGTGCTTACACTGCCAGCAACTGTTTTGTTAGCAAAACCCAGTTCTGTAATGTTCCTTTAAATGAACACAAACAAACCCTTTTGGTTAGTGTTTTGATGGGGAAGGCAACAACATGCATTTAGAAAGAAATGTACTGTGTAACCATCACCTGTGAATAATGTTCATTATTCCATTATGGAACCAAACTACACAATCTGGAAGGTCACTTTTTTTTATTGTTATGTTATAAAGAAAGTGGCCTTCTGTAGACTATTGTTATCTCTTTATAAAAGGTTATGACCAGTGCCTTTGCTTTAATATTTAAGGGCAGGGTGTACTTTTGGTATTTACTCCACAATCTATATGACCAACAAAACTTACTAACACTGGAGAGCAAAATTTTGTTGGAAATGACCCGGTTTGAAGTAATGTAGTTTTAGAGGAAAAGGTAATTTCTCACCCAAAAATGTGAGTCTCAGAAAGGCTTCAGGCATGAAGCCTTTCTCGTACATCTAAAGCACTATGCAGCATTTTCGATGACCAACTGAGCCCAAAATTTCACAGGTTTGTTGTTCCGTGCATATGAATACACCAACTGAGGACACTGGTCTTTGACAATTACCAAAAGTATACCCTGCCTTTAACGAGGCTTAAGGGTTTTGCAGATGGCCTTGGGTATATTTCAAGAATGCTTGAGTGTTTCGTCAGTCTCATGGTCTAGCTTTTATAATTTGTAGAAATATCCCTCATTATTATTGTTAGTTTTTACTGATTTTTTTTTTTCACAGATAAAGGGAGGCAATTGTGAAGTGGAATCTTGAAACGCTTTAGTCTTCGGGCCCACGTACCCCCCCCCCACCAGCATCCACAATGAAGACGCGTTACATGACGGTTGTCAACGATGCCCTTATACCGTGCTTCTTCTTCGTGGACTGTCTCGTGCTAGCAGGAGTTATTGTCCTGTGGTATTTCATGGTCTTCTGGAGTGGGGATGCCTTCTTCACCAACCGTCCGTACATTCTCTGCTCCGATGTGCCCTACTACAGTTTTCCAATCCTGGATTCTAAGGTCCCAGATATAGTGGTTTATGTGCTGTGTTTTGTGATGCCTCCAGTCGTGGTGAGTAGAGTCGTTGCTGTTACCAATAATCGACAAATCTGTTCATGTTCATCATATATTTTTGTATCTCCTTTGATTTTAGTGTAATTTTTCTCTTTCTATCTCAAATGTTTACTGATATTGAAATGTGTTTTTCATTGGTGATATTTGTTTTGATTATTTTTGATCTTGTGAACCTGTATGACATTTTGATGCATGTTATTGTATTTTGCTGTATTTGTGATTTTGAAATTGTTCATGATTTGCTCCTTTGATTTTGACAAAGGAATTGTAATTTGATTTCAACTATTGTTGTGAATGTTAAATGCTTATGTATTTCTATACTTTTGTCTGCCATTATTAATTCATATACTATTTTCATTTGTTTTACCATGCTGCATTCACTTGAACATGTCAATTGTTGATATCCATGGATTTATAATCCACACAAGGCAATTTTTCCAGACAAGTTGTCGCCAACTAACATCACTCGTGGCCAAGCGGTTAAGGCTCAAGCTCTGGTATTTTTTATCAGTAGAGTGTGGGTTCAAGTCCCGGTCGTGGCACTTTTGTCCTTGAGCAAGATACTTTACCATAATTTTACTCTTTGGACATTGCCTATTTGAACTGATTGCATTCTGTGGCTTAAAAGAAAATGGAAAAAATACCTAAAATTATAATTGTAATTTTATAAACCTTTTCTCTTGCATCTGTTCTTTATCGGTGTGTTTCACATTGGTGCCTTGTTGATTTAACAGAATAAACAAATCAGTCAATAACTTTCCTTTAATTTCCTTGTTGTCCAGATTTTATTTGGTGAGGCTGCACTGGCAGTATTCCAGCTCCAGGGCCACGACAATCCAGTCTTCGAGAAGACGGTTGAAACATTTGACATTCGATTCCATCCAATTGTCAGAAGAACTCTAAGATATATCGGTAAGTATTCGAAAGGAAAGTAAATATTGTCTTTTTGAAGAGTAAATTTACTCCCAGTCCATACTTTTCAGTAAACCAGGTCAATTCTGACTCGGTAGTGTACCTCCATGACAACTTTAATGACGCTGGACACTATTGGTAATTGTCAAAGACCAGTCTTCTCACTTGGTGTATCTCAACATATGGATAAAATAACAAACCTGTAAAAACTTGAGCTCAATTGGTCGTTGAAGTTGCGAGATAACTATGAAAGAAAAAACACCCTTGTCACAAGTTGTGTGCTTTCAGATGGTTGAATTCGAGACCTCAAAACCTAATTCTGAGGTCTCGAAATCAAATTCGTGGAAAATTACTTCTTTCTCGAAAACTATGTCACTTCAGAGGGAGTCGTTTCTCACAATGTTTTATACTGTCAACCTCTCCCCATTACTCATTACCAAGTAAGGTTTTATGCTAATAATTATTTTGAGTAATTACCAATAGTGTCCACTGCCTTTAAAAGAAAAAGAAAAAAGAAGACAAATAAAAAGACCCGTCATTAAAATATTTTGTTTGTTTGTTTTTTAAATATAGGAATTTTTGCACTTGGTGGTTTTGTGACATGGATCCTTACCCGGACTGCACAGCTTATCCTCGGTTACCCGACTCCGTATTTCTTCAGTATGTGTGTACTGCCCTCAACGTCATGCGTTGGTACAAGCATGGTGACGCAACTGCCCGAGTGTCCTGCAGACACCGACAACTTGACCAGGTTGGTTGTCATTTTGGGGAAACTAATCAAGAAGTTTTTCTTCTGTGTATGTGTCTTTTTTTCAATCGTACATATTTTGAATTTTGTTTTATCTTGTTGTTTTCTGCAGTAATATAAAAAGTGAGTCGTTTTAATAAATTGTATAAATCGATGTTTTATTTTTATCACATTTTAAGGTCATGTGGTTTGTTGTAACCAATAGCAATGCATTATAAGTGGCGCTGATGCCGTCTCAATACACAGTCTGAGAAATGGGCCTTAAACGTCCCAGGACATAGGCCTACTGAGGGTTAACATTACATATTTAGGGATTAGAACCTACTTAAAAGTATTACTTAAAGCACAAGTTGCAATATGTGAATAGACCATAAGTGGTGGTGTTACCAGGGAGGGGGCAGGAGGGGTTTGAGCACCACACTCAGAATCCTCCCCCCTCCCCCCCACACACAAATGGGATCAGAGGAAAAATAAACAGTAGACTTTTGCAGTATTAAAACATAGTTTGTGTATAACCTGTAAATTAAGATTGGTTAAGAATTGGTAGGAATTCACATGAACTAATAGTTATAATTAATACTTTTGTGTAGGCCTAAGTCTTGCTCTTCTTGATCTCTTGGTAAAATATAAAGATCCCCACCCCTCCTCCAGTGAGTTTATTTGTATCCCCCCCCCCATCTAAATGAAAATGACTAGTACACTCCTGACCCTAAGCCATTTTATTTTTGCTGTATCCAGGCAATCGTTCCCATCTTTGTTTGCTGCCTTGAGTTCTTACTCGGCCATCTACACAGGGGTAAGTTGTTTGTTTTATTATTATTTTTAGTTTATTTTATTGAGCCAGGGTAGCCCAAACAGTTTTCCCTGGTGACCCTGGATGAGTTGTACAATCCAGTAACAGTTACGATTGTTCTATGAGCTCAAAATCTTTATAGACTTGAGAAAGTGTTTTGTTGAGAGTGAATAAATGTTTGGATGGATCAGGTCAGCTCGGGATGGCTTCTTTCCCTGCCTTTTTACCTTCGCTGACCGCAGTTCAAATCCCATCTTGTATGTAGATTGGGTTCTCAGTCTCGACCTCATTTTGAGAGAGTGGAGTGAATATGTTCGGGGGGAATCTGGGGTCGATTTCAAAAAGAGCTAAGATTGATCTTAACTGCAAATCACTCTTCATTGCTAAGCAAACTGCAAATCACTCTTAATTGCTAAGCAAGGTGTGATGTCACAATACAAATCACTATGGCAGTACTGTCAACTTGAGATGAATCTTAGTGCTTTGTGAAATCGGGCACAGGTTGGCAAAGTCTTCCCTGCCCTTCACCTTTGTGGAGCCCTGTTCGAATCCCACCTCAGACCGGAGCCTTGCATGTGGATTGGGTTGTCAGTCCCGACTCCCTATATGATTACACGAGCTGGGGCTTTCCTCCCACATAAAATAAAACTGCACATTTCTTCAGCATCATCTCCACACAAGTATTTTTGAGACCAAGGCACAACTTTTGAGAATCCATTGGTTTCATCACCAGAAAGATTTCAAAAATTTAAATAATAAGAAGTACATCTCTTCTCTTACAAATAACCCCAATCTCCGTCTTATTCTTCTAGATTTACATCACCAGTGTGTTCGTCATCAAGTCATCTAAGGCCCTCCAGCCATTGATCTTCCTGGTGTGTGTTTCCTTATCCTACTTGATTGGTCTGGAGCGTCTTGCCTTTCATAAGAACAGCTTGTGGGACGTCATCGCTGGTTGGTTGCTGGGTGCACTTGTAGCCGCTTACTTGGTAAGAATTGAAGATGGTGAATATTGGAGATCGGAGCTGGGTGGAGTGGGGATGCGTTTAATGACTTTATATATCGGTTGAAATGACAACTCGCATATTTTGTGTGAAGTGTAGACGGTGGATTGCAAAACTCAGAAATGTCAGGCTTTTATTTACCTGCATTCAGACTTGTTTATGCCTGCCTCGTGAAAAAATGTAGCTGTTATTTTCTGCGTGTATAAACAAAATCATGCTCTTTCATCTGCTTCCTTTGTGGTGAGGATACTGTTTCCTAAAGCTCATTGAAATCTGTAACTTCTGGGATTATCAAAACATGGAAATGTCCTTATTTCAACATACCTCCTTAAAACTTGAAGCATGGTTTCAGACATTTTAGTAAGTGATGACTCTCACCCCTGGAAATGAAACAGGCAGTAACTCGAGGTCAGCCTTGAGGTTTTTTGAGGTTTTACGAGGTTCAGGGTTCAACTCAAGTTACCTAGAGTTATGGCTAGTTTAATTCTTCATTTTACACTTACAGCCTTGACAACCAACCACTGATTAAGAACAAGACAAAACATAAAGTTTACGACAAATTACGTTTTTCTTTTCTTTTTTCTTCATTTAGTGTTTTGGTGTCTTGAATCGTTTCCGCGGGCACGTCTTTCATCTTCTTCCCCGATTTAGTGGTTCAGCTCGTCAGAAACAGCCACAGGGTAACCCGAAGGGTCGAAATTTTGACAGACCCATGTACATTGATAGGAATATGGAGGTAGGTGAAAAACAAAAGGTAGTTACTAGGCTTCTCCCTTATTTTTTTAAGGCAAAAATAACAACAAGAGTGTCAACAAGCAAAGAAACAGTAGATCGTCAATTTAAAAAAAACTCAAATCAAAAGACAGAAAGCAAGAACAGCACAAAGACTATTATTTAGAAGATACTAACTGAATACCTAAACACAAGGTTTAAGCCAGATTTTGGTAAAAGGTTGTCCAAATTTACTGGAAATTTAAAAACAGGTTGTCTAAATTGTTCACTTACAATACGTTGACATTTAAATGGCAGATAAAAAAGGGTGTTTAAATTTAAAACAGGGTATCCAAAAGATACCCAGACACCCCTCTGGCTAACACTATGCCTAAACATTACTTATTCATGGCGTGTCGTGGCCGAGTGGTCTAGGTCACCGGGCCCAAGCTCTGGTATTGTCAGCAGCACAGTGTGGGTTCGAATCCCGGTCATGACACGTGTGCCCTTGATCGAGGAAGGCACTTAACCATAATTGCTTTGTAAAAAGTTGGGAAGGTAGTGCATTCTGCTGTACCAGCCAGGCTCCTAGTGGGTGATACCCATGCCTACATCCTTACGGACTGTGAAGGGGGTAACCCCTGTTTCAGCCCCAGGAGTAGGTTGCAACGTGCCCCTAGTGATACTTGATTTGAGTCGACAGCCCAGATCAGTTAAGTGTAGCCCTCACCTTGAAGTGGCCGTCTGGCCTTGTGATTTAGGCAATATATCTCACACACACAATTTCTTTTTATATTAACAGTGTTGATGGGGGGGGGGGGTAATCTTGATAATAACCCACTTTTTTTTGGCGGGTCATCAAATGACCCATTTCTTGTAACAATTTCTGTTTTGGAATGGATAAAAACAAACACTTCTGAGGCTTTTCTTCCCTATGTTGCTCGTCTTGATACATTTGGTCAATGATCATCTCTTCTCATTTTTCTCAGAACGCTTATTCAGGTAACATTACATGTCCTCACTTCCTGCTTTTCAATTTCATTATTTTAATCCTTCATCCGCTTTTAAGCCTCTCTATTCTATTTTCCCCCCTGATTTTTCGCAAATAGAATTAAAGTAAGTGGATTAACCTTAGCATTCAAAGTGTTGGCCAAAGTTCAGAAAATATGCAGCATCCAAAAGTGGCTGATTTAATTTTTAAAGGGTGTCCGCATTGGAAACGGGAAGTCCAATAAACCAACCAGACTTCCCTCTTGCCAGTGGTGTAACCAGGGCCCAATTTTATAGAGCTGCTTAAAGGCCCTGTACACTATTGGTAAGATAGAAAAACACAAATGTTCACAGATTCACACATAACTTACATGATTTAAAGTAAGAAAGGGTAGAAAGTGTTCCTTAAAATATTTCTGCCTGAAATGCTATCGTTTCTGAGAAATGAATAAAACAATAGTTTTTATCGCGCGCGATAATAAACTCGATGTTTGAAAAACAGAAAACACATAAGGTCTCTTTTCACTATTTTCTCGTGACTTCGATGACCAATTGAGCTCAAATTTTCACAGGTTTGTTATTTCATGTATATGGTTAATCACACAAAACATGAACTTTGTTTGCGACTGTTTTGTCAGCTCTACAAATCCTGTATAATACCTTTAAGCAGAATATAATTGCTTAACAATTTTCTGCTAAGCAGAAATGAGCGGGATACCAGTCACAAATTTGGCATGTAACATGGTAGTTTGGCTGATAACCTTATCATCCTGTGTAAGCAAAGTTTTCTTGGGCGTAGCTACTTTTTGTGCTTAATCAGCTCTATGAAATTGGGCTCATGTGGGGGAGGGGTATGTAGGTTGGTGGGGGGGGGGCTTTATAAGAATCTAACTTTTTTTAAAGTACATCACGATGTATATATTGGTCTGTGGAATTAACCCAGTCATTAGAGGGAATTTTAAAGAGGGGCTTGAAGGTCAGTTTTGTGATCCACTCATTTTCCAATAGACAGATTCCTCTTGAAAGTGGGGACAAAATCTTTCAGAGCTCTTTCGGAGCAAACTTTGAAACATGATGTCATGGGACATCAAAATTAAATGGCTCTGTACATTCCAGTAAGGTTTTGATTGAATATCATCAAAACTAAGGAAAGAACTACAAAGTCTCTGTCCACAAATGAACAGACCATATATTTAAAATGTGACTTTTCATCAAATGTTTTTGGATTTTGACTAAAATTTAACTTGAGCACAGTGGCATTTTACACCTTATTAACCTGCAGTTAAAGACTTGTAAAAAAAACTCTTCATTTTCATAAAGACTCTACTGTTGGAAAATCACAAAACTGAATTTGACCTTAAACCCCTCTTTAAGGTTAGTGTTCGAACTATTCATGGTTCAGTACATCAGTCAAAATACATTGTAATTAGTATTGGTGAAGCCTAAAGCCCCCCCCCCCCCCCGCCCCCCACCAAGGACCACAAATGAAAATGTCTAGTTTATACCACTGGCTCCTGGCTGACACTTTCTTTCTACACTACCGGTAGATGAAATATTTAAGCCTTTTCTATTGACCATGTAACCTTTGTTTACAAAAAGAGTGATTTTGTACGTTCCATGGCCTTTCTGGCAGGCAAGACACTATACTTCATATAGGAAATTTTACATTTTGTGTCATAAAGTTCTGTATAAATTCAAAAGCTATAAAAATTAAACAGCTGTACAAGTTTTGAGATGTGCCCCCTTTCTTCATATCAAAAGTTGATACAAATCGTACGGTGCGATCACCATAAAATGCAAGATTTCATTTTTTCCTTTATTGAGATACAGTTTGTGCCTGCATGAAGTCCAGGCTCTGTGGCTCTTTTGTAAACATGTGACGTCACAGGTCACATGGTCTAGAAAGCGGTGTCTATTTTGTTCTCCCGTTCATTCTTTTGCAAATTTGCTCGGTGTTTCCACCTCTTGGAGTCTTGGTGTCAACCGCAACTTCAAAGACATCCGAAAATGATCTCTTTGGGTAACAACGTCAAAGATTAAAGGAACATTACAGAATTGGTTGTTGCTAACAAAACAGTTGCTGGCAGTGTAAGCACTTTATGTAATCCACCATATACATAAACTGACAAACCTGTAGAAGTTTGAGATCGATCAGCCATCTGGGTCACGAGAAAATAGTGAAAAACCGAATACACATTTGCATGAAATTTATATAGGTTCAACAAATAAATAAAACACTCACTGAGCGATAAACTCCAATCGGAAAATTAATTTATTCATTTCTCATCAAATATGGCATTTCAGACAGAAATATTTCAAGGGATGTTTTCTACTATTATCATCATTAGACCATGTAAATCTGTGATCAAAAAGTATATTTTACAAGTTTTTTTCTGACCAACTCTGTAATGTTCCTTTAAGGAGGTGCTGAATTGGGTCATTTGGGTTTTCCTTTTGCTCATTTGTTTGTTTGATTTAGGGGTCTGGGAGGCTTTGCATGGTAGAATGAAGTGATCAAAATAGGTGATTGGGGTTTGCTTTTATTTTAACTTTTATTTTTTTCTGGCCTGGAGAATAGGCCTAAAATAGATTTTGATAAATATCTTTAAATCTGAAATATTTACAGGAAGGGTTTTTTGCTGAATCAAATATTTGTACATTGTACAAGTAATCCTCCAAAATCCATCTCCAGGTGTGTTGCTGTTATTTGGATAAAGAATTTTTACTGCATTTTCAAATCAACTACTCTTTTCGACATAAGGTTTTTGAGTTTATTTTGGACCACTCAAAAGCAATAGGGGTAGAGAGGGCTACCTGTACTGACCTCACAGAGTGGAGATAAAATACACAGCCATCCCCCACCACCTCAGAACCCATACCCCCACTTGCCCCCCCCCCCATGAGATCCCAAAAAATGCACAAATGAATGGTTCAATGCATTAAATAGCCCTCCCCCCCCAAAAAAAAAAAAAAAAAAAAAAAAAAACTTATAATGAATAACAACTATGATAATAATAAATTAAAAAAAATAAATACAAATAATAAAATTTTAAAAAATATTTAAAAATAAAATAATGTCTTTCCCCCGCTTATTCCCCCCTTCCTAAATGAAAAAGTCTGGTTACACCACTGCACACACAAAATAAAAAATTTGCTTGAAAACATGCCAAGGGTGCAGGGGTTTCTGTTCTACTATCAATAAGCCGTCTCTATACTCTAACAATCGGCTTTTTTTTTATTATTATTTTTTTCAATCTATAATTAGTCCCTTCCTTCCTCCGTCAGACTAACACATCAATATATAATTCTTTCCTTCCCTTCTTCTCAAACTTAACTCACTCTGAAGACATTGGGATTCCTGACGGACACCGAAGCCGGGGATTCTATACGTACGACGGCGTACGCGGTCGGATAGCGCGCAAAGTGGGCAGCGCCAACCGTGCCTTTAGCGGACCCTCACCGAGCTTACACAGTGAGGATGCTCCCATGGGAACGAACTACTTTTGATGTAAATGATCGTTTCATTTGGCTATGAAAGTACAAAAGCGTAACATATAAAATGTCATAACTTGAAGTAATTGTCCCATATTTGCCTTCAGGATTTCCCGAAGAACACAAAAACACTGTTTACTAGGGGAAAACTCGTAGATGAACAAGACGTTAGTCAAGTGTCTTTCTTTTTTTACTCTTTCTACTTGTGATATGAGATGGGACACGTGACAAATTATATATATCACATTTAAAGGAACATTACAGAATTGGTAAGAAAAAAACTTGTAAAATGTACTTTTTTATCACAGATTTACATAAAACTTACACAGTCTAATGATGCTGCTAGTAGAAAACATCCCTTGAAATATTTCTGTCTGAAATGCCATATTTGATGAGAAATGAATAAACTAATTTTCCGATTGGAGTTCATCGCTCAGTGAGCATTTTATTCATTTGTTGAATCTATAAGATTTCATGCAAATGTTTAATCGGTTTTTCACTATTTGCTCGTGACCCAGATGGCCGATCGATCTCAAACTTCTACGGGTTTGTCAGTTTATGTATACATGGTGGATTACATAAAGTGCTTACACTGCCAGCAACTGTTTTGTTATCAAAAAACCAATTCTGTAATGTTCCTTTAAGAGAATGAGGTGCACTTTCCAATGGTATGCAGTTTGTTGGGATTTGGTTATTTGCAAGGCAGTAAATAATGAACGTTTATTGTAATGCAGCAATAAACATTTCAAGGGCTTTGGCAGGAACAGTGTTCACGTGTACTGTGATTATTCAGGTGGATGGGTAATTTTTTTTTTAAATATGAAACTAATCATCATATTATTCACTCGTTAGAGATACAGTCAAGCCTCGTTATAAAGAGGTTCTGCTTATGAAAAGTCCATTCTGAAGTCCTGAATCTCATTTCTGCTTTGTGTTTCTTAGTTTTGCCGTCTTCTCAAACGACGTTCCTGTTATCCTGTCCCAGCTCTCTTGCTATAACGAGAGTTGACTGGAATTCAGTTCTGTACAATTACAACCAAGCGTCAACACATGACTAATATTGTTGATTTTTTTCGACACAATTTTCCCAGTAAAATGTCTGGAGAAACAGTACAAAACAGAAGTTTGGTTTCGTTTTTAGAATGAATATGTAATTGGTGTCTATATTGACACAGGAATTATTTGAAAATATTTGAATCAAATATGTGTGCAATGTTACATTTTATAAGCTTTAATGTGATAATTTCAGTGTTTTAAGAACTATTTTTCCATTTCAAAAATGCAGACAGGGTATTTGTTTTTACACTCGCGTCAGATTATCTTATTAGAAAAAGTAAATGACATAACAAGAGCGCTGAAAAGGGGCTTGTTTACAAGAAATACACACAGAAACTACAGTTTTAATTGACCAGAAGTGCCCCCTAGAAAAAATGGTGCACCCCCCCCCCACCACTTGTGCCCCCCTAAAATGTTACCCTAGTTTCGGCGCTGGTCAAATTTTTCGGCCGCTATTGGCATATCTTAGTACAAAATGCTTGCAGCCACTATGGTCTCTGTAAGGTTATACTTGTGTAGGCTTACACCTGTTCGTAAAGATTCTGCATAATATAAATGGTCCTTGGACTCCTCGTGATACTGCAATCATTTCATCTAAATACAACCCAACACCTGCTCAATCGCCACACCGTCCCATTCAGTTAATTGATTGCCTCCAAGCTTTACTCTACTCTACGTTCAAAGTCACAATCACAGACTGCATCATATTCATTGTGTTGCAATGAGATCGCAACTTGTTACTGGATTGACAAGCAGGACATAATTTCAATAATAATTCATTGTATCAACTAAATGACCAAATGCTTTATACATATGTGATTATGGTGCACCTTCTCATGCACAATTTGTGGGGCTAGTCTAGCTTTAATCCATGGATAACTAAAGCATTGGTAACTATAGCTCTCATTGGTGTGAGCATGGTTCGGTGATGTGGATGGTTGTGTTTGCCGGGAAGCTATTTATATGGATCAGGCGGATCCACCAGTGGTCTTGACAACCAATCAGCATGAGGCTTACGCTAGAGTTGGGTTTTGATTGGTTAAATGAGTTGACCAATCAGAGATGGGTTTTAACTATTAACCAATGGGAGTTAGTTTCATGGGGGGGGGGGCTCTTTTGATAGAGGGTTGGTTAGCAACACTTTGGCACAGCATTTTGTTAGGAAAAAACGTATTGAAAAGATACTGATTTCTGCAATTGTTCATTTTTTCAGAGTCGACGTTGATGGGGGAAAGCGGAGCACCGGTTTGACGTCTGAAGTGGTAAAAGGGTGTATCTTGTGACGACATTGGATGCAGCAAAAAGCGATGACTGTGAAACTATTTAAAGAAATCAAGAATGCAGAGATACATGTTTCTTGGAACAAAAACATCCCGATGTACTCGAAGGGAATCAAACAAGTTTGCTGGTGACGATTGACCTTAAAGCTGCATCGCCCGAATTAGTTCAAGGGCCAAAGATGAATTTTGATGAAGACGCTTCGAAAATGAAAAAAAAAAACTCAGACCCACAATGCACAACATTGTTCGTACATGACTTCTGATAATTGGAGATATTGTTGGGTCAAGAAAAAATTATTTATATCTGTTTTGAGAATATTTTTAACTTACTATATCTTTTACAGTTATTTTGTTTGTTCGATGTTTGTCTCAAATGAAATATATAACTTTGACAATTCAAAGAAAATAGCTATCTGACATTTCAATCTATTTTATACTGTCAATTTAGCACAAAAGGGCAATTCAACGATTTAAAAATGAGCCCAATTTCATAGAACTGCTTAGGCAGAAACTATTGTTTAACATTTTTCTGCTAAAGCAAAACTAAGCAGGATATCGGTTACATTTTGTACATGTAAAATGGTAATTTAGCTGGTACCCTTATTCTGCTGAGCTACTTTTTTAATGCTTTTGAGCAACTCTATGAAATTGGGCTCTGATGAGCATTGAGTTAAATTAAATATTAGAACGATAACTGTGGAGGATTGAGAGACAAGTGCAGTTTGGTATGCATTTTGAAAACCGTGCGCTTTCTTGAATTAAAAACACTCGAGCTTCCAAAACTTAATTGTATATATGTATCTCAGAACTATGAGTAACCGTCCCCACCATATTATTGTATTATTGGAAGCAATTACATGTACGTAGTAAGGAAAGAAAAGACTTGACAATCCACGCACAAAAGTAATGGCTTTAAATTTCGGCAAAAGTTTTTCTCATGTACTGTAAAAGTAGATACTGGAGGGGCAAATTTCATTACTGATTTCTCTCCTTTTTAATTTTTTTTTGTCAAAACTCTTTTTAAACTATTTTGAACTATTAATAGCAATGCATTGTAACAAAGACCTTTTTTAAACTTGAATTTATCGTAATGTTTTTGTTTTGTTTTAGTATATCTATTTAAGTTTGACTATCCAAACATAAAGCAAAATGGATATTCAAAGCAAATTTTTTAAGGGAATATACTTTCGCCTAAACCACCCCTACCCCATCAAAATCCAACTGCATGTTTAAAGGCACATTACAGAATTGGTAATTGTAAAATATACTTTTGATCACAGATTTACATAAAACTTACATGGTCTAATGATGATGATAGTAGAAAACATCCCTAGAAATATTTCTGGCTGAAATGCCATATTTGATGAGAAATAAATCAAACTAATTTCCGATTGGAGTTTATCGCTCATGAGCGTTTTATTCATGCATTGTATAACACATGCAAATTTGTAATCGGTTTTGCACTATTTTCTCGTGACCCAGATGGCCGATCGATCTTAAACTTCCACAGGTTTGTCAGTTTATGTATATGGTGGATTACATAAAGTGCTTACACTGCCAGCAACTGTTTTGTTAGCAAAAAAACAATTCTGTAATGTTCCTTTAATTCTGTTGGACTGAGGACAGCACTAGTAATCTGATTATACTTTACATGGGATGAAACATACCACCATAATCAAAGTCCAATGGTTTGGGTGTTGAGTTACGATGTGGCGTTAAATCACTCTAGGGTGGTTTCCATACATAAAAGTGGAAATTATTTTGTAATCCTTTTACGATGGTTAACTCCGGGCCCAATTTCATAGAGCTGCTGAACAGCCAATTTTATGCTTACCGTGCAATTTCCAATTTCAAAAAAGCTGCAAACTGCACGGGAAGAGGCATTCTAACCTTCCAACGCTTACTGTAAGCAAGTTTATCACATAACATTGCACATCCTTTGTGAACGCTCAAGCTGGCCGACTAGTTTGCGTGCTAACCTTTGAAATACACTTGGGCTTAAGCAAAAAGGTTATGCTAAAGTAAGCAGAAAAATGTGCTTACCATTAAGCAGCTGTATGAAGTTGGGCCCTAGTATGCAGTAAAGTATTATTTACAGAAAAGATGCAAATTTTTTAAATTACAGTATTACCTGTCATTATGTCATATATGTTTGTTTCACTTCAACTACAAAGATAGTGTGTAAAATAAAAGACGGATTTAATTCAACCCTTGTTCTTTTATATGTGGTGTGATAATTCATAGTCTGTTTCGGGCAAGCGTGTACAGTCAACCCTCATTTAGACGAGCTCGGAAGTTACGAGGTCCCGGTCATGGCGGTTGATATGAGTTATTTGGCTGGTCCCGAAACCACCCTGTGTGCACTCCATTGAAGAATTGATTTGTGGTATGTTAAAGGAACATTACAGAATTGGTTTTTGCAAACAAAACAGTTGCTGGCAGTGTAAGCACTTTATGTAATCCACCATATACATAAACTGACAAACCTGTAGAAGTTTGAGATCGGTCGGCCATCTGGGTCACAAGAAAATAGTGAAAAACCGATTACACATTTGCATGAAATCATATAGGTTCAACAAATGAATAAAACGCTCACTGAGTGGAAAATTAGTTTATTCATATCTCATCAAATATGGCATTTCAGACAGAAATATTTCTAGGGATGTTTTCTACTATCACCATCGTTAGACCGTGTAAGTTTTATGCAAATCCGTGATCAAAAGTATATTTAACAAGTTTTTTTCTTACCAATTCTGTAATGTTCCTTAAACATCAAACTTTTTTTCCAATAGCATTTTGTATGTTTGTGTGCATTGCAAAGTAGAGTTGTAGTCGAGTCACTTTGGTCGAGTCCTATTTAGCAGTAGCCTTGTCCGAGGCTCTTTACGCCAAACTGACTGTAGGTGATGGCGTCATATTAAGTAATGTTTGGTTAATGTGGTTTGCAACCTCGTTTGGACTCTTGTGTGGGCTCGTTCATCACACTACTGTCACAGTACACTGGGACTGGCAGGGATCTGTGGCCCAGCACCCAGTTAACTACTACCATGGGTGAACTTCAGTTGTACACCACTAACAAAACATTTCAGGAAATAGTGCAACGGCCTTCGACAAGGCTAAATCATGAGTCAAAATAAACTTGTTTAAATCATTGAAAAATACTTCAACTGCCAAAGATTTGGTAAATCAATCAGTTGATTTAGATGATGGCACATTGGATTACAAATCTACCTACATAATTAAGAATTAAAACTAATCAACCAAAAAGTCAAATGCTTTGCTCTGTGAACGGAACTTTAGGAATACTTGCTGCGAAGTATGACATACATTATTCCTTACCATGATGATTGAAAAATAAGCATCAAAATTATGTAACAATAATCATTATTATATAGCGCCAAAATACGCCTTTAAAAAAATGCTCAAGGAAATGTATTTAATATGATTTTCATAGATTTTTTTTTGGGGGGGTTAAGAAACCTCAGTGTCAAGTCTGAGTCCTGATATTCTAAGTCAACTTTTACAGTGACTAGCCAGCAGCATGTTGGCATGCTTATTCACATCACTAGTCACTCAGCTTTTCACACTACGTTCGCATTTTTAGGTTTTTACTCAAACTGATGTAACTCCCTTTTTCCTTGTCGCTGTTTTTTAATTTTTGTACATCATGAGCATAGATGATGGTCTAGTTGGTAAGACATCTGCTCTAGAATGGCAAAGGTTGCGGGTTCGAATCCCAAAGGTTGCGGGTTCGAATCCCAACCGAGTAACATGCCTGTGGATTTTTTTCACAGAACTCAGGAAAGTACTGTGTACTGTATACAGTGATTTACATAAATCGGTGTTAAAGTAAAAACCAAATAAAATTCATGAGCAAGTCAGCATTTAGCAGCAATTCGTAATTTTTGAAATAAATTGAAATTAAAAATTAAATAGGGATGCGTTTCATCAACACTGAACTAGCCAGCCAGACCACTCGGAGAGAACTTTGACTGGTTCTCATTTGGCCAGGTGACCGCTGCTCAAGTTTATAACGCTGCGATGCGAGACTCCAAGCGATGCTTTTGAGAAAAAAAAATTATGTAATTTTGTCAAAGTTAACATCCTCTGGGATAGAGGAAAAATTTCACAATTACGAGAAAAACTTCACATATTATAAAGTATTTTATTACATTAATACAATGTCACCTTTCATGAGCTAACACAAAATATCCATATACATACTTGTACATGTACACAATTCGTAATAACAATTTAATTACACTTATGATTGTTTGATATTATTATTTGCAAGATTTCATATTGACAATAACCAGTGGCATAACCCGGGAAGGGTGGGTGGGGGGGAGGGTATTGAACTCCTCCACTCAGAACACTTTGAACACCAAAATTAAAGGAAAACTGGAGAAAAAATAAACTGTGATTTGTTTGCTTTTCGCAATTAAAACATCCTTTGTGCATAACCTGTAAACCCCATGCATATGATGTCACACTCTCAAACAGCGCCCTCACTGAGGCAAATAGAGGCAGATCATCGGACGACAGCTGTCTTGATGCACAAACATGGGCCCAGCACATCAGCAGCGTTGCACTTATGCAAGGGTCTATTAAGATGATTGGAAATTGCACATCTACTTAGTAGTTACACCACTGACTATTCTCAACATGGCTACTATACGACTACTGGTTATGTGCTACTGTCAGCCACTGAATTACATTGGGACTAGAGAATTAGAAATCAAATTGGAAAATCTTTAATCTGTCAGAAGTTTTGAAGGGGTACCAAGGCCAAGATGAGGGCAGCAGACATGGGCGTCCGTTTACTTCCAGGCCTGAAACAGAGTACAGTTTCTATCAGTGATTCATGCACTGTGTACATGTTTATGTATTCCCAAATCCCACCAGTAGTAACTTGTTTCAGAAAATTCAAACCTATACGTATATGTATATGTATACGTGTACATGAAATGTATTAAGTTTGTGCCAGTGGCTTGGTTTGCATATCAATTGAAAACTTGACCTTAATTTTCAACAAGTATCTTTAAATTTGAACATTTCTGATATTAACTACATGTAGGAAGGGATTGTTAGTTAACTTTTCACTCCGTTTGCATTATCTAGTTCCTTATCACAAATACATGCAGTAAAGAGCGCCATCTATAGTCAAGAATGATTACATCTTTAATGTTATAAATTAAGAGTACTGTACAAAATCCAGCGGTGCTGGGGCCAATTCCACAAAGAGTAAGATTGATCCAAAAATTTGTTTCGAGTACACGGGCTAACCTACATGTACATGTGATATAGGCTTTAACAGACTTTTCAGGCTATGTAATCACAGCTTTACTGATTTTTCCAAGGGCAAAACAAACAGTACAGGAATCAGACTAACAGGAAGAAAATCATGCCCGGATTAATCTTGACTGTGTATCAATATTAGTTGCTAAGCAAAGTGTGATGTCACAATACAAATCACTATGGTGAACCCATTCTGAAGATCAATCTTAGCCTGGAGAGTTTTGTTTTAGATCTCAACAATATAATAACAAATTAATCGGCCACATTTAAGGTAAGATTTGCTATTGGACAGTCTGAACATAGTTATATAATTTCACAAATAATTAATAACCCTTTAAGGAGGGGCTCCAAGGTCAACTTCTGTTTTGTGACGCACTCAATTTTCCAATAGACATCTATGCCTATAGGCCCTTTTCGAATCCGCGGCTTCGGCTCCGGATTGGGCTTCAGGCCCAGTTTTTTTGTCTGAAACCCTGACCGCAAAGCATGCAAAAGTTAAAATAATTGAGGGAGCCTAGCTAGCCTGAGCCGATTTTGGAGCCGAAGCCATGAATTCGAAAAGGGCCATAGTCCTCTTGGGGGAAACATGAGAAGTCTCTTACCTCACGCTATAATGGTGTAAGGTGTCATTTTATTTGATAGTCTTTCAGAGCAAACTGAACATGACATCATTGGACATCAAAAACACATGGGTCCGCACAATCAAAAGAGGAATTTTGGCACCAGTCAAAAGGTGAAATTAATAGCTGTTTTGATTTGAGTGTCGTCAAAGTTCCAGACTGAACTAAAAATGTACATGAAAAATAACTGACCATATAATTGAAATGTGATGTCATCAAGCAATTTGGGGATTTAAAAAAAAAAATGCTAGATCAAGGGTACCAAACACAGTACCCTACCATTTTACAGCATTTTAACGTGAGGTTAGAGACTTGTAACTTTTTCCGCATTTTCATAAGGACTCTATCTATTGGAAAAATGAGTAGATCACAAAACTGAATTTGACCTTGGAGCCCCTCTTTAAAAGCCCAAGGCAGCCAGCCAGCCACATTTACTACAAAACCTATGTTGGCAAATGGCAACAAGATTCATCGCAAATGGACCTACATGTTCATGCAGTCTTGTTTAGCCAATCAGCGAAGGCCATATCAAGTACATAATACTGACTACACGTACACCTGACTTTCCAAAGTGTACCCCACTTGCCCCAATAATACAAAATTTCTCTTTTCATTCCCCTCTTCTCCTGAAATATTCATTGAAAAGGTCATGTTGGATAATCATGACTGGGTCAAAGCAAATTTATTAACGCACTTTTCACCAATAAATCTTGCTTGTGCTATTTTTGAAATCCGCTACTCCCAGTGTGTTACTGTGTAGTGTGCATTTTAGGCACCTGGGGTCGATTTCACAAAGCACTAAGATTCATCTTAAGATGAGTTATCAGCATTACCATAGTGATCTGTATTGTGACATTACTCTTTGCTAAGCAACTGCGATGGATTTGCAGTTACGATCAGTCTGAACTCTTTGTGAAATCGAGCCCAGGACTGGTGAGAGGCGCACCACATCTGTACATGCAGTTTGACTCCCCCAATGTGGCAGACATTGGGACAGGCAGCCTGTACTGCGTTTGACCCAATTCACCCCACATCCCGATAGTCTTGGTTGTGCCATTTGGAGAGTTGATGTCCCCACGTGATACACACGCTGCATGTAGTGCGCATTTCAGGTGATGCTACATTTACACACTTACCAAACTCTTTTATGCGCAATGTGACGCCAAAAGTGGCAGACCACGCGGAGACAGTAGCCGCATATGACGTCATTGCAAGGGATCAATAGGCATGGTTTAGCGTGAAATCTCACCAACCGGTATGCGTTGGTAACCAAATGTTTACTGTACGATACACAAACGTGGTTCATGGTGGCTGGTTACCTAATCCCATAAATTATTCCAAAACTGAATCGCCGGTACTGACTTTGTACACGAGGATATTGTATATACAAGTATATATATTAATTCTCCTAATATCAAAATAATAGCAATATTAATAACACAAAGACAGATTCAGAAGATTTACGTATAAATCACATGAAGATTCGTTGGTTTTGGCAGGACATAAGTTGAGGGAAGATACAGCATTGGGATCAGTCAGTGGTTATATGATATCTAATGACGCTTTCTTGATTTCAGCACCCAATCGAACCCGTCAATCGTACGAACGCCACAATTTGACTATTAGGAACCCGCTACATAATAAAACTCCCTCCCAGAGGGCGCCCTGACCATTTTGTTAGATCAAGGCAATGCTATTATAAACATGCTACCATTTGCGGACTGATAATAAGCCCGTTGATAAATCTGTCAAAGTTTGCATTCAAAATTTGTGATTTTCCCAGTTGGTGGATTCTGTTTTCAAGGGTAAGCTCTCTGTAGCTGATGTGCTCGGGAGATGCTGAGTAATTTGGATACTGGTGGGGACAAAGTCAAGTGGATGAAGAAAAAGTCTTCTTCCTTAAGTGCATTATTCCATAAGGCAATACCGACTGTAATATGTGGTTTGAACATATAACAGGTTCAATATGGTACTGATCCCTTGCACGCTGCCACACCTTAAAGGCAGTGGACACTATTGGTAATTACTCAAAATAATTATTAGCATAAAACCATACTTGGTAACGAGTAATGGGGAGAGGTTGACAGTATAAAACATTGTGAGAAACGGCTCCCTCTGAAGTGACATAGTTTTCGAGAAAGAAGTAATTTTCCACGAATTTGATTTTGAGACCTCAGAATTAGAATTTGAGGTCTCGAAATCAACCATCTGAAAGCACACAACTTCGCGTGACAAGTGTGGTTTTTTTCTTTCATAGTTATTTCGCAACTTTGACGACCAATTGAGCTCAAGTTTTTACAGGTTTGTTATTTTATCCATATGTTGAGATACACCAAGTGAGAAGACTGGTCTTTGACAATTACCAATAGTGTCCAGTGTCTTTAAAAAAAGCGCACTACGCTGTATGGCACACGGGGACACTGACTCTTTGCTATACTGGGAGACTTTTGGGACGCCTGGTGGCAGCAGACTTACCAGGTAAATCCATTGTTTTCGGCAATGTGCACATGCCTAGTGCTACGTATAAAAAATGGAGTTTTACCCGGTATGTCTGCTGCCATCTAGCGTTCAACGGTCTCCCATTGCTCCTTGACGATATATCCACACTTATGGACTCTGCCGAGTACAATGTAGAAGTGGACGTAAACGTATGCATGTGGATCGTTTTCGCAGGACTCGGGAAAGTACCAAATACACAGTGCTTAACACACATCAGTGTACGTGTAAAACCAAACCCCATAGCCATAAAATCTTTGTTATTTGACATATTTAGGTTTTTTGTAGGCCATCAGTGACAGGGAGGATTTTAGTAGTCTGTACCTTTACACTTAATCTAAACGTTGTTACAAATTTATACACATTTCGTACAACTTCTCTTGATCCATATCAGAGATTACCATTGAAATTAATACTTGATGATACCTCATCGGTTCACACTTAATAAAAACGGCCGCATAATTAATACATTTTGAAGGATGCAGCAAATCCTCTAGCAAACCTATCGTCCATTGACAGTGGACTGCACATTTATTGCTAAAACAGTAACAGAAACATAAACAACCTTGATGAAAATTATATTTAGGTCCAATATAAATTTATTCAATTTTGTTATTACAATTTGTGTTTCCTTTTAAAAAAAGTGTTTTCGGATAGTTATTAGAGCCCAAGCTTGGAATGTTTTCTTGTCATGAAATCAGAAATGCCAAAGAAGAAGAAGTGGCCTTTTAAAAAACTGTTCAACACCCTTAGTCCACTACGAGAAGTTAAACCAAAAAACAGAAAACGAAGAAGAAATGGCGGCAAATTTCCGAACAAAGAAAACTTACATCATCGGTTGGAAGCGGTTGGGGGCAGATAGTCTATTTTGTTTCTTCTCACTTGCTTATAAATCTGAAGCTATTACACTGAAAGGAAAAAAGAGGGAGGAATTGGAATATTAAAACGCTAACACGGGGATATTCACAACACTGGGTGGAGTATCGTGGCCGAATGGTCTAGGTTCTACCATGGAGGAAGGAAATACATGGAATTCGAACGAACCCAACAAAAGAAACCGCGCAGCAGTGATAAAATCCTGTGTGCACAGGGTCGGCTGCCGAAACTGAACATTACTGGAGAACAGAATAGTTCGCGCACGCAAGATAGTGTAGAAGCTCATACAAACAGACGAACATAGGAAGCATTTTTTAATGATTTTCCAGTGATCTTCAGTGCTTGAAAAGTCAATGGTTGTAGAATTTGCAATTTTCCGCATCCATTCGTGTGTGTTTTCAAGGCATCCAGAGTGTTCCAGAAATGTTATAGACGATTTAAAAATACACTAATTTGCCTATGCCACATACAGAGATTGTTGTTTAACCATTGGTATTGCGCACGCGCGATGTGCTGAACGGTTACGTCATCACCTCAGAATTCAGTCTGGTCTTAGCTGGACCGTGCGCTATTTAAAATACCGCAGCAGCCTACTGTGTTCTTTTGATGTTGGGTTCGTTCGAACTCCATGTATTTCCTTCCTCCATGGTTCTACATAAATGAGCCACATAAGTCAAACATACATAGCTCTGCATACCTGTGTAGGTATGTCGTTAAAGTAAATGAGGGCTTGGAGACACCCCACGGGTGCGATGAAGCCCTTTATAAAAGAACTGCACATTACTATTTAAACTTCGTGAAACAAAGGCTTGAAAATGTTATCTTGTTAATTTACTGGGTGACTATTAACTGCCTTAGTTTTAAACGTTTCAAAGGAAATGATCGTCTTGAGTTTTCATAATGAAACACAACTTTGCATTTATGAAATGCAAGTTGCGATAAACTTTGATGTATGCTGGGCAGTTGGGGGGGGGCTGCCGGCCCCTCCATATTTTCTCTCTAGCCACGCAGCAGTGGGTCAGCACGAAGGGCGCCCTCATATGGTTCTACCCCGAGTGGATACTGTTCTTTCACCTATGAGCGAAGGGGCTAAAAGTGTTGTTGACTTACCTGCAATATTCCTACGATGACACCAAATAGTCCGATGGCGCTGCCAAAGATCTCTATGATGAGAACCTTGACAAAGAGGCTTCCATCCTGGGCATCGGCGAGGGCAGCACCACTCCCTACGATCCCCACACACATGCCGCAGAAGAGATTGGAGAAGCCGACAGTGAGGCCAGCTCCGAACATGGCATAACCTACAGTGCAAGAACCAACGTGGAACACTTACAAGATCGACATCAACATTGAACACTGACAAATTATGTAGCTTCATTGCCAGGTATATACGGACACGGTTCTGATGGGGAAAAGTCATCAGACATTCGATTCAAATCCCAGCCTGGCCAGCCTAGATGATTTGATTATGTATGTCCGTCTTGTACCTGTCCGTTACTGTAAGTCCTGCAACCAAATCTCCACAATGGGGTATATGGCTGCAGGCCAAGTAGCGACCAGCAGAAAAACTTTTCCTTCATTTTTGTTCATGTTTGTGTTAACCTCCTCTAGTGTATAGGCGCCCTTCCCTTACATATAGGGCCCCCCTTAGTACACAGGCCCCCTAAGTATATGCCCTCCCCCCACCTCCTTAGTATACAGGCCCACCCCCTCCCTCTAAGTATATAACTCCTCTTTTAGTATGTAGCAACCCCCCCCCTTAGTGTACTCTGCAATCCTCCCAACTTCATGAAGATGATTTAGGAGGGTACATGCAGCTAGGGTTAACCCCCTAGTGCCCATATCACCATATTATCCAGTACATTTATCAAAACTAAGCATAATAAATAATAATATTAATAACTGTATTTATATAGCGCCTTTTGCCAAAGGATACAAGGCGCTCAGTATTTTTATCTGCCATGTATGTGGAGCTACGTTTTGAAGTATGAGACCTATGCATTTATAGCACAATGTAATGGTTTACAAGGTGCGGTGGCGCAATATGCTGCCAATCAAACCAGGAACACCGGGGGCGAACCCCTTCTCTTTTCGATAAGTGTACTGGGTTCTTTTACGTACATTACACAACACACGGGACCAACGGCTTTACATCCCATCTGAAGGACGAAGCAATAATGGTTAAGTGTCTTGCTTAAGAACACAAGTGTCACGACTGGGGCTCGAACCCACACTCTGCTGAACAGAAACACCAGAGATTGAGTCCGGTGCTCTTATCCGCTCGGCCACGACACGCCACGACAAACGCATGTATTGCATTTTCTTACCTGCTAAATAGTTCTTGTGTAACAACTCTTTGGAAATAGCATTCTCGTCGTACTCTTCAAGTAGATTCGAAATAACGATGGCTAAAATGATCCCATAGATGGCCACCGCCTCACAGAAAATGATACTACGAAGTAAAAAAGTTCCAGAGGTACATGTATTTAAATATGATCTCGACATGAGACAACGTCCGTGTAACCCAGGGCTCCAATTTTATTTTTTATTTATTTGGTGGTGTTTTTTTTGGGGGGGGGGGATTGACAAGACTATAGGGCTTGTCCATGTAGCTCAAAGTTTACTGAACTGTTACAATGAGGTCAAAATCCTCCAATAGCCTTCTCTCCCATGTAACTCTGCACCAAACTGTTTAGACTTCAAAAAAATTGGAATGCCTGACCCTGTAATTAACGTGCCTACCGGCGCAAGTCCTTCTGAAGCCTTTACTTTGGCAATTGGATATAGAAGGCATAGGGACTGTAAAGGGCAGGTGGCTCGAGAGCCTTCTCCTAACATTATTTGGTCTCAGCATTTCCAATGGCCTGCTCTAGTCATTGTGTGCAGACTGCGTTTATGTACTGTGACCAGTCAGGCTGATATGAGTTGATTATGGTAGCATACCTGATAAGATTTTTCGTCCTGATCCTTGGGGCTTTGACACCTCCTCCAACGATACTCGTGCCAGTGGTGAAGATTCCCCTACAAGAAATATGGGAGAATAATCAAAACCTATCAAAGACATATTCAAACATTGGGACCTACAAAAGTGAACAATTTTGTATTTCCTTCACCTGTTAAAAGCTATGGATATTGAACTTGCACGATCTAGTCCAGCTGGGCCCAACTTCATAGAGCTGCTTAAAGGCAGGATATACTTTTGGTAATTGTCAAAGACCAGTATCCTCACTTGGTGTATCCCAACGTATGCATAAAATAACAAGCCTGTGAAAATTTGGGCTCAATTGGTCATCGAAATTGCAAGGAAATAATGAAAGAGAAAAAAAGACCCTTTCAGATGCCTGAGAAGGTTAAAATTTGTGGGTGAAAAATGTCCACTTTCTCTAAATCTATATTACTTCATAGGGGTCGTTTCAAACAATGTTTTATAATAACAGCTCTCCAATGCTTGTGACCAATTAGATTTTATGGTCATTAACTTGTGGAGTACTTACCCAAAGTACAACCTGCCTTTAAGCACAAAACTTAGCAAAGAACAAAACAATTCTGCTTACCAGAGAATAAAGTTACCAGCCAAAATACCAGTTGATATGAAACATTTGCAACTGGTTTCCTGGTTATTTTTGCTTAGCAGAATTGTTAAGCATCAAAGTGTGCTTCAGCAGCTCTATAAAATTGGGCCTTGGTCCAGTTTTTCAAATGGAACTTGGGTTCCCAAGCATAGAGATACTTTGTCAGATGGTGGTGGCTTTTTTTTTTAATCAAAAATCCTCTGGGGTAAAATTTTACGGGCCAATTTTTGGGGGAGACCGAAGTTAAAAAGGACCAGGAATGACTTGTACTGTTTGGGTTATCCTACTCACCATGCTGCTCCGACTACTGAGAGTGAAATAGAGAAAGCAATACCAAGATTTGCCCACATGAATGGCTTGACTGATGTTAGAAACCTGTGGAAGAATAAGAAATCAAAGTATTAAACTACTGCAACACATACCGCTTTAAGCTTCGGCTCAAATTCAGGAGAGGAATCCAAAGTTGGACCAAAATTTTGCTGGACCAGAATTGTTGTTTTGCAGGACCACATTCCGATGAGGAGAAAAAAACCTTTCTAAACTGTTTTTATTTGAGCAAGCGCTAACAGAAGATTAACCTCATTTGTTTTAAGGCCATGTCGCACAGGTAAATTGCCAATAGTTACAACAACTTCTTGTTTACATTTATTGTTCATACTTGGGATTAAGCTTTTTACCAGACACTGGCATTCGTCTCGAGATATTGAAACTGTTGCACAAAGATCATTATTGTACTCACCATCCAAAGTCAAGTCTGTAGATTTGGCCTGTCAGAATGTATGCAAATACTGTATATAAAGAAAACAAAATATCCAAGTTAGCTTGAAATAATATAACAAGTTAGCTTATATTTAATACACTAACACCTTGACTGTTTGCTGAATTTCGAAAAAATTTGGCAAATGCTTTTTGTACAAGTAACACATTGTTGCGAGACCAATATTTCAATATTCTATGTTTGAGTCTCACATTGTTGTGACCAGTATTCCTGTGCTAGTTTTTAATCATTGGCTAATTAAACCATTCTAAATTGCTAAAATTCCAGTTTGTAGTTGTGTGCTTCAAGTGGCCAATGATCGTATTCTTTCCAAGAGTGGAATGCACACTGCCCTCCCCCCTTGTAGCTTGTACTGATGTCACACGCCATAGTCTTAGCCAAAATAGGGACACCGGAATAGGGTTAGATAGCTCAGCTGGAACAGCACCTGCACGTTAAACCGGAGGTTGTTGGTTCAAATCCTGCTCTAGTCAATTTTCTATCTTCAACCCCAAATTATTTAACATTTACCCAGTCAGCTTCCCTTGTGGAGTTACTCTAGTATTACATCTTGTGAGAGTGGGGAAATATTCTTGTAAAACCATCAGGATATTTATTACTTCTGCTATTGTTATTATTATTATATACTTTGTTTTCTATCAATATTCAAACGGATTGTTTCATTGACCACACAATGACCTTTTAAAATTGTGGAAATGGACTACATGTCATCTCCAAACCAGCATAGAACAGATTTATCAACGAGTGTTTACACTTCCTGTTTGGTTAAATGATCAAATTCTGTTGTTTCTTTCTCTGAGTCACTTGCTAATATTGTATCCAGAGCCTTTGGAATGATTTCCTGTTGTCGTAAAGATGTAAAACGTTGATGAAAAGATGTAAAATGTTGGTGTAAAATTTGTATCAGGTAACTTGTGTTACACCTCTGGGTTAATTTACTATTACACAATGCCCTATGGGCCTATGTGGCAGAGGGTGTCCTCCCCCCCCCCCTAATGTTCCTGTACGTTTTAACCATAGAGCTATATATATTGACTAGAGCGCTAACACCCCGTTATACACGCACTAAGGTTTTGAAGCCGTGTGGGCGCATCCATGTTTATGTACAAACCAATACAAAAGCTTGAAATTTTGTACGGCAATTGTACGGCTATTTGCATGATAAAGCGTTTGTTCTTTTCTATGCGTCATCGAACCAAATATGCAGCAAATGAGTATGCACAATCTGCTAATGAGCGTACAAACTGCGAGCGTCATGTGCGTCATGTTTAACATGTGCGTTTGCGCGTATACGTTTTTTTTTGAGTTCGTCATTCTTGCCGGCATATTGTGTATCCTTGAAGCAGATTTCGTTTTTTTTCCCCTTGACATCTTGAAAGAATTGAATCCTCCCAAACAAGGCTTTAGCTCGACTCGGCAATTTTCCTAAAGACGTAAGTAACAACATCAGAGAATTACCTACTACATATTTTTTTAAGACATCACTAAAATCACCTGTTTACGAGCAATGATCGTTAGATTAAATATGGCGCGTACGTAAGCGCGCACGCCGAATGCAAAATTTTCGCGGCCATGTGTGCTCTCTTCAAATTAAAATCGTTCCGTAGTCACGCAACACATCA
This sequence comes from Pycnopodia helianthoides, assembly GCA_032158295.1. Classification (NCBI taxonomy): domain Eukaryota; kingdom Metazoa; phylum Echinodermata; class Asteroidea; order Forcipulatida; family Asteriidae; genus Pycnopodia; species Pycnopodia helianthoides. The sequence goes on along the minus strand of CM063253.1, from coordinate 14,176,550 downwards.
AACATGTCTGCGCCCAGGGTGGCTTCTAAACTCGGAGCAAGTTAGTGCTCTAGTCAATATATATAGCTCTATGGTTTTAACAGACTCTTTTCCTCTTGTACAGAAGTACCCTCCTAAAATCCTCTTAAGAATTCCTGAGATTCCTAGAACACAATGAAGGCACAATGTGGGGGGGGGGTACACCATGCCACATATCAAGTACCAAATGAGAATCATGTGAGTTGTTGATGGATGGGGGGGGGGGTCTCCTGCGCTGTATACATGTAGCACATGCAGGTGACTGCACATGTATGTTTAATACAAAAAACATGGTAGTACACGTAAAAGTACCCTGAACACTTCATGTAGTATTGTGGAAGAGTAGGGGGTCAAACCCCGTGTTTCTGGGTCACACCCTCAGTTGCACGTTTCCTCAGGCTTGCGAGCTACAGTGACTAATGAGTTCACTAATGACATGAGCCATCCTTGCTTTCATTAATTACCAGAAATATATTAATAACATTCACAAGACTGCATTTCTTACATGGTGAACTGTACATGTAAACATGAAACATGTACATCATTGTACTCTAGTACTAGTAGTAAAAGTTATCCTTGTTGCAATTGTCTTCCCTTGAATTGATCCTCCCCATGGTAATTTGTCGAAGGGACATGATCAAGAGCTACATGTATGAATTTTTCTTTGATGATCATCGCAGCTACTTCACTAACAAAAGTGAGAAATAAATCCCCCAAAAGTTTGTGATTCCCCCCCCCCCAAAAAAAAAATGAAACTAAGTTATAACAAGGAAATATTTTGGCAGGAATGGCTGAAAGTTTCAACTTGTTAAACTTCAAACGCAACACTCAAAATACATTTGAAACAAATCCTACTTTTGTGTAATGGGATCTTTCAATTTCAATCATTTCGGAGGATTTTCAACATCCCCAAAATTGTGATAAATGTAGCTTTAAGATTAAGATATTTGACTTCCATTGAGAATACTTAGCAACTTTGTCTGACACTTTGAATCTACCAAAGGCGAAGATCCTCAGCTCTTCGCCTTTTCAAATTATGTGACACTGCTGCAATGACACATCAGGGCCAATTTCATAGAACTGCTTTAAAAAGCAGAAAATATTGCTTTTTAACAAACTTCTGTAACCTGTTTCTAGTATTATAAACTACAATTGTTTTGTGCTAAGCTTCTTTCTGTGCTTAAGCAGCTCTGTAAAATTGGGCCCAGGCCAGCTGAGCCGAAGTGAAATTAAGCACGATCACAGTCATGTCGCACAATGAAACGCACATTGATTTTGATGGAAATATTTCATACTGAAATTTAGTTGAAATGAAGCAAAGAAATCATGGAAATGTGAGTTTGAGAGGCAACCTAAGTTTATTGGAGATGGTTCAAAAACAGAACAAAACATTCACTATTTGTACCACTGACAAATTATTTTTATTTATCTATCTTATCATGTGATTGTTAATGTTTGTTAGGCATTAATGGCCTATTGACTGTAGTGTATTAATATTGAACATCACCCATCATCACCGATCGGCCATAAATTTACTCATGCAAAATGTTTCAATTTGTTAACTCATACTCACGTATTCCGATGAAAATCAAAGCCAATAGAAGCGTGACAGTATAACCGTAGTAACCCATCGTGATCTTTGTAATTTAATATAGTCCTAAGATTCGAAAACTGTGAAAATAAGGTTACTACATACTCTCTGAAATGCATAAAATACACGGAATGATGAATTCAGTCATCAGCCTGGTACCGAAAGTAATATTTTAGTCATTTCCTGCCCGTGGAGGCTCCTATGGACTCAGTCATGTAGTCCAGGAGCCAGGTTGTAGAACCCGTGATGTGACGTCAGGTGTATAGTCTCTTTATTCACACGTCCGTTCATTGTTTAAAAAAAATGCTACATTAATGTTTTCACAGTAAGTTGGTAATAAGTCAGTTATCGTTGAATGACCAAACTAGAATTGCATTTATAGACATGTTTTATAACAATGTGGCTATGAAAGTTATGGCCAATAGGACTAGATAACGTTTAGGCTTGTGTGGAGAATTAACCAATATCGCAACAAGCACGTAATGGAGACTAGCAACAATTATAAAACAGAGGGGGCGAGGCGGGGGATAAGCCGATTGTTGTTTGGTGCTACATGTAGGTCCGATTTTTGCCAATTTGACCTGAAAATTTAGTTTTAAATCTGAAACAGCAAAATTTATGGATTCAAGAAAGTTATAAGCTTTCATCTAAGGTATTGCACGAAAAATTTACCAATGATATAAAAGTGGTAATCAATGAAAAACTAAGATTGAATTTAATACTACAGTTGTAGGGATTCGACTTTACTCAAGGCCATCAGTACAAACTTTGCATGTTAATACATGCATTTTGAGCATTGCCTGTAGCATGTGTGAATTGTTGGTATGTTTTTCATTGTGAAACAGCTTCATCCGTCAGAATTAAATCAGAGAAAAAATATATGTTTAATAACAACAAAATGTTTTAAAATGTGCAGAGTTCGGGATCCACTGTCCCAGAAACTGTCACCACAAAACAAGGGTTATTTAATTCCCTGCATAATTCTACTGCAACGGTGGTCTTGAAACACTTAGGCCTACATTTCTAAACACAATTTTGTAAAATATATTTTTTGAACCTGATGTAGACTGATGTCTTTTCTGACCTTTGCAATCATGTTGTTTTCAAGGAGGGATTGAGGATTGCCGGGATCCTGTGGTCAGTGCCTTAATAAAGGTTTCACCCCTATGTCCTTACAACCTGGCCCCTCCCCTCTATGCATTTTTCTAATCCTAATCATAACCCTAACCCTAACCTAACCCAGCGTGTAGACCACAAGGGGTTATCAAAACACATGTAGGGGTGTTGGAACATAGAGCAGTCACCCCTTATATCCAAAACTCCCCACTCACTCAAACAACCTGGCCCCTCCCCCTCTGTGTATTTTTCTAATCCTAATCATAACCCTAACCCTAACCCCAGCGTGTAGATTACAAGGGGTTATCAGAACACATGTAGGGGTGTTGGAACATGGAGCAGTCACCCCTTATATCCACAAATTCCCACTTATCTCAAACGAAGAAAGTTTCAAATGGAGGCGAGAAGAGACCCATGAACTTGAAACTGTTCCGAATACCCGGCAAATAAATAATGTGGACAATAATTAAAGCAAATAAAATCAAATTAACCAACAAACTTCTACTTTTCTTATAAACATCTTTTATTGCAACCATATTCTTATGGCATTTTGGGTCATTTGTACAGGAGAACACAAATAAATTTGTGTACGTAAAAAATCCTTGTTAAAAACCACTACCTGATAGATGCTGTGCCCTGTGTATGTTGTTATTTAATATGATTGTGCATTAAGCTTGGAAAATACTTTGTGCATAAAACTAGAAGACAGCACAAGGATTACAAAACTGTTTGCTACATTTGTTACATAAGAAGTTCTAGTAAAATAGTGGTGTCTTGAACTTGAGAAATGATCACTGAAGTGATTGACCTTTTTTATAACCAACAGTTGGAAAGCATCCGGTAATTTTGACACAAGTTGGCCGGTAGACTTACAGCACATAGACAACATTGGTAACTGTCAAAGACCAGTATCTGCACTTTATGTACCCAACATTTACATGAAATAACAAACCTGTAAAAGTTTAAGCTCGAGTGAATTTGAGTCCTAGTCGTGACACTTGTCACCTAACCATTATTGCTTCGTCCTTTCGATGGGGCGTAATGCCATGTTGTGTAATTCATAAAAACTTCAAAAACCTGTTTTAAAAAGTGTTTCTCTTTGTTCAAGCGCCTTGAACACCTATTATTTGGGTGGATACCTATGCTATAAAGAATCAAATATTAACAGAAAATAGAACAGTGACCACTGAGATGTAAAACATACACTTGTAAATATGAATTTCTGCAAATAAAAAGTAAACGCGTAAGCGTAACAAAAAGCACTAGAAGGCCCATTTTCGTAGAGTTGCTTAAGCAGAAAAATATTGCTTATCAATTTTCTGCTAAGCACAAATATGCAGGATAACAGTCTCAGATAGTACATACTACAAAGTATTTGGGCTGGTAACCTTATTCTGGTAAGCATAACTTTGTTCCAATGAGGTACCTTTTCTGCTTAAAAGCCATCTATGAAATTGGGTACAGGTAACAAAGATTCCACATCGCATGCTATCTTGCTTGACTGGTACTAACTTGATTCTGCAGAGCAATATTTGTCAGTAGTAGTTTGATCTGAAATTAGATTATATTTCAGGTGTACCCCAACCTCTGCCAGATCGTATTCCTCATGTAAATTTAAAAATCTTACATCTAACATGGCCTTGGCAGCCACATTCTCTCTATTTCCTTATACATGTACATATTTAACTACGATGACAACACAATGGAATGTTAAATGTTAAAAATAAACTTTGTACAAATTTGTTGTAGAAAAATACACTTTAAACCAAATAAATTTACAAAACACTTTTTGGTTATTGTAATGTTCTCTATTTATAAACTGTCCGACTTTCCTTCTTTAAAATGTTTTAAAGGAAATATCTTACATACCCAAAGCCCAAATGTGACCGATCTCTCGAAATGAGGAATGTGTCAGACAGAAGGTATTGCGTGTAAAGTTGGTCACAATCGAAAATCATGAAAAAAAAAACTACAAAAACCGATTCTGCGATTTCGGTGGTATTAGGTTAAAAAAAAACTTGATCTTTCTTGTCGTGGTCTTACCTTTAATTGAAAAGATGAATAAATCCACAAAAAGTACATTTTCTTGAGCATGTTTGTACACAATTGATTCTCTTCAAAGTTAATTAAAACGAGTATCTAAACAAACACGTCGTAAAAAAATGGAAGTGGCCTTGTCTTGTAGACTTTCTTCATTTCCCAATAACTTCCAACTGGAATAAGCTACGGAAAAAATAATGGTATTGCTGGAAAGCCAGTGAGTTACTTGTTAACATGGTATGCACAACTCAATTTCATTAAGGGGTCGATATATTCCTCATTTCGACCGATCGGGTCACAAATGTTCAAATATTTTTGGCTAAAAGCAACATTTCGTGGATACTGAAACTGTACAATTGAAGAAACCCATGAGTTAGTTTTTTAATGCTAAAAAACACCTCTGGCCACGCCATGGTGGAAGGACTTGTACTATATTCACATAATGAATAATATAAGACCCCCATAAAGTAATTTGTAAAAATGTAAATTCATGGTCAAACATGGCACTTGTATAAAATCATAGCTAATGGAAATTAACTACAAATGTAACAAAAACAAATTAAAATTTAACAAGATAACAGTCCCCCTCCCCCTTGCCCTGAAAACCTCCAATAACAACACTAAAACAAACAAATAACATAATTTAAAATGAAAAAAAATAAAGAAATAATGATAAAACATAAATGAATAGAAATTCAATAAAAGAACAAATACAACTTAGTTATTAATCAAAAGAGTTAATTATTAAAGGCTGTACAATTTGTTACAATTACAGTTTTTTGGTGTGTTGTTGTTGTTTTTTCCCCTTCAATATAAAATTATATTTCGGAAGAAAGACTGAAAAGTTATTCAAACTAATAACAATTTTTAAAATTTGCATTTTCATTTGTAAAAAATAAATTCATATTAAAAATGGGTTATTACAAATAAACAAAACAATAACAAATACGTTATTCTAACCAAACGCCACACACATGATCCACAGGCACATTGTGGGAGTTTAGGCCATAAATTATTAGTAATACTACTCCGATTTACTAAAAAAAACTACCTTGCCCTTACCAATGCGAAGCTTCAGTCCAGTAATAGTTGACCCTTTTGTGGATCCTGTTGATCGTGCTATCGATCAACATGTGATTAAAGGAACATTACAGAATTGTTTTTTGCTAACAAAACCGTTGCTGGCAGTGTAAGCACTTTATGTAATCCACCATATACATAAACTGACAAACCTGTAGAAGTTTGAGATCGATCGGCCATCTGGGTCACGAGAAAATAGTGAAAAACCGATTGCACATTTGCATGAAATCATATAGGTTCAACAAATGAATAAAACGCTCAGTGAGCGATAAACTCCAATCGGAAAATTAGTTTATTCATTTCTCATCAAATATGGCATTTCAGACAGAAATATTTCAAGGGATGTTTTCTACTATCATCATCTTTAGACCGTGTAAGTTTTATGTAAATCTGTGATCAAAAAGTATATTTTACAACTTTTTTTCTTATCAATTCTGTAATGTTCCTTTAACAATCTGATCTCTACATTTAGCCCGTTGATTCTGATCATATTGATCCTTACTATTTCTAGTTGATATCCACAACGTTGTTGTACATGTCCATTTATACATGTAACTAATCTCCATGGTGATCTATTGTATCTGATCCAGCCGATCATACTCTTCTAGATCCTTACATTAGATCAACTACATGTAATTGATATCCACTACCAGCTGATCTCTCGGTTGATCTTTGTTTTGGATCCAGTTAATATGGTTCTTGATCCCAATATCTTCATTGAGGCTGCAGTTAATCTTTTTTGTCCTACACTGTTGATCCAGATGTTAACACTCTTCTTGATTCTGAAATCAGTCCAGCTATTTTGACATCAGCAATGTAGCTTTAGTTGATCTCTCTGTTGATGTTTGTCAGCCATTTGATCTCAACACTATTTGCTTACTTTACTGCTAAGGCGTAGAATGATATCCACACAGCGGCAACTTGACTACTAATATTTGCTCCTGAATTTTTAATACCTGATTCCACCATTACCAAGGTGGCTTAGAAGAGTCATTCGCAGACAGTTTACCTTGTGAAGAATTCCTTTAGGTCTCCAGATGGTCCCTTTCAAATGTCTTTCCCGTCCTGGAGATAGTCTCCATCTCAACACTGTTTTCTTGTCAATACTGTCATTTTCGCAGTAAACCCTGTCTACTATTAGTGACTGCCAATAGCCCTGAGTCTAGCCACAAACAGTGTTTTACTAAGAACATACGAAAAAGCCTGCAAATACCTGGTCTCAATTTAAGTTTGTCCATCTAAATATCAAAAGGCATTATTAGAAACTGCACTGTTACATTATGATCGGGTAAACCTTTAGAGATGAGGACGTTTGCTCAGTTTTTTTATCGGGCGACCGTGAACTTTCCCAGCAGTGGGTGCTCCCAACAGTTCTTCCTCAGCACTACAACACCGAGTACCCTCACAAGTAGTCTCCTCTCAAGGCACTGCATTGTGCTCTCATGAATTTTCCAAGGACAAGCTAGGGTAGAGGCGTGACATTCGTTGGCTGATCGGCGTCATGACGGTGGGACTGCTGGAACTATTCCATGTGCTCATCCTCAGGCTGGAGGGCCTAGGCTGGACAGGCCTGAAGAGAATAATGATAACATTATAAATACTGATGATAAAAAAAGAAATTATAGAATCATAATATCAAAACAACGGATAAGAGAGCATCTCAAAAGTCGGGCATGCTCTAGGCGCCTGGAACAGTCCCGAAGGAATATGCCTGCAATCCACATTTGCTATTGTATCATGTTATTTTCAAATGTTAATGTGGAAATAAATATTACTTTGAATGAATTGACCTATTCCTGCAAAATACAACAAAAAAAGCACCAAATGGCGAACAAATGTTGTACTTTTGTTGCAATTTTATTACATGTAGTAGTCAACTCAAATCCCATACTCTGTTGCACTGTGCTGCATTAAGCAGAGTTCTACATGGCCTTGACATGTCCTATGCAATCCTTAGCAAAGCAAACTTCAATACACATAGTGCATTTAGCAGGGTGGCATGGCCGAGCGGTTAAGAGCATCGGATTCAAGTTCTGGTGGTTAAGTCATCGGGGTGTGGGTTCGAATCTCGGTCATGACACTGGTGTCTTGAGCAAGATGCTTTATTATAGTTGCTTCTCTTCACCCAGGGGTAGTAAATGGGTACCTGCCAGGGTAGAGGTTGATATTGTGTTTGAAAAAGCTTCGGAGCGCCACGGCAGTACTGGGCTGTATACTCCCAGGGAGCTGAGAAAGATTACAGGAATGCTATTGGCCCAATGACCAGGGCACTAATGTAAAGCGCATTGATACGTTATTGTATTGTAAAAACTAGTTATTATTATTATTATTAGCAGGGTAAATGCCCAGTGAAAAGGATGGCTTAAACCAGATCACTTCACAACAGAACAGATTCCTCTGTCATTTTGCTGCATTTAGAAGAGTTTTCTCATTTTAACAGGGTGACTCGAGAACACCTGATGGTGGTCAGGGTTTTAAGGCAACAGCAATTGTTGGTAATCTGCCTTTATTTGCTATCGTTGCAACCGACTGTTGAAACTCAACATTAAAATTTAAATACAGGCAGCTGACCTTTGCACTGGTCCATCACCAATGGCAACAGTGGGTGCAGTTTGACCTTTGGCCTCTGCGGCAAACTGATAGACAATGAGTAGACATTCTCGACAGAGCTGGACGATGACGGCGGCTGCAACTCATCTCAGTACTGGAGATCACATCTGAGCTCTTGCTGAAGATCATCTCCCACGAATTTCTAGTGGAGAAAACACAAACAAACAAATAACATTGAAACAGAAGTGAAAGAACCTTGTTATACCTTCCGCAAACCTAGCAGAAGGTGAGGTTAGTGAACTTTATTGAACAAGCTGAAGCCGGACGTTGTGTTGACACTCCAACTTTTCCCTGGATGCAGGCCGAAAACATTATTTTTGTATTTTTGTGTCGGGTTGGATAACCAAACAAAGGCTGCCTGTACTTCACTATGAAGCATGCACAGAGCATGCACTCACCAAGCAACACTTTGTTTTACCACACACAAAGAGGACAGGTAGAAATAATGCTAAAATTCTCGCTTTGAGCAGGGGTTATTGTATCATGCCCGATTCAAGCTTGCCATTGTCCTTTTGTTGCGAGAAGGGTTATGTGGCATCGAGAGGCTTTCACCATTGTGTTTCATGGTATTTTGACACAATGGAGGCAAGTCCACTGAGGACCAAGATTCCAGCCTTGGTTCCGGCCTATGGACCCGATTGGCGACCATGTCTCACAGCCAGGGTTTTGCCATTTACGCTGCATGGGTATGGCATTTTCTCGAAGGAGAAAGAAAATATCCCGATGGTACAAACAGAAACTTTGTTCTCTTGGCTTTGTTTAGTCATGGTTTCTCTGTGCCAGTGGTGCTATCAAAGAAAAATGATTCTGACAACTCTGGGAAAATAATCCGTTTAGGGTGGAAGTGAAAAATAGAAGATCCCAGCCGTTAATTGGTTAATAACATTCATACTTGTACAAATAGAACTAGTTATTGCAAACTGTTACCAACCAAAATGACCTCCAGTACAAATGCAACAAAATTTCCGATGGCCTCATGATTCGAACCTAGCAGAGTCTTCTCAAGGCTAAATGACTACACAAATACAACACAACACATACAAGCAGGTATGTGTTCATAATTTATACGAAATGCAAAAGCAAAGCAAAGTTTATTGCGTCACCTTGGAGATCACAATGTGTATCATTTGTCTACATTCCTTTGAGCTTAGTTTAAAAATAAGAACTAAATCTATCCAAAAGAATTATAAAGAAAATGATCTTGCCAAACTTACCCTGTACTTGAGAAGCAGTTCCATAATCCCTGACCATGACTCCATAGAAGCCTGTTGAAGACTCGAGTAAAGATCCGATACAATCTGAGATTATCAACATCGTTGGAACGCCAGGTCCGCTGCAGGAGAGCTCTTACGTTAGACCTGACTATGTCAATGACTTTACGTCTCTTGATGGAGTCCAACTTAACCAGCCAGTAGGATGCTATTCGAGGCTTGTGGAACTTCCAGTTTTCATGAATCTAAAAAGAGGGATAGAGGCAAGTGTACACAGGGAAGTCAGCATGGAAAAGTGCATTAATTGATTATGTGTTGTGTAGTATTGAGTGAATTGTACCAAATCAACAAAAATTATTTCACTATATGTAAACACAATTTCTTAAATATTGAATCAAGTTAGTACCAGAAAAATGGGCTAGTTGGAGGACCTAATTGTACTAACGTGAGTCGACTGTATGAGTCTATCCGTAATAATTTCTTTATATATTGTATACATGTTGATACATGTACACATGCCCTTTGGAACAGCCTTGACTGGAATTGACGCATTATAAATAAAACTATCATTATCACCATAACATTTTTTAAACCATTTTTTGAGAAGAAACTAACAAACATTTCTCTGAGTGCCTAAACAACCCGAAACATACTCTTTGGTTTCGATATTACAGTAACGATGAATACACTTATAATGCACACATCTTGTTTTTTACCAAGATCCAGGTTCATTTTACGATACCACCACGCAGCCCTACCTGTGATAAGACCCATTCTGCCTCTTCATCTGTCTTCCCAGGGAACTTGATTCTCATATCATTCAAAGCGTTGAATGTCCTCTTCATTATCTCTTCTTCTCTCTCTTTAGCCGCGGCAGCCGCCAACGCATCATCCTTAATAAGAAAAAAAACAATAACGAGTGAGTGGAATCTTGTTGTGTGCTAGATGAATGTGATGAATAGGAAGTTGAAGTTGACGTCATCGTGCCATCGCAAAACCAAAGTTCCGCAATTTCCAAAAATGTTCATTAGGCCGACATAACTAGGGTTTTGCATGTACATTTCTTTTTTGTTTTTCTATGCAGTTGTTATTATCATTATTATTCCAGTTTTCTATGGCACTTATTAGTAGGGTCATCCTTTGGTAATGACCCTGAAGAAAAATCGTGAAATTTCTATCCGGATGCCTACTTGTTATTCAATGGTAATGGTAGTAAGCATTCTACAAAATGATTTCATCTGAAGTACCCCCGTTGATTAGAAACCAACAAAAGTATGTCGACAAATTTGAATAGATCTGCAAAGATCGCCTGAGGGCAACTTTTGAAGTCATGCTTACAAAGCTTACCATGGCTTGATTGAGGCTCATCCCCGACAGCTTCCTTCCGATGGATGACATTGGTCTGGTCAGAGACCGAGACCTGACGCCTGCGGTTGTCCCTCCGCCTCCCTTCACTGCCGACTGGGGCCGCGACTTGGGACCCTTAGCTGATTGAGGGCGCTGTTTGAGCATCAGCGATGCCTGCGTGGCCCGGGTGAGCGAGCGTGAGGGTCTGGGGAGATGGTTGTTCAAGGTGGAGTTGTTACTGCTGACCGACTCTTGAGTGGAGTCCGGGAGGGAGAGCTCGCATGACATGCTCTCGTCGTATTCTTCCTCTTCGTCTTCTGGGACTTGATCGGCGATGCTTGGCATGCAAGAAAGGGGCTGTAACGACAGGAATAGATTTGGAATTATTAAATAGCGAATTGACCCCTCGCATTGATGTCACATGCGGCTACAGTCTGCCCATGGTTTGGAAGTAAAACTGCATGTAAGTCGATGAGTGTCTAACTGCGCTTACTTCACAGTAACACATGGGGACTCTAAAAATCATGCAAGCAAGATTTATCATGTGATGGCATCAAGTGAATTGGGTCAAACTGGCAATGATTTCTTTCGATGAAGCTTGTTTCATGCAATTAGCAGGTTTTGAATGAATGTCAGAACTTGTAAAAATGTACACGCTGCTCGTCAGTTACCTTTGGTCCTCTAGCTGCCATTCCCTGGTGCCCTGCCGACGTGTCAAACTGCTGTAACATATCTAGTATATCTTCCTCCTGTAAAAGAACAACATCAACTTTGTATGAGAACCCGGCTACGTGAGTCAAGGTCCGACAGCTGAATTTCATCGGAGTGCGGTTTCGATTCCCGGTCATGACACTTGTGTCCTTGAGCGAAGCACTTCTAATCATAAATGCTTCTCTTCATCCAAGTGTATAAATGGTAACCTGAGAATTCTGAACAGTATTGTGTTGAGTTAACCCCTCAGTGCTAATTTAAGCAGCTTGGGGGGGGTTGTATGCTCCCAAGGGAGACGAGAAAGCTTGAGGAATGATCCAAGTATGCCTGATGAACAGGGATAATAACATGTAAAGCGCCTTGATCTAGCTGCTAGTATATATGCGCTACACAAGAACCAAGTATTATTGTTATTAAATATCTCTTCTTCTTTTTCCAACACCTTATACAGTGTAAGGTCTTGTAGCTAATCGACCCTTTGCAAAGAACATCACAAGCCCAAAACAGCGCACTGAGGTTAAAGAAAACCTATTATTGGCTGAGAGTTGTGCTGGCGTGGGCAGATTTCCATTGTTTGACCTCAGCGATGGCGGCCAATGCAAGGGGGGGGGTTTTATACTCACCCTGAGGCTGTTGTTATACGCCTGAGCAGCATCTCTCTGTAGAGCAGCTGCCCTCCCTGACAGAAACAGTTGAAAGGCATCGGTCAGTAGTGTGTAATATGTATCCTGACTCATCTTATCTTGGGGAGGATAGATCCTTCTGAAGGAACCCATATTGCGGTTCTCGTAGTCCTCCCTCGCGTTGTCTCGTCGGACCTGGACCAATTTCTCTTTGAGTTCCTGTTTCCGCTTCTCGATGGCTGCCTTCTGTTTCTCATTGTCCTGGAAAAGAAAAAGGTGTCACTTTTATTCAGATAATATTCTTTATCCCAGATGCAATTATTGCATCTATTAAATGTAAATGGTCATTGCCATCATCATCATCATCAGGCTGTGTTCGTCCAATGTTGGATGAAGCCTCCTCATGCAACTTCCATTCTCTTCTCCTTCTTGCTATTTTGGATTTTGTCTCCATCTTCTCTTCTGTCTGTCCCTTCTTCTTATTCCATTTCCGTGTCTCGGCTTTCTACTAATTACAGGATTCGAATAGTCTCTAGAGGCTGGGCACCTCAGTGGTCTAATGGTTAAAACATCTGCTCTAGAATTTGGGAGGGGTCATGGGTTCGAATCTCACCCGAGTATTAAGCATGTGGTTTTTTTTTCTGCAAGACTCAGTTAGGCACCCGAGTATACAGTGCTCATCACACATTTAGGGTAAATGACAATGGGGGACCATTTGGACGCTAGGTGGCACAGACTTACCAGGTAAATCCATTGTTCTCTGCAATGTGTGCATGATAATTACTCTGTAAAAAATGGAATTTTACCTGGTATGTCTGCTGCCATCCTAGCGTTCAAAAGTCTCTCATTATTAAATCTATTAATTATTGATCTTACCGGGAGATCAATGGATGATCTCTTCGCGGGTCTAAGGAGACGTTTCTGTGCCTCGGCTTTCTGAGCTGCTAATCCTTTCCTCTTATCGGACTGCTTCATGTTCAGGAGTTTGAACGTATCTGTCAGGACGCCGTGCTTTATATCAAAGTCAATTTTTTCGTCTGTGCCAAAACTTGGAGCTCGGTTAATCTGAAAAATACAACAGCACATAGTGAAACTGTCAACCTTGATAGCTGTTTCCTAATACAAATATGCAATGGTTAACCAGTGTTTAGTTTATATGGACATAAAGCACTGAAGTTGAACTATAGATGTTGTAACTTAAATCAACTATTTTCCTTTTTGGTATAATCCATCCTCATACCAACGCAAACAAACAGACAAAATGTTACTTGTCTGAGGCACTTCACTCGGCCTGTTCAGCTGTGTGAATGCATTTGTTTACAAACCCTGGGGGCCATATACAGCAAAACAAACCAGCAAGCGTCCCAAAATTAAATGCAATTTTATTTTTTATTTTTTGACCGGCTTGAGCAACCAAAGTGCACAACCCATAATGACCAAAACACTGAGTTGCTACATCCTCAGTTCTTTTTAGAACCACCACAACTTCTATGTATTCTAGGTTCTTTTACCTACACTACCAATCCTAGTACACAGGACCTACGGCTTAATGTACATGTACCAGCGGAAATTGGACAAAGCAATTATGGTTAAGTATCTTGCTCAAACTGCAAGTCCCAAGACCAGGACTTGAACCCGCACTCTGCTGATCATAAACACCAGAGCTTGAGTCTGGTGCTCTTAACCACTCGGCCCCACCACGCCATAATGACATAAAGACTTTAACTATACAGAATTGCATTTAAAGAGGTAAAACCATAGAGTTATATATAAGAACTAGAGGGCGCACTGGCAATACTGCGTGCACAAACGCGCCGGGACCGCAAGGAGACACGAGCACCATTTAATAGAGGGCAAAATTGAGTACAAAGTATACGGGTGCGTATGGTAAATTCACGCATCACGCGCTCGGTGTTCATGTTGTTGTTTTGCGTACAGTAAAGTAATGGTAGTGGTACTTAAAACATGGCCGCACCACCCGCGAGACGAGTCACGTAACTTGGCTAGTGCGCCCTCTAGTTCTTCTATTATAACTCTATGGGTAAAAATGATGATTTAACAATAGAAACGCACTCACGGGGCACAGAGGATGATGGGCCAATGAGCCACCTTCTTGTGTCCTCTATCAGAGGGTGCCCTGTACTCACATGACATTCTGTGCATGAGGTCTATAGGACGAACTAATGTTTCATACGTACCTCTATAAGCCACGGTTTGAGTTTCCGATCCAGCATGATATCAAATCCCAGGATCTCAAAGCAGCAACTGTCACTCCCTGATGACTGGCCCGGACGACACATCCGATAAGAATGTAGTACATGAGGCTCAGCTACAATCATTGTCTTAATAATCACATCCTGTAAGTTTGAAATCAAAGTAGACCTCAACAATAACTACTACCCTTCACTTCCCCCTGCGTTCTACACCATTACACCATGCCAGATATGTGGCAGAGGGTCCCCCCCAAAAAAATGTTCCCATACTTTAACACACTCCTCTTGTACAGAAGTACCCCTCCACCCTAAAATCCCAGAACACAATGAAGACACAATAGGAGGGAGGGGGACCATCCCACATATTATTGCACCAAATGGTGTGTTCGCTCCAGGGCAATCAAGTTGGCTTTACAGCAGTTTCGTTCTTGCCTTTTACCTCTGTGGACCCCGGTTTATCCCAACAAACTTAACATCTAATGAACCGTTGCGGTACCTGCTGCTAAAATCATAGCATTCGAACTGCCTCTAGCCACTGGGCTAAGCTCGGTGGTCTTATGGTAAGACATCTGCTCTAACATGGCAAAGGTCATGGGTTCGAATCCCATCCGAGTAATATGCCTGTGGATTTTGTTCACAGGACTCGGGGAAGTACTGATTATACAGTGCTTAATACACATCAGTGTAAGGGGGGGTAAAAATAATTTAAAAATCTAATTAACATAAATCATCATTAGAGTCTCACTGACTTCTCACTGAAGTTTTTCTCTGAAAAAAAAAATCACTTCTGAACAGAAGATTTATTACTCACGGCAATCTTTTTCCACATGAGTACAACATCGTGGTCGTTCTTTCTCAGGTAGTCATTCAGAAACTTGATGGAGCGTTTACTTCCAGTGTTGACGTCTGCGCTCCTTTCAAAGTTACCGCTTTTCTTGTTGATGGAGTAATTAGTCAGGTGCATGTACAGCTGATCCTGATGATTGCATTGAGAAATGAAGTGATAGAAGGGCATGAGTACGGGGTACTGATTTCATAAAGCTGTTTACCGTGAGGAAATTTGTTGTAATTCATAAACAATCAAGACATTTTGATGTTGAGCGTGCACCCATCAGGAGTGCTAATGTTTGAATTCGAGTATCACTACAGTACTGGTTTGAAAATACTCGTACTCATGGCTTAAAAGGTCTCATACTCAGAAATCAACGAACGTTGATCCCCTGTGTTGTGTAATGCACTTAAAAGAACCCAGTACACTTGTCATAAAGAGAAGGGGCTTGTACAAGAGTTTCTGGCATGGCTGGCTGCATTAAGCTTTCGCCACACAGCACCTTGTAAAACGTTACAAGGTGCTACATGTATGTAAAATGGGTCTTATAATTCTGAACATTGATCTGCATCCCTGCCAAAAAAAAACTAACAAGCACGCAGAGAACATGAAAAAGCAACTTAACACTATGGCGCGCTGTAAAAACGAAGAACATGCTTTGTGTATACACAAGGGAGGCGCAGAGCCTTAGGGGAGATGCTTTGTTTTTAGTTCAGCGGAGTTGCTTTAAAGGCACAGTACACGTTTGGTAATTGGAGCCTACTGATTGTGTTAATCCTATATAAATGTACAGGGTACATACAATAAAACTAACCTGTGAAAATTTCACTTCAAAAGGTGGTCGCGTTTTTGAGATATCACCGAAAAACCGGAGCGTATATTTCCACGCAAGAAGAATATTCCCGCTAGGAATACACAGTCTGAGAAGCGTTTCTGACAGAAACGCTTCTCAGATTCAAATTTTGGGGCATAACAAGTGGTATTTTTTCCATAACCCTAGTACTTCGAAGTTACAAGTTTCTCAAAATTCATTATACTACCCAAAGCTGCTGTCCTTACCAAGTAAGTTTTTATTGCCATTCATTTTCAGAGTCATTACCAAACGTGTACTGTGCCTTTAAAGCATGTAACAAATATTGAGGTATTTTCTGTATTTAGATATTTTTTTTAAACTTACCACATTGCTATCATTGGGGTTGCAATATTTCTCCGTGCTCATTCGAACCAGTCCATCGTTGAATAGAAATATCCGGAGTGGATCACAGGAGGTGATCAGGACATACACCCTCAGATCAAACTTATACCCCTCCAAGAGGAATGGTTTATCCAGATACTCCTGCACTATGGTGAGTTCAGTAGGTGGGATGCGCTCTCCATTCCGATAAAGGGAGATCCTGAAACGAGAAGAGGATGAGGGGATTTCCAAGTTGTTAAAACAAAAATACTTTCAAGGCGAACAAATGGTCAAGCTTACATTGTATGTATGCAAATAGACTTCCCTGTTCATAAGTGTGACATACATGTAATTCCACTGTAAGCCACGCCCACTTCAACAAAATGGATCCACTGTATGCGCCGTATTTTTGACCGCGTGAGGGTGCTCTCAGAAACATTTTTATCACTTCCGGGGGTATAACTTATCGTCTGCTCAGTTTAGCACTGACTAAACTCTCTTGCGCACAGAAGTGACAGAACGCCGATGCTAAACTGTACACAGCTACCTGAGCAGACGATAATCGCTTAAGTTATACCCCGGAAGTGATACAATTATTTTTGAGAGCAGTCAAAAATACGGCGCATTACCAGAAGCCCATAGGAGTTGCATTTTGCTAGATTTCCTTTGATGATTTAGAAAAGTTGAATAAATGAACTTGATTTTTACATGCATGCTTAAAAGACCTTCTCAGAATTAAACATTTCTGTCATACAAAACGCTTTTGAATGACGATTTTTTTTTTCTTCAAAATTACATGTACGTATGCCAGCTTTCGGGCCAGAGGTAGCGAAAAAATTTGGTGTGCAGCAGATACTACACATGTTACACAATGACTTACCAACAATAGTCTAAGTAGTTATTTATAGCACAACAATATATATTCATTTTTGTTATTCTTTTTTTGATTGATTGTTTTTCTTTAGTATGACCATACTCGTTTCTACTACAACTCCATTTCTAAATATCACAATTAACATTATAAAAACTTGAGTTATGAAATTTATTTATGGCACAATTATAATATACAGGGGTTATTTCCATATACAAAAAAAGATATATTTTGTTAAGTTTCATTTCATTTCCTTTTTTAGTTTCACAAGAAATGAATCAGATCGAGAACAAACTTTGGACACACTTTAACATCAACTGTTTCTATTTGAACTTGTAATAAGCACTCAGGGAAGATTGATCTCATTTGTCCTACGGTCAAGTATCATGACTTTTACTGCGAGAAAATATTTAAAATAACGAAATTATACATCTCTTGGCAAGCAAATTGATTTTTTTATTGGAAAACATTTTAAAAAGACCGTTGGATTTGTCCAGACATGATTTTACCCGCCCACCCCTAAAATCACTGGCCTCGGGCAGGCCTCGGGCCAGCAGTCCAGTTTAAATTTCAAGGCCCTGTTAAATACATGTATCGTACCCATTGCCCATGGAGCCGTTCGATGGCTTGACGATGAACGTCCGGTGTTTCTTGCGTTTCTTGAGATCCAAGAAGTAATTTTGGAAGGTGTTGTACTCAGATGGGAAGATCCAGGTCTTAGGGACGAAGTTGTACTCCTCGGGATGGGCTCGGACCATTCTAATGAAACAGTAAAACAAATTGTAAAATGCTAGTTGTCTGTTTTATTGTTTATCCATTTTATGAAGTCAATTTTGTTTATTTATTTATTCATATCATGTTTATTTACTTATTTTTGGCAGACATAATGGTTTATAGACCTTGTGAAGTTGGCATTAACATTATCTTCATGTAGGAATTTTCCATAAAGAAAGTAGAACAAATTTTCATTTCATGTCAAGGTAGGGTCATACTTTGGTAAATGATCGATTTTTGGGAGGTGTAATTTCAATGAAAAAGCCTCCTCGTTACAAAGATGGTAATACATGTAGTAGTAAGCATCCTGAAAAAAATATTTTTCATGAAGTGCCCCCCCCCCTTGATTAGACATCAATAAATTGTTTAGACATCAACAATTTTGCAAGTTACATGTATTTTCTGCATTGTCTGTAGCAAAATATTTTGTACGTTTTTCATTTTGAAACAGCAACATAGACTCTCAAAACTAGTTGTGAGAAAAAAAATACAAAATTATTTTGATAAAAATTGGGCCATGCCCAATAGAACCATAGCGTATTTTGCGTTACAAAGGATATTTGTATCAAATCAAGCTGTTTCGAATAATAGCAAACAGTGCAATAGCATTTACCGAGTTCAATTCGACACCATTATCGACTACCAAAGGGTCTTACTACAAAAGCCTTTTTGGATCCAATTTCATACGATCAATCACGGACCGAGTGTTTTTTGTGGACTTTGGACATGGAGCAGGGAGGTGGGATTACTACTCTAACAAAAATGTCAGTTCATAAAAAACCCTGTGTAAACATGCTTCAGAATATCATTAATACAAAATATCCCCAATAAAAACTCTTTAGGGGGTCGCTGTTCAAATTTCTACAAAATATATTTCACTACAAACCTGTTATAGGATTTGATGACATCTACTGGTTAATTTTGTCGACATCAGAAAACCACATGCCACTTTTCAGGCTTCGGTGATAACTTAATAAAACATACGTATTTAATGCAATCTTGAGAAGACACTTCTTGTTTTTCTTGCGGGTAAAACTATCTGAAAAATCTCTGGAAGTAGAAATGACTTTCAGATGAGCCGTTTGGTTTGTTCTCAACCTTTCGACTAACTTCAACTAGTTTCCTGTAAGACGACTAGAGCAGGCTAGTTGAAACAATGAGGACATACTACACAGCTTTGCTCAGAGACAGGACCTCATCCAAAAGAATATCTTTGCATGGTTGTAATTTTTGCTTGGCTTTCTGCTTCTTCTCACCAATAAACTCTTGGTTCGCTGAGATGTAGAACAAAGAGCCATTATTGACAGCTTCATTCCACGTACTGCATCTCTTTGGAACTCCTTGCCCGGTGCATGTTTCCCTCCATCCTACAATCTAGACTGTTTCAAGAGGAATATCAATTCCTACCTTCAGCTCCCCTGAGTTATTTTTTGCTGTAATATTTTCTTCTTGTAGCCCCTTACCAAGTGTGGCTTTTAGCCTTGTTGGGGAAAACTTATATTTAAAAAGAAAGAAAAAAGAAAAGTAAAACAAATTTATGAAGACAAACTTACTTTGACATATTCCGTGCCAGGGAATCTTTCCTGCAGATCTCACCCATACCAGGGAAGTGGTTGACCCTCTGGTATGACTTGAGTTCTGAAATTTTCTCTGATGGAGGCGCTGTGTCACTCCAATACAAAAAGCTGAAACAAAAATTGATGTTTATAAGAAAGTACATACTAAAAAAAGGCTTTCCTGCAACCATGGATGTAATTTCAGGCCTGGAATTTCATCTTGGAGAGGGCACTTTCAAAGGGCACTTCCATCGGAAATGTTTTCAAAGTCTACGAGAGACTTTTGAATGGGCACCAAAGCCATGACCAGGGCAACAGAGGTCATGGCCTGTGTGGCCTCTGTGTACAGGCCTGCACCTACAGTGGTCTCCCTTCACAGTGGTCCGCTGGCCAAATGCTAGTTAAAACACCTGAGGAACAGTCAAAATTCACTCAAAGTGATTCGACTGGCTAGTTCAGTGTTGAAAACCGTGCCTATATGAACTATATTGTCTTAGTGAAAAAGCTGGAAGACAACATGTGTAGTGAAACAACAAGCTAAATTGTCCTGCTGGCTAGTCACTGAACAAGTTAAGGGAAAACTCTGAGTCCGCCACGCCATGTACAATACTGCATGATATATGAACTCTCAAGTTTTCAACAAACACAACAGTTTACCAACCTAGGTCCACAATTCAATAAATTAATCAATTGGCATAATATTGAGAAAATAGCAAAAAACAAAACAACAATATATCAAATATGTTAAATGTTAGTTTTTTTTGCACATCATTAGTTGCACTTCAATTTTTCCAGAGTAAACATGGTAAAGGGCACTTTCAAGAGGAAAATGTTAATTTCTATTGGAAATTTAAAAAGGACGCCATAGCAAAAGCAATGGGCACAGTGCACCCATGGCAATTAGCATGTGTTCTATGGCTTATTTGCAAATAAGATATAATCAAACATTAATCTTACCAATTTAGATCATCTTCTTTGATTGAATGTACTCCAAATTTCTGTGCTACCGTACGAACTAAAAGTGAAAAACAAAAACCAATAATACAATTTTAAAATCATTCTTTGTACTAAAATAAAAAATGTTAAATGCAGAGAGACTGCCATCATACATGTACTAGGCTAGATAGCTCAGTTGGTAGAGCCTTGGCAAATTAATCCGGAGGTTGCCAGGTTCAAATCCTATTCTAGTTAATTTTGTCTTTGTTCACCCCAAGTTGGATAAAATATTGTACATGATAAGACAGTTACAGGTTGCACGGCTTCCAACTGGCACCCCCCCCCTCCAAACAAAGATATGACAAAATAGGGAGACCTCCAACATAAGGGCTAGACAGGTCAGTTCGAGAACATGTTAATTTGGAAATGGCAGGTTGTGATATTACAAATAGATTTACAATGATTGATCATAGATTTCTTTTATTGATTATCAGTACATTGTACCTATATGTATGAAGTGATCTAATTGTGCGTGTTAAGCAGCACCTGCTGCATGTATGCGATAATCAACAAGCAGGAACAGTCTTTGTTCTGTGACCAGTCAGGCACGACAGGTTAATATACAAATTTAAAAAATGTACTCTGCAGTTGGCAGTCAGGCTTGTCGTGGCCGAGCAGTCAAGCGCACCGGACTCAAGCTCTGGTGTTTTTGATCAGCAGAGTGAGGGTTGAAGTCCCAGTCTTGACACTTGTGTTCTTAAGCTTGACGCTTTACTTAACCATTATTGCTTCGTCCTTCGGATGGAACATAAAGCCGCAAGCTCCTGGTGTTGTGTAATGCATGTAAAAGAACCCAATTACAGTTTGTCTCTAAGCAAAGGGGTTTGCCCAGTATTTCTGGCTGTGGCTGCTGAATGCACCGCAGCACCTTGTAAACCCTTACAAGGTGTTACATAAATGGGTCCTATTTCAAAAACCTGTCTGGAAATAAATAGAGATACGTGCTTTGAAACACCCGTAGATAAAGCGTTATCATGTAAAAACTGTCATCATTATTATTGAATTGACTCACCAACTTCATATTTTGTTGGCAAGACATTGATTCCTACAGGGGTTTTCTTCTTCTTCTTTTTGGGTTGAGGCAGCGTCTTAAGTAGTCTCTCGCCATCTTCTTCCTGCCCCCCTCCATCTGACGATGCCTTCTTGGCTGATGAGGGTCCACTCATTTTTCCTTCAGAGAAAAACAACATCACTTTGAGCATAGAGCAATGACCTGCTTTGAGCATCACAGTTTTAAAAGTTTTATCAGCTTTTAAAAAAATGTTGACAATGATTTGAAGCCTGAGATAGAAAGTGCAAGTATTTTTCCTTTGAGGGCTTGTTTTAAGAATAAAAATATATCATTGGACTTTACTTTCAGGCTTTGCAAAGACCCAGATTTTGTCAGATTGATTGTTTTCTGCTCTAAGAAGCGTCTTCGTACGCTGAAATGAGTGACTTCTGATCAAATTACACACTTAAGCATAATGCGTCTTTGGCACCAGAGGTAGCAAAACTTTGAGCATGCAGCTGCACAGCATAAATGCTATCCGCATACGTAATGTCCTAACTTAAAGGTAGGGTCACACTTTGGTATTAAGTAATGACCCCCCCAAAAAAATTGTGTAATTTTTATCCGATAACCTACTTAAAGAAAGATGGAAATGGTAGTAAGCATCCTGCAAAATTATTACATCTTTGGCCCCCCTTAATTAGAAATCAATAAAAGTGTAAATTTCAAAAAATTTGAATTTGCAAAGATCACCTTCTAGCAAATTTTTTATTCCAATTTCCAATATTTTGGCCTGCAAATCAGCATTTCTTTGACAACAAATCAATCTGGGACACTACCTTCAACAACAGGGCTATCTTTCACTCTGAGTTACAATACTAAAATGTACAAAAATGTAAAGTGTCATCAACAATCAGATGTATGGATCAGTTTGTTTTTAAGTATAACATGGAAGCTTAATTCACAAAACAAACTCACCTTTTTTTAATGCCCCTGCGGTGGTAAAATCCTAACAGAGAGCTGTGTGTTCTGGATTGGTGGAGTACCCATAATCACTTGCCCGAGTTACAAAAGGGTTCCCTCCACTTCAGAAATTATGCAAAATGTACCTGGTCCAAGTCCCTTTTCAACAGTCACTGATTAAAATCGACCCATCAGAAGTCCTGCTCATTCCAAAAAAAAATTCCATGTTTTGACATACACACAGTCGTTGCTCTTGCCAATAGTGGTTACTTCTCTTGATTGGCCAATTTATCGCCTAGCAACCCTTAACTACTCTATGGTTTCCAGGCTGACTGTAGACTTAAGCTGCACCGTGGTGCTTTAGTGAAGGTCGGTGTAATATTGAGGGAGAAAATTGTCGCTGCAAACACACTTTATAGTCGGGGACCGGGGAGAATGGCAATGCAAACTGTTTCCGTGAAGCATCCGTGGAAGGGGGTGGCTAAATGTTCCAGCTCACTGTTTGGCTCTGTTGGATCTTGAACGTTCCCGTGGCCGCCTTAATATATCCATGGACTGGCAACAAGGATCTATCCATGGCATGTCATCAAGGCCCTGCACCATGAATAAGTCAATGAAGAAGTGTGTTAAAACTCAATCTGAACAAACAAATATGACAATTAGGCCTACTCCAAAAGTGTAATAAATAGTTGGTGCCGCCGTTGGTCTGCGACACATACACATTCATTATGATAATAATCACAGAAAAGTCATAAGCCGAGTGTTACAATTCAATAGTAGAAAATGTGAAATCAAGTTGGTTATTGGTTAATGTACACACTATCTTGATTTCTTAACTACCCAACTCTACTATGTAATACACATTCAAAAAACAAAAATAGAAAATTAGATTTGAAAAAACAAAACTTTGACTGGTGGGCCTTATTACTCTGTGAGGCAATTTTTTTGTTATTGAAACACTGCAAATGTGATAACTATACAAAATGTTGAGTAAATGCTTTTTTTAAAGATGTTCATCTGATAAAAAATAACACATTTGTCATTTGAATTTTGATTATGAATTGATTCAAAGTGATTAACTATTCGGGCCCTAAAAACATTCATGTTATGGTGAGATCAAATCTACCTTAGTTCCTTGCTTTATCCCTATCATCTTCCTACCTCAACATTTTGTGAGATCGTGAGTTGAGTCAACTTTGTAATCATGCACAACGGTATGACATGTTATAGTCAAATCTGAATCCTACCTCAATCTTTACTTCAACTATTTACAAAATAATTACACTGCATCAGAATCGTAAAAAACTTGTGAAGCAAACTTACTGTTTAATCAACTTTATAGCGATAGAAAAGCTAAATTTCCATCAGGAAGTTTGGCCCTTACACAGTTTCCAGTCAACTTCCCGATCCATAAATTATCAACAGTCACGCCAACAAAAAGAGACGACATTGGAATGTAAATACACGAACAATGGTGATAATTCCCGGTCGCTTCGAAGCACAAACTCAAAGACAGTTGATCAAGCACCGGTAAAAAAATATATCACGTGACTTCCCCATAGCTACAAAACAGGTGATATTCGGTTTATAGTTACTAGACTGGTGCCTAACTTTTCAAGGGTACAGATTACCTATACATGGTAGGGAGGTAGGACACCGACAGTGTCTGACGTGTGTCATATCGATTGTGGTTTGTGTGTAAATCATTTGCCCAGGGTCACCCTATTTCCAGGCACAAAAATATTGACATAATTTTAACAACAGTTGAACAATAATGTGTCGCAAGTTAAAGGCAATACATGATATCGTATGGAGAAAGGCCTAAACAGGGCTAAAGAAAATTGTTATATTTGCTTAGCAGAAAATTACTTTCAAGATTATTTTACCCAGATCTTTAGAAAGTTAGACAAAACTGATATAACAACAGGATTAGGTTTTGTTTTAAGCAGTCGACCTCTCACCCTCCCCGCCCCAAAAATCCTAACTAGAAGAAAATATAGATCATGGACGGAATTAATTTGTAATACCATTGCCGTACTAAAAGGTCTGTTATGCCTGAATGTATCACAATTCTACCTTATGATATATTTTTTTTATCGACGGCGGACACAGCCTTTAACATCTTCAGCTGTTAACTGATAAAATTAATAGGCCCCGTGGTTCCCCACTACCAATGTTCATCCAATCTCTATACAATTAACCATTTTTTTTTATTCATGTCAAATTATTCAGATCAACACGATTGGAAAATATCAAATTTCTTCGTTGACCATTCATGCAGTTCTGGCTCAGATTGATTACAGGCGGCCGGCCGGCAACAGCAGAATGAGCAGTAAGTCCTCGCAATAGCGCCCTCTCTCCGGCCTCACGCTTCGCTCGTCCCCAGGCGCCTTGCCTTAAAACCAAAGGCGCTGGGATGGGCAAACGTATCGTTAACGTTAATGCTCAGTCCCATGCTCAGTCCCATCATGCATCACACTCACACTGCAAGCACTGCACGCATGACGTACTTTCTGAACAAGAATCTGTGCAAGCTGATTAGCCCATCCCAGCGGTCCTGGATAGGCCGCTGGGGCCGAGATAGGCCGCTGGGGCCGAGCGAAGCCTCACGCCTGCTTCGATTAATTTTTTGCGCCACAAAATTGAGAGAGCGCCCTCTTCTGTACAACTGGGGGAAGCCCCTCCCCTCCCCATCCAAACCACATCTATTATTAAAACTTGATCTAAGCTCGGGAATATTTCAATAATTCAACGTTCAATCCAATTAACGAGCAATCAATACACCAGAACTGGGCCCAATTTCATAGAGCTGCTTAGCAAAAAAATTTGCTTTGCATGAAATTTTTGCCTCGATAAATACAGGATTACTCCAGCCAAATTTCCACGTGATTTTCAGGATAAGCAAATAACAGCTGAATACCATTAACAAGCAGTATGCATCAAATGGAAATTTGGTTGGTAATCCTGTTTTTATCAAGGAAGAAATTTCATGCTAAGCATATTTTCGTGCTTAGCAGCTCTATGAAATTAGGCCCTGGTTTTGAGGCACCGAAACGAACCAGAGTTCGAAAGCAATCATTTGGTTCAGTACTTCAGTTCCGGATTCGTGAATCAGTATACAACAGGTGACACACACGATGCGGCGATTGAGCTCGAAACCGTCTTTACAAATTAGTAATAACGACCATTAATAAAAGCTCAATAGCTCTGTATACACATAATTAATTTTTTGTGATAACCGATTTGGGTAGGGCCTATACATTTTGGATCATTTCTACTTCGTCGACAGGCATCGACTGATTGTGATGGATGATGTAGGCTATACATAAAAAGGGCCGCCTTTGCGCATTGATTATTGTCAAGCATTCTAATCTTAGTCATGTTATTAAAAAATATTAATCTCGGGACCTAAGTTGTTTCGACTTTATAGTTACATTGACGAACCATCCATCATAACATAAAGAAAGGAAAAAAGAAGAAAAAAAGGAATCTGCCTTTTAAAGGAAATTAGTTGCTTATTTGGCCTAACATAGTCAGTTACACAAAATAATGGATATAACCCTGCGTTTTCCTGTTTTCCCAGTTCGTGTAATTAGTGATGGTTCGAATATATTTTTATGTTGTAGTTTTTAAAAGCACACGACGTCGTTTAAATCTGTCACTTATAATGGTGTCCGTCATTAACAATTTCCTCCATGAATACTTCACATCGCGCGTGCGCCCTGAACACCACTTGTTTGCAAAATGAGGGAACATTGCGTCTTTTTGTATGGAACTAGTGGTGGTTGCGTGACGCATACGCGTTTGTGCGTCTACCTCAATGTGGCGTTTGCCAATCAACTGTGTCCGCAATGCGTGAATGTAATTAACACCATGGGAAATGCTAACAAAATTGGAGTTGGCAGAGCATCGATGGAAGCATAACAATAAATTGACTCCATCTGCAGGTTTTGGACACTGCAGAAAATCTCACTGATGACTGTCTGTTTGTAAAGACAAGGATCCACAGTTGATTCATCAATAAATTAATTAGGACCACTAAACCTAGGGACGGTTTAAAATTGTATATATCTGCAATTTTTTTTTTCAGACACCGTGGATGAATTGCCACTCTTCTCACATCTGGGTCCAATTTCATACACCCTGTAAGCACAAACAATTGCGGGAAAATATTGATTACCAGAAACTGGCTACCAGTCGACATTCCATAAAGTTTACATTGTTGTGACTGGTGCCCCATTAATCTTTTGCTTAGCAAAGAAATGTCAGTAAGCAGTATTTCTGCTAAACAGCTTATGAAATTGGGCCAAGGACTCGAAAATCACTGTAAAATTTGTGATGAGTGTCTGCAAAACTGAAATTGAATTTAGCTCGGAAGACTTTATCCCCAATAAAGACGATTTTTCTAATATTTTGTTGCTATGGTATTCATTTCAAACATCAGCCTTAGAGTTAGTTTAGTTTGAGGAAAAAACATTACATAAATATATGTTCAAAGTTATTAACATAGTTATCTATTTCAATCGTGAGGAAATTTTGTGTGTGCTTTTCTTTGTTATAAATGTTCTCTCTTTTATTTTGAAGTTGTAAAAAATGCGGTGGTAATTTTTGTCATTCTTGAAATAGTTTTTTTTTCTGGCATCACCGGTAATTTCTTGTTCCACACTTTATTTTGGAACATCAAACAACTTTCAACAAATTAAGATGTATTTTTTAGCAATGAACTCAGTTGACTTTTACGGCGACCTTTAACTGGCAGCAACTTTTTTCCATGGGCCCGCCCCTTCTTTTATACCCCTTTCAGTTAACACCGGTGGCCAGTGTAGTCAGTGTGTGCCACACAAAAAACACCACCAAACCTTGTACCTGGTACTCGGCACCCTCGCTTGACAAAGCGGCTAAATAAGATGGTCACCAGCACACACCCACGACAGGTAGTTTTGAAGGATTTTTTTGTTT
The DNA here is from genome assembly GCA_032158295.1 of Pycnopodia helianthoides. Taxonomy (NCBI): domain Eukaryota; kingdom Metazoa; phylum Echinodermata; class Asteroidea; order Forcipulatida; family Asteriidae; genus Pycnopodia; species Pycnopodia helianthoides. Next base: position 14,148,877 of record CM063253.1, on the reverse strand, counting down.
GGTAACACTTCTGAAGTGAGGGGTAAGTCACCCATGTGTTTTCCTGGTGTTGTAGGAACCTATTGATGGAGGCAGGCAAGTAATCATTCTGGATTTTGGTTTACTTGTTACAGTTTAAGGAGAAAAAACAACATACATCTACAGTGACGTATTTGCAGTTCGTGATTCGTTTATTTACCGGAGGAACACATTAGTTGAATTATTCCCAATGAACGGAACGAGTTTAAAGTTGGTAAAAACAAGTTCAAACTGTATAGAGGTGGTGTGTGTGTGTATTTTTTAAATCATTTTTAGTGCTGTATATTGTTTGTATGGCATTGTTGGATCTTAAAATGCTGCCAAAACAAAACACTGAGTATTGTGTCTGTTTTACAAATGGTGCCTCAGGCAGAGTTGATAGGCCTATTGAACATGCCAAAAATGAATCGCGTTGAGAAATCAAACTGAGTAATATATTCTTGTAGATAACAAATTCTTGACAATGAATTTCCTAAGTGTTCGGTGGAATTCTGTGATGCACCTTGGCAGTAAGGCAGTGGCATTCACCATTATTGTGTCCTTACTCTATTCTAAGTAATAAACTTCATTTCAGCAGGCACTCGTATTCAATTCCAAGTTTATTAAATGTACACTGGCCCGTGGCAATAAATCAGTCAAGTAAATTTGTATTGTAAGTGGCGCCTTTTATAAATTTGTATTTTTCCTCATAGAAAATTACCAATACCAAGGGAAAACCAGTGAGGCATAGGCCTAAACAATAAGAACCCTAGTTGTGATAATCGTAATCCTCAATCCTTTCAACTGTCGGAGACTGCAGGGATACGACAGTTGTTTTTTACACTTTTTTTTTTAACGTTTGAAATGTAGGCCTATCCAATTGCACAGTCATTATCACACGAGTGGTCTTTCATACTTAATTTGCCGAAGATGCTCAATTTAAAATCCAGAAATTAAATTAAAGTGAACAAAACAGGAAATTATGCACCAAGATTTCCGAGTTCTCAAATGTTGTGGTTCTACCACAGCATGGATTTGAAACTTTGGGTATTGTTCGAGCTGAGGGGACAGGTCCAAGTTCACGTACGGGCTACGCAGTACTCGACCGACTCACTGGATCATTGAACGATTTTGCAAATTTTTCCACATGGTCCATCGTAGGTTTAAGGGAAGTGACCAAGAGCTATGATTATCGCAGACTACACATGTACAAGAACCCTTGCTCTGAGGCAAGAACAGAGTTCACACTTTGACACAGTTTTAAATCTCGTAACAAAACCCTTTTTTTCAAAATAACAAACTGTGTCTGTCTGTATTGCTGTTGCTAAAATTATATTTATTCAAGTGTAACTGCTCTGTGGTCTGCTCTGCATAATGCAATGCAGACACACTTTGTACACACCTCTGTTGATTGTGGTACCATCATGCTCCAATTGGGAGTTCATGTAGCATGATCCAGTTTGAAGCATGTGAAAGAAAAAACTTGTCCCCCAAAAACATGAGTCGCTCACAATTGAAATTATGAATAAAAACTGATGTGGCTGACTGAGTGTTGGTTTAAAAAAAAACGCTTTCGACCTTGTACAAAATTCTCAATTTGATGCATGACAAGGAATGCTGAATTGTGTATCCCACAGAGGACATCACAGATGAAGTACTGGGTACCATTCTTACCCCTGTGGATCTCTTCTCTGATCTCAGAAAGCAATGTATAAAATGACACTGAGCAGCAAAAAAAATAAAAAACCAAGTTCAAAGTATGGGTTTTGAGCAAGGCTTTCGCCAGGATTTGGTAAAAGGGTGTCTAAATTTGTTGGAAATTTAAAAACTGAGTGTCCAAATTGTTGACTTACAATACATTTACATGTAAATGACAAAACAGGGTGTGCAAATTTTGAACACTGTGTCTAAAAGACAACCAGACACCCCTCTGGCTAACACTATGGTTTTTAGGCATTGCATGGTGAGGTATCAATATAATCAGTTTGCGGTAATACCACTTTGCTGTGTAGATTTGTTCTTGAGAACTTGTCTTGCTGTTTATTCTACTGCTGCAGAAGTGTGGAGTAGATTTTGGAATTCAGGAGACTACTGAGTTCTGAAAAGAACTGTCCTGCTTATTAAGTACTACCTGGTGGGAGGTAGGAAATTGGCCAGGACTACTACTTTTGCATAGTGGATCGAGGGGACTTCTCCGTATTAACTTTAAGTTAGAAGTGTTTCATCTTTGAAATCAGGAAATTTAAACAAGGATTGGTTACCCTACTATCACGGTACTTAGCACTTTTGTTGGTCAGAATAAAGTGAAGTATCCTTTGTTGTTGAAAGGATTACTTTTCAATTTTACATAAAAAAGACACTAGTGGTTGTTTACCCGAAAATGTGCACTCATGTGCTGTAAGATCGATGGTGGGTTCCATATTATCGTGGTAAATTGTAAGGGGAATTGTACAACGGCCTGAAAAGCATTTTCTTGGCAGTACATGTAAATGAAATGATGAATTTTTTTTAACATTCTAAGAATGACGGTGTTAAACTTCCAGCTGATAGAAAAACTGTTATCTTTTAGGCGTTTTTTATATATATATTTTTTACGGATGCACAAGTTTCCTAGACACCCCATGCTCCATCGTACAACGATCTGAGTATAGTAGAAAATTGCATGTATGGAGGGCATACTTTATATCATGTGCTGGTACGGCCTATTTGTAATAAGTTTGCTTGTACTCCTGTTTAAATTTTGGAGGTGGAAGTACAGCCTTTTGACTTCAACGTTTGTTTTCACAAGTGAAACAAGATACTTGTATACACCTGAATTTCAAAGGACAGAACAACATTTGAGGTAACGATGAGGTACTTTCTGAAAGACGCAGTAAACAAAACTTCACCCTATGATGGAAAAAGTCAATTTCATCTAAAGATGCACAAACTACACAACATTTGGGATAGAAACAATTAAATGTTAGCAGAAAGTCCTTGGTTAGGGGATAACCTGGGCCCAATTTCATAGAGCTGCTTAAGCAGAAAATGTTGCTTATTAATTTTCTGCTAAGCAGAAAAGAGCAGGATACCAGTCATAAATTGTACTTGTGACATGGTACATGTAGTTTGGCTGGTAACCTTATTCTAGTAAGGATAATTTTGTTGTGCTTAGCTACTTTTTGTGTTTTTAAAATGGTTGATAATCGCCACTAGGGGAATATTGGTGCTACAAAATGAGAACATTTTCAGACAGGGTTCCCACGATTGATGGAGTAACCTACTACAGGAATATGTACAGTGTGTACACCACGGTCACTGGCCATCCAGAGCAATTAGTACTCAAACATCAGACCCATGAACTATTCACAAAATCCACTTTCCCTGGAGGGTGGGATCAGACGAAGAGAGCGAACAAAACCAAATGTTCATGCATGAACCAACTTTTAATGGTTGGAGAAGAGATAAAGTGCAATGCTTGGTGTAGCGTTAAACAAGATTATCATTATTCCTTTCATTAAAAGGAATGAGTAGAATTTAACCCGTGCCGGTAAAAATGTGTTTAAAATATGTGCCAAATTACGTTATTTTGGTAAGGGATTTGGACTTTGATTCAATTTTTAGTCAGCTTGGTTGAGTTTCTTTTTTCTAGCTCGCAAACTTTAAAGCAAATATTGGGCACTTTAAAGCGGTGAGTTTTAAAAAAGTTTTCCACCCATGATGGAAGGAGGGAAGTTCAACTCCACCCCTTCGACTTAACAGATGGTTCACCGGGCACGCTGACTATGATGCCAGCAGTGACTGTAAAGTTTGAACAAAACCTGTTCATATCAAACTAATTACTTGTTTTGTGATCGAAGAAGTCATCTGTGACAACCAAGTCCAGGATCATTGAATTCATTAAATGATCATGCCAGACAATGGACCTAGTCTGAATTGGGGGTAGTGGGGGGGGGGGGTGGGAAGTGAACACAAATTTACAGAAAAGAGTCTTGGAAAAGCTCAGGGCAGTAAAATGAAAGTAATCAATGACAACACAAGATTACTTGATGGCAACTGAATGCTGACCTTGAAAAGTTTAATCCCATGATCCCAGGTTTCAAGAAAGCTAACACCTGTCGCAAAAAAAAGAAGAAAGAACATAAAAACAAAATCCAAAGCTTTCCCAGTAGGTATACGTACATTGTGTATGTGAATGTGATCAGTTTAAATCAAACTAGTTTAACAACAGAAATAATAAGCCGAAGTGACACTGTTGCTTTGCTGAGATATACAGCAAAGAGCCATTTCGACAGCTTTATTCCACGTACTGCATTTCTTTGGAACTCCTTGCCTTATGCATGTTCCCCTCCATCCCACAATCTAGACTGTTTTAAGAGTTTAAGAGGAATACATGTATCAATTCCTACCTTCAGCTTAGCTCCCTGAGTTTATTTGCTTTATTCTTGTAGCCCCTTTTAATACCCAGTACTGCCTTACCAAGAGTGGCTTGTAGCCTTGTTTAGGGCGAACTTTCATTTATACAAAAATAAATGAATTTAAAAAGAGACAATCGACTTGTCAGTAAATTGCACATTTTGGGAAGTTTATAGAAGAAAATAGAAAGAGAGAGAGTGTACTTCAACAGCACCATTTTTTCAACATTGGTGTCTGCATGCACTAAATTGTTGAGTCCGGGGGAAAAAATTAAATTACTTGCCTACAGGCTTTTGGGCGGGAAAGCAAAAGTAAACTCTAAAGCAGAATATTGCGCACTTTAAAGCAGTGATTTTTTAAAAGTTTTCCACCCATGATGGAAGGGGAAGTTCAGCTCCACCCCTTCGACTTAACGGATGGTTCGCCGGGCACGCTGACTATGATGCCGGCAGTGACTGTGAAGTTTGAACAAAACCTGTTCATATCAAACTAATTACTTGTTTTGTGATCGAAGAAGTCATCTGTGACTACCAAGTCCAGGATCATTGAACTCATTAAATGATCATGCCAGACAATGGACATAGTCTGAATGGGGGGTGGGGGGGCGGTGGGAAGTGACGCAAATTTACAGAAAAGAGTCTTGGAAAAGCTTTGGGTAGTAAAATGAAAGTAATCAATGACAACACCAGTTTACTTGATGTCAACTGAATGCTGACCTTGAAAAGGTTGATCCCAGGTTTCAAGAAAGCTAACACCTGCCTCAAAAAAGAAAGAAAAAGAAACACAAAACAAAACACAAAGTTTTCCCAGCATACTGTAGTACTTGCCCAGGTAGTGCAATGTAGGTAACGTATGATCAGTTGAAATCGAACTAGTTTAACAACAGAAATAATAAGCTGAAGTGACACTGATGCTTTGCTGAGATGTAGAACAAAGAGCCTTTCCGACAGCTTTATTCCACGTACTGCATCTCCATGGAACTCCTAGCCTTATGCTTCCCCTCCATCCCACAATCTAGACTGTTTTAAGGGTTACCTTCAGCTCAGCTCAGCTCAGCTCCCTGAGTTATTTTCATCTTAAATGTTTTATTCTTGTAGTCCCTTACCAAGAGTGGCTTGTAGCCTTGTTTGGGGCGAACTCGCATTTAGCCTAGATACAAAAATAAATGAATTAAAAAAAAGACCATCGACTTGTCAGTAAATTGCACATTGTGAGAAGTTTATAGAAGAGAAAATAAGAGAGAGTGTTTACTTCGACAGCACCATTTTCAACATTGGTGTCTGCATACACTAAATTGTTGAGTCCAGGGGAAAAAAGTTGAATTACTTGCCTACAGGCTTTTGGGCGGGAAAGCAAAAGTAAAGAATGCCACATGCCATACACTATGACAAAATAAGGGTGAATTCAAAGCAGAGGTCAATGTCATTAGGTGTGACCAAACAAACTGGAGACACCTAAATGTAGATACGTACTTAAAGGGATTGTACAAAGGGATTAAATGCAACGTATGACGTCTGGTATTTTTTATGGAAGAACTAATAAACTTTGACAGGAGTCCGGGAGCTGATCAGGCATGCAAATTAGCTGGAAAGAAAGAGTTATCAGCATTGATTTTGACTGGTTCCCATCAAAGTTTTGCAGAGTGAACCAAATTACAGATGAATATTTTGTAGCTTACGATAGCGATTTAGGCATGTGAGATCTCTATAGAAAAAAACTGTTACACTTTTTATGCTGTACTTTTCCAGCGAGACCCTTTGTCCGTCCCAAGCCAGCAAAAGAAGAAAACAAAAAGTGTTTCAGCTGTCTGAAAAAAGTACATAATATACTATGTACGTAACTGTGTTTATACAGCTCATAAGTTTGGTAGGGTTTTCGTGACTGCATTTTAAAAGGTGAAATGTCAGCGTTTCTTGATAAGTGCTCTCAAATACTATCTGTGATATTTGGTGGTTTGTCGTGGTCGAGTGGTCATGTCAAGTGCATTGGACTCAAGCTCTGGGCCCAATTTCATAGAGCTGCTTAAGCAGAAAATATTGCTTAACAATTGCCTGCTAAGCAGAAATGAGCAGGATACCAGTCACAAATTGTACATGTGGTATGGTAGTTTGGCTGGTAACCTTATTCTGGTAAGCGTAATTTTTGTTGTTCTTAGCTACTTCTTGTGCTTTAGCAGCTCTATGAAATTGGGCCCTGGTGTTTCTGATCAGGGTGGGTTCGAGTTCTGGTCTTGACACTTGTGTCCTTAACTAAGCAAGACACTTCTGGTTTGTCCTTCGGATGGGTTGTAAAGCCATAGGTCCTGTGTGTTGTGTATAATGCATGTTTAAAAAAACCAGTTAAGTTTATTGGTAAGGGAAGGGGTTTGCCTTATGTGTTTCTGGCAGTGGCTGTTGATTGTGCCACACCCCTACATAAATGGGTCTCATTAATGTTGGGATGAACAAGGAAAAATTGACTAGAGCGGGATTTTAACCTATTTATGCTTAAAAATGTCCTGTTGGAAAACAAATGAGAACTCAGTATTACTATTATTATTATTTGTACTATAGGCCCTGGCAGAGGTCGTAAAGGTTCACTACATGTAGATCTCTCCACATGGTTACTGCACCTTTAAATGACAGATGTACTGTATTACTTGGCAGCTTCCATACTGTTGTCATTGGATACAGAGCTAAGCAGCAGGCAGTTGACATGAATAGCTTCCTGGTTGCATACCAATCCTTCATCCATGCTGTTCTATTCTTGTCTCGAGCAGGCTGAGGCAGGAACCAGATCTGATGTGTGCACTTGCGCTTGAAAAGAACCAAAATTAAGTCTGGGTTTAGTTACACTTTTATGCATGCCCTTCTTGTGTTTCTATAACGTAAAAAATCACTTACAGTATATGTACAAAAAGCAAACTTTTCTGCAATAAAAACATCTCTAGTTTAGAGAGTCTTTCAGATACTACAGTGAGGCTCTTTTAGTGTACATCAAAGTTATTTTATAGTTGACCTTTAGGCACCTTAGCCAATATAATGATACAGATTTTTTTCTTCTTCAAAACTGAGATGTTAGCACGTACATGTAACAGCTCTAAATTCAGTAGAGAAAGATATGTGTCAATATCCACCGAATGGAATGCCAGTACTCCTAAAATATACCAAAAGCTTTAGAGAAAGCTGCTATAAAAGTGACTTCATGAGGCCATATCAGCTATGTCTACATGCACTTTTTGCGGCAAAATGTTTTCTTATTTTATGATAGCAAGCCATAAAGTGACTTCTCATGCAATGCGCCACCAAGAGTTGGTCCTGGAGAGACCAGGATGTTCACATCTTGGTAAAATAAACATCATTGATCAAATAAACATCAAACAATTTAGATTACTTTCTTTTAAAATTAGGGTGAAACTTTGGTCTTGTAAGGGCAAAGTAGTTTTCTCCTGTGGTAAAGGGCAACTGCTGTGAGGGAAACGTTAAATGTGTTCTGGAACATTTTAATTCAAGGGAAACCAAATCATGGGGCATGGAGGTGGCCCAGGGCTCTGGTGCATCGGACTCGGGTTCTGATGGCTGAATCATTGGAGAGTGGGTTCGATTCCCAGTCATGAAACATACTGTGTCCTTGAGCAAGGCACTAAACCATAATAGCTTCTCTTCAGTCAGGTGTATTTTTATGGGAATCCAAGAGGGCTGAGACAGTGTTGTGTTGGATTTACCCCTTAGCGCTAATTGTAAGAGCTCTGGGGTTGTATACTCCCTGCAGAGACTTGAGAAAGTTTGTGGATTGATTAAGTATGCCTGATTAACATGGATGATGTTGTTAAGCCCCTTGATATACAATACATGTAGCTACTACTACTATGTAGATCTATGATAATATTTACAAATGTTTGAAATATTTTTTTCTCAGTTTGAGCTTAAAAATGGCATATATTTTCTTTTCAATTGTTTCATTATGGATCCACGATACAGTGGGGCCTCCAGGAGTTCATTATAGGGTTGGTTCCTCATCTACATATAATGTGTGTAGCGGTAAGGCAAAAAACCCAAAACAAAACATGTTTAGCTTCCTGCCCTTTTGAAAAAAAGAAGGAGGAGGGCCCCTTTTTTCTTTCTTTTTTCAAAAGTGGCCGACCAACACATTTTTCAAGACAACTGGTCGGGCTATTTTTCATGATGGTTGCCAGCTTTTTTCGATGTGTTTTTTCAGTGTGCTAAAGTCTAAAAACATGATCTTATAAATTTGTTTCAGCAGAGATTGTTAAAATTGATCCTTTTTTTTCGTAAAAAGAAAAAAAGGAGGCAGCCTTTTAAAAAGAAGCAGGCAGGACGCTTAACATATTTTTAAAAATAATTATTTGGCCTTGGATGTGTGCAGTATAAGAAGGCAAATATTATTATTTTTGATTTAACTTCATTGATTTTACAGTTGTATGGGATGATTCCAAATGTTTTTTCACCCACAATGTCCAGTGAATGATTTTGACAAGCAATTTTTGCTCTGCAAAGTAGAACTTGACCAAAAAAAATATGTGCCATTTTAAAGCTGAAACTGAGAACAAATATTTTGAACATTTGTAAATATTACATTTTACATTGTAACCAATCTGTATTTGACAAACTGCTGTTCTGTTTGTTTGAGAAACTGACAACAATTATCTGTTGAAAGATAGTGTTAATCAAATCGAAGCAAATTTATCAAGGGAGTACCTCTGTGCCAAGCCGTCGATAATGAAATTTATTCAACTCTGTGTATGTTACTCAGTTTAATTTATCACATTGCTCGGCAACTTGGGATAATCTCTCAGTGGACCTTTGTTGTTGTTTCTGATTGTATATGTTGTAAACAAACACGGGATAAAAAATACAAGCAAACACTTGAGATGGCATTATCTGTATGTTTTGAAACACCATTCCAGCATCTGTTCCCTTAGTGGGCGAACTCTGATCGCGGATCTGTCCTGTTGTTCTTACCTGACCCTCCAGATAAACCCTGATCACCCCTAATTTATACTCCAAAGTTAATGTCTGGGCATGCATCCGGGACACCAATCTTGTCAAAAGTCAATGCTCGCCGCTTGATTCCCGCACTCAGACGCAAAATTCCGAGCAGACCCAATAATCGGTATGATTTATGATACCATTGAGTGGCTCAATTCATGTCTGAGCGTCCTGTATCCGTGATGTAAGTGCCATTTATGTGGAACTTTGGAACCATTCTGCGGTGAAGAAAGCGACCGCTAAAAATTAAAAGACCCTTTAAGCAAATATTATTGGGTTTCAAATGGTATACTTATTGCCTCATGGAAAATTACTGAAGGCTCAGGGAGTTTCAGACTCAGAATGGTAGTTTTCAATGCTGTAAAGTTTTTGTTCGGATTTTGTGACCCCTAAATTTTAGCCATACTTAACCGGCAATGAGGGTCACTGAGAAATGGGTATGAATTTTTGAAACAGTATAGTTTGAGAACAAGTGTGTCATTGTTTCAAACTGAAGAAACCTGACCTTGGGAAACGTGACCATCACTTTGCCCTTACAATTCTTGGGAAGACATACTAGTAGGTCTACCACAAACAGAATGAAGCACAGTCTCACATGTAACTCTTGATATTAATTTCTTATATCAGTGCTTTTTTGGGGGGGGGGGCAAAGATGGCAGCCTTTAGTGAATCAACTTCTGGGAATCTGTTATGGAAATTAGTGACTTTTAGTTTTGAACTTAAAAGGCATTCTGTTGGATATAGCAACTGTTTTTAAGGATTAAGACTCAATTGTCTTTAGTAGCATTCATTGTAATTAACATACATTGTAATCAACATACATTTCCCATTGTCTAAAAAACAAGAAGTACATGGTGTAGAATTTCTGAAATCTGAAATATCTAAAAGTTGTGCACACAGATGGCTCTGATAAAGTGGTGTCCAACACAACATTCCTGAGTGGATTGGAAGAAGAGCATTGATACTTAGGGGGGCCCTACTTCAAACCTTTGCTGACAGGTGTCAATATCATTGGCTTTCTTGTGTGAACGAGTATGTATACAATTTGTTTTATTTCATTATTTTTAATAACAATGTAAGTATTGAACATTTTACATTAATTGTTGCCTCGAATAAAAAATATTTTTTAGGTTATAATAATAATTTTTTTAAGTTGCACTGTTTATCGCATAAGTTTTGAGAAGTAGAATTGTAATTTATGTTCATTTAACATCACAGCCTATATAGCACTTGATGTTCTGCCCTTGAGTGAGTGATGCCTCATGTAGTACAATGCAACAGAGGGAGACTGTACACGAGATTGTAGACTGAGTCATTGTTTGCCAAGTTGTGTATTGACTAAGATAATAAAGACCAACTACAAGAATTCCATCTATTACATAACCTACCTCCCTAATCAAGGGCAACTTCTTTGTATTATTCCTTGTGCTGTAAGTAATGAGTCTGGGTATCATGTAACCTTGGTTGTTTTTAGTGTTTCCCTGAAAGGGTGACTAACAACTATGTCAGTCAGGATTGTGTTCGTCACACAGAGTCACTTCAGGTTACTCTTTCTGTTGTTTGTTCTGTCAAGTTACTTGGAAAAGTAAACACTGGCAGTGCTGGTAAAAAAGTCTCTTCCGACACATTTTGTAACCCGCCTTGAATTTAACAAGTTTTGTCGAAGGAAACGCGGAGGTCTTGTAAAATGTGGTGTCTTCCTCATGTGATGCTAAACATGAACTTCGGGGATATACTGTGTTCTTTATTCCGTTTACCTCAATTCCCAGTATGCTATATAGTGTACAGTCTTTGTGGTTAAAAGGTTAGAAGGGGCAAACAGGGAACCTGTTTGGGGGATCTTTTTGGACGTTTTCCAGTTTTTTTTTTTGTGTTTTCGTATGCTTTGTTTTAAGTACACTGGACAAAGATTAAGAGGAAGTGCCACTTGTTTTCAAATGAAACAGGAAACTGTATTAATTTGTTTGATAAAAGTAAAAGAATAAACCATATCTTAAGACAATGAGATAAATACAGCTATAATGCCTGGCACTAACTAATGAGAATTTCCTCTCAACTGATTTATAAATCATTTTGTGCCAAAGTTTTCTCGCGCCACTGTTTAGTAAAAAATCCCTTTTGGTTTGGTTAGTGTTTTTGTTGTGTGTTTCCTTTGCATGGCGTTTAGAATTATTTTTTCCTCCCCAGTTGTGAAAACTTACTATCCCATCAGGTTGACCCACAACTAAATAGTCCACACAAGAGATTAGTACCTGCTGCATATAACTGTGGCATAGTGAGCCAGGCTTGACACTAGTTAGTAATGCCTTTGGGCACCCTGTGCTGATCCCATTGTTGCCAGACTGACTGTCTTGTTCAACTCCCCCTCTTTTGTCAGCATTGTGGGCCAGTGCCTGGCTGGCTGTTATTGAAACCTGTGGTTTGGGCTTGGGCAAGGCAGGATTAATGAAAGTGTTGTCATAGCGACTGTCAACAGCATTGGCAGTCTGTCTGCTGAGCGTGTTATAATAGCATGAGCTCCAGAGTTGAAGGGGAAGCAAAGAATTCTCCGGAATTAGTAAAGAAAAGAAAACAAACAAAAAAACACACACCTGTAATTTCTCAGAATTGTTTCTTATTTGATTTAAGGTTTATTTTTTTCGCAGACCTCTTTTTGCCTGAAAGGCCATGTCATACAGGGGAATAATTTGCAGGCAACCAGTTCCAGGCAATCAGTTTCAGTCAATCTCCAAGAAAAAACCAAAAACAGTCACAAGTAAATTTCCAGATAATTTTCTCAGGGACAGTTTAAAAAGATAGTGTAGACAAATATGTGTTGTACTGCCAAAGTGCTTCTTCCTGCATGCAATGCAGTTGGTTGCCTCCAAGTTGCCTGTAAAACTTGCCAAGTGTGACCATAGAGGAAGTCTTTTCTCTATATGGTGTGACAAGGGCTCTAGACTTGATAGTGATTTGTAAGATTCATTGAATTTAAAAGACTGTACACGTATTGTATATATGTAGACCTCATAGCCCAAGTTTCTTGCCGGCTTACTTGCATATATGGCGGGTATTGTACCTAAATCTTGATAGCCCGCCGTAGTCTCCTGTGCTGCATTGCCTTCTGCATCTCTTCATGCAGTCCTGTGTCTCTCTTTAGGATGTCTGTATAAAGTGAGCTGTAGCCTCCCGTGCCTTCTGTATCCGTGCTTTGGTGTCCAATGGATCAATTTTATAGTCCTACTGGCTCATTCCCAAGACAATATCAAATCCCAGTGCTTATTATGAGAACCCTTTTTTGTCTTTCCTTTGTTGTCAAGCCATGGTTTCATTGTGGCAACGACAATTTTCAAAGGAAAATGATTGCTCCAGGAGGTCCAAAAAGTTCAGAAAAATAATATCGCGGTTGCGCTTGGAAAAATTTCCCGTTTACCCAACCAAAGTGGTAAAAAATTAAATAAGGAATGACTTCACATTGAACTCTGTTGGTCACACTAGCTGGTCCGACTAAACAGAAATCTATGAACTTCAGACTTGTTGAGAGATGATGCTGGTGGTAGAATGCATGTACAAACTAGAGGGATTAGCTCATTGAATGGCTCACGCGTCAGTGCTGTCAGTGCAGGCATCATGTACCATTGCATAGCTGAGAATGAGATGTTAGGGGCAATCAAGGTTGCGGATTCACCAAGCATAGAGAGGTGGATTAATTCTGCTTGGCTGCAGAAACGCTTTCATAAGAGGTAGAAAACAAATGACGAATTTGTTTGTTAGAAACGCTCTCACAAGAGGTAGAAAACAGATGATTTCGGTACCAGTTTGCACCAGTCGAACTACCTTGAACTTCTACATAATGGCGTGGCGAAGTGTCTGTTAAAAATCAAATTACAAAGTTGGTGGACAGTTGTATTGAATGTGGATGGGCAGCCCTTGCTTAGTGATGGTGTAGAGAATGTTCTATCTATCTAATCATTGCTCTATGATCTGATTAGGTTTCATGCTTGGCACAGTGCTGTGATCTATATGAAAAAATAGTACTTTGCAAGAACTTATTATTATTGTAAAAGGGTGCAAAACTATGGTTCAACCTCACAAATAAACTAGTGGACCCTGAATTTAGTGTTTAAGTTTGTGTTTGTTTTTGGGGGCAACACCAAGAGATGGCTGGATCTGTTTGATTGTGAAGTTACAGGCTCATTGCTACTTAGTCTTGGGCCAGTTATTCAGTAGTTATTTCAAACCCTGCTTGCAATGGTTGGCTTAAATAATATAGAAGGAGGGCGGGAAAACAGACGATTAGGGATGCTGGCACACTCATAAGGGTCAATAAATGACATACATTTTAACAATCATCTACTTTCCTATCAGGACAACACACTGCCCTTGGGTTTATAAAACAAAGTTTGTATCAAAAGTTCAATGACAGAAACAGAATCAGCAAACTTTTCAATTGACGTCATCTGATGGTTTGGTGGCATGGATTACGGAGAGAAAAAACAAGCTCAAATACTTTTAATAATATCAATATTCATACAGAGAATTATTTACCTTGCCCAGGGCTTTTAAGGGGTCACTTAGTGGGTCTATTTTCTCTTGTAATTCACAGGTTCAGGGTTGGCCTATTTACTTTTCAAAAGATAATCGACTTTGTGGTATAAAAAATATATCAAGGTTTTTCTTTCTTTTTCAGTCTGGTTTCCTTTCAACTTGTGTGGGGACAAGCTGTACTGTCTGGTAAGGGGCTAAATCAATGATGCCATGTCTGTGTACGTTGTCGCATTGATCGTTGAACCTTTTGTGACGAGTACAGTATGCTCCGCTTCAATTTCCTGCCTTTCCGAAATTCGGACCTCTTGGATTCATACTGGTACCGTGTCTGTTTTAATGGGTTTTTGATTTTTTCCGGGCGAGATTTGCTGTATGGACAAGTGGACAAGATTAACTGGACTGAGAAGCTGCCTGTCTTGTCCGCCTGATTGATTGGTGCTGCTCTCTGGTGAAAAGTGCACCAATTGATGCGGACAAGCATTACGCATGTTTTCCTGCTGATGTAGAAAGTTTGTGAAAGAGTTAACATGCAGCGTATGGAATCTCACTAAAACTGCTCGATGCAGGCATTCATCCATGATTCTGTCATCTTTGGTTCTTGGTTCAATGCGGTTTACTCAAGGGTGGGTGCTGGAACAGCGAGACAGAGTTTAACGAGTTGGGAGTATCTGTCGCTAGCGCGTACTGTAACACAGTAGAATGCATCTAGAGCGCTCAGTTCGAAAGCAGTGTCTCAAAGAACTTTGAGATGGGTCTGAATTTGTTTGTTGGATTTACAATAAAACTGAAGAAGCCATAATTGGCCATTCAATGGGAGGCATTGAGAATTTAGGTAGGAGCAGAAATACTCGGTAATTGAACATTGCTTAAATGTATTCTGAGCTTGTGCAGTTTTCAGGCTGTAAACTCCCAGGGGAGCTGATATTGTAAAAGGAGTGGAATATTGGCCCAGTGACCAGGCTGGGTAATAATGTTTGAAGCGCAATTATCATTCTTTGGAATTGCGCTTTAAGAGTCAATATTATTATTATTCTAGGATAAAAATGGATTGAACTGGTACATACAGAGGCCCTAAAAGGTTCTTATTATTATGTCAGTATTAAAGGAAGGATGGAAGGTTGATGATATATAATTTTTTTTTATTCAGAGTAAAAGACTTCAAGATGAACGGCTCATCACCTCTGGATGGTTACAGCAGTGATGGCCGGCTCAACAGTGGCGTCAACACGCCAGTTAATACCATCATGCTAAACAATCGCTCCATACCGCCCATCCGGGTGCTGAGCGGCACGCCTTGTCCACCGTCCAACGCCAACACACCGGTGCCTACCAACCACATCAACGGCATCAAGCAAGAGGTCATCAGGAGCGAGGAGGGCGGGGTCGGCCAAGGGGTCCAGTTGCCCACGCTGTCCAGTTACGGCCAGGCACTGACCAATGGAAAGACCCCAGAGAAATCGCTTGCCAATGGGATCGGTCACGACGGAATCAAATCGGAGCAGGAGTTTGCCGTTGGATTTCCAACATCGGAGTATATGACAACGGTGGAGTATTCCAAAAATAGAGGTATGTTAACCGAAAAGTAAACTATCAAAATCTGAAGGAGTTATGTGTGGTGTAAAGGGTGTGCAGAACATTGGTAAGATTGAAAATATACATTTTCACAGATTTACACACTTGGTATAAAGATGGTCATGGTGGAAAACTTTCCTTGAAATGTCTTTACTTGAAATGCAATATTGGTTTTGGTTTTGTTCACTATTATCTTATTGTGACTCCGATGACTATGCTTAAAAGTTTGGATGTTTGTTATTTCATGTTGGATTACACCAAGTGGAGATACTTTGACAATAACCAATGTTGTATGCATGCTTTAAAACAAAAACACGAGTGCTAGAGTAATTCCTGTTTTGGACCCAGTTTTATATATATGCCAGTGTTTTTGTAAAATGCAAGTTCCTAAAAGTGCAATCCTTAAGTACTTCCGAAATGTGTCAATTCAGCCCTGGTTTCAAGGTCTGGTTGTAACAATTCTAATAATTTGCCTTGAGGCGAGACATTTGCCTAATTCCTACTAATTATTCTTGCTCTGTCTCCAACTGAACCCAGACACCATTAGCAGCGTTCTGGTTGTTAAGTTTGTTTTATGTTGACTAAAAGGCGAATGCCCCCAAATGTTTTCCAGTGCTTGTGCCTGGTGAAAGGGTGTAATGGCACATGACAGGCGGTGTCAGCTTAGATACTGTGACCCTCGAAAATTGGGTAAACAGCTTTTTTGTCGCTGTATTTCAGTCACAGATAACATGTATAGTCTTGACTGGTTTGGGGTGAAAGAGGCTTCTGACTAGTTAAAGACCGCATCCCAATTTAGGGCCTGAATTTGGGGGGGGGGGTGGAATTCACAAGACTGCAGGGCTTGAAATGATTACTGACACAAGCTTTAATTTCTTGTTAACCCGGCAAGAGTGCGCTTTCGAAAGTGTGGAACTTTTTTGCTTTAATACAAAAAGTAGTGCCATGAAATTGGGCCCATTGTTACAATGTAATGTACTTATTTCCTTGGCAATCATTGTGGCTTCTTATGGAAGCAACGATTACACACTTTACAATCAGTGATGTTTTGTTCTCTGCAAAATTTCCGACCTTTAAGCTATTGTAGGTCTGATGATCGTATTGTTAATGTTTTTTTTTTTTGAAGAACGACCTTTGTGTACATATGTGCACAATGAATGAAACTTTTTAAGATTGTTCTGCAAAATTTAGCCATAAATCTCAATGAATTTGTAGTGATTTCATATAAAGTTATCATTCTATATGTGAACTGTAAAAAAAAGGGTGAATATTAATTTGAGTATAAACAAAATGTGGTTCTTTAGGACTTGCTTCAAGGCAGATAGGTGAAGTCAAATTTTTATTTTATTTCCGCAGTTCTCACTATATAACCTAATCGACTCACTGGATTTTTTTTCTACGGTTGTTGATTTCTCGCCCTCCTGTATTGTCCATTCTAAAGTGCCTGCAAATTGGCTTGATTCTAATGAATAGCAGGTCCGCTTTCTTTTTGGAGGGTAATTACACTTTTAACTTTAATCTCCCACTAACCTCGACTCGGAGTCTTCTGAATATTTCGGGATTAGATGCGGCAGACTCATTGTTTGTTTTGTGGTTTTTTAATGCTCAGATGAATCCCGATCTAAACATGAACCCCTTTCTCTTGTCTGTTGACAATCAAATAAAGAGTCATCGTGGCTCTTCGCTTATTAGTTGAGTGTTTTTTTGGTTTTATTTTAATGGACCCTGTGAAGTAATCTACTGGCATTCAGGTTGGCGAGGGCAGCCAGGTTGGCTCAGTTGTCTCTTCCCTGCCTGTTGTCACTTCTGTGATTCCGGTTCAAATCCTGGACTGGAGCCTTGCATGTGGATTGGATTTTCATCAGTCCCTAACTGAAGACGTTGGTTTTCTCACATTCAGGTTGGCTGTGGCATTCGGGTTGGTTCAGTGGTTTCTTTCCCAGCCGATCGCCTCTCTGGACCTCTGGTTGATCTAACATTAATGAATCAGATTTGATTCATAAACTTGTAAAAATGTAAAAGTTTACCCAGTCAGTTTCCCTTGTGGTTTATTACTTGATATTTTAAATAGAAAGTCACATCCCCGTAAGGTGATTTTTTTCTGTTATAACGTTTCCAAGGTTGTATCGTCAACCTGGGTGTGATCCCTGGCTACACGGGCAGTTACAAGTTAAATGTCTTCTGACTGGCACCCCCTGAAAAAAGATATTGACAAAACAGGGGGGGGGGGCCATCATGGGCTAGCTAGCTAGCTCAGTTGGTAGAGTGCCAGCACGTAAATCTGGAGGTCGCAGGTTCAAGTCCCGCTTTAGTCATTTTTTTTCTTTGTTCAACACGAAGTTGTTTAAACTAGTATTACCCAGTAAGTTTCTTTTTTAGTTTATTACTTGTGTCAGATTTGATTCGGCATAGACAAATCCCATGCTGACAAAAACAAATCATCAATCGTGGTACATCAAGGTTTCAAACAAGGGTCCCTGCTCAACATTTTATAAACTTTCAATTCGATGAAAATATAGAATTTACAAAGTCGTAATTTTTGTATTTAATATGGTAAAAAGAATAGCCTAAGTCTGAAATAACTTCAAAGCCTATTTTTCTTTTTCTCAATGAAAGACTTTGGAACGCTGGGTGCCAGCAGACTTACATTGGTAAAATTTCCAAACGTTTACGTAGTTTTTAGCACATTTCCATGATTGATGGATTTGTTAAACAAGTCTGCATCCTACTAGCATCCCACAAGTCTCACAAGTCCTGTTTGACAGAGAAAATAGGGAAGTTTTTGTAGGGACTCAAATTAGAGATAGAGGTTTCAAGTTGAAGTTCTTTATTCGCTACTGTTCAGATACATGTATTGTTTAGATCTGTGTTTTTTTCTCAAAATAAAATTCCTTTCGGATTGAAATATATGTCATAAAACATTCAGCTCAACAGCTGTTATTGTTGTGGGGCTCATGGATAGGACAACTACCGCCAATCTCTAGTGCAGACAGTGCAATGTATCTGTTACAGGGTGGAAATCCTCACATTTTTGGGTCTACCCTCCTTAATGCAGAGGTGTTCACCCTTCCCATTGCTGGCATAGCATCACGTCTGTACATGATGTCCGCAGTTCAGGCTACATTTTAGTACAGTTAGTACCCCATTTCTGATGCCTCGGGGTCTTCCAATGGGGTGGGACAGGAAACCTTACCTCTTGTCTTAAAGGTAGGGTCATAGATTGGTAAACTCTAAAACTTAATGACCACAAAAACTTACTTGGTAAGAAATGCTGCACAGCTGTTGATGGTATAAACTATTTTGAGAAAGGATTCCCTTTGAAGTAAATATGGTTTGGATAATTTTTCACCCCCAAAACATTTGAATCTGGGAAACGATTCATGCATGAATTGTTTCTCAAAATTCTGAGAGATGGTGTCCATTCGCAAATGGTGCAGCAAGAGATGCGGTTTGTACCCGCTGCCACCTTGCTAATTGTGGATGGATGCAACATTCTTGTGAAAATTCCCTTCCAGTTTTTGGCCATTTTCTCAGTAATTAGACACTGTATTCAGATGACACTTTCACATGTGACTTTTATTGTATCTTTCTGTATGATTTTGCCTATAAATCAGCATTCATAAATACCTGGGACAGTTTATCCATTCTGATTGGACGAGAGGACATCACGTGGGGGTGTTTAAACGGACGATATAACACCGGCTACAAGTGTTTAAACATGGCTTGGCAACTTTTTGTCAAAGAGGGCGCTTGTAAGTTGGAAACTTGCGTGCGATAGCTTGAAACTTAAGCGCGCAAGTTCGAAAATTGCGCGACGCGGTTTTTCTACACGCATAGAAATTCAACGCCAAGTCGAGGTGAGCTAAGGCTAAACTGTCAGATTTGTTCTCAACTTTTACAGGGTTTTGGGATATTTTTAGGAGAAAGGTATTTATGAATGGGAATCAAAGTGAGTTGAATCGGTTTTAAACAAGCGTTTAAACCTGCCGAGGCCTGGTTCTTGATAATATCACCTCGACTTCGTCTCGGTGATATTATCAAGAACCAGGCCTCGGCGGGTTTAAACCACTAGTTTAAAACCTCTTCACCACACATTGATTCCCTTATTACGTTGACAAACATCAATCTATGACCTTTCCTTACACACACAAAAATGGCTCATTGCATTTTTAATGAATGACTCAAGGAAGTATGTAAACCTACGAATGCATGTTTTCGGTAACAGTGTCCGGCATCATTGTCGGAAGCAGAAGAAGGGCTGACTTGCTGGGGCAGAGGTGGTTGCTGGACCCACTGAGGCAAGAGAGAGAGAGAGTCCCAACTGAGGCCCCTGGGACTTGCAATACACCTGGAGTCTGTGGTGTTGGTTTGCACCACAGGGGCAGTCAGGAAAAAAATATATATATAAAGGAACAACAAATATCAGGAAACAATCCAAGAAAGATTTCCTTCAAGCATGTTAAGTAGCAAGAATTTACACACATATGTGTAGTTGTTTTTCACTGCGGGTGGAGTCTGGAAATTAGTTGATTTCATTTGGTTTTCTATAGTTGGATGTTTTTTATCGTTAGCAAACAAATTCAGACAGTAAAGAGGTGCGTATTTTTTGAATGGATTTGTATCATGGCCTCCTGTAATGTCCAAGCAATATGAGCTGAGTGGTAGTAACTAGCCGGTTCCTTTTTTGTTTCTCTGCTTCGATTGTGAAATACGCCAACAGTTTATTGCTGTCTAACTATATAAAGCACACAGACAACATTGATAATTGTCAAAGCCCAGTATCCTTACTTAATGCGACCAAAAATGTAGGGCCTACTTGAAACAACAAACCTGTAAAAACTCTATCAGTCATTGGAGTCACAAGAAAATAATGAAAAAAACCAAACCCCCTTATTCCACTGTTTTTAAACATCGGGTTTTGGGCTTGTGAGATCAAAACTAAATGTTTTACATTTTCTCAAAAACTATAGCATTTCAAGCAAAAATATTTGAAGGGAAGTTTTTCACTATGACACCGTCTAAGTTATGTGCAAATCTATAAACGTGTATATTTTCAATCTTACTATTGTTGTGCACACTCTCTTAGAGTCAGGCCTAAAAATCACAGAGGACCCATGGTTCGGGTGGGGTGTCATGGCCGAGTGGTCTAGGGTGGTGGACTCTAAGTTTTAGTGGGTTCAAATCCCGGCCTGGTCTGTCTCGACGAGCAAGTACTTTATCATAATTGCTTCTCTCCAGCCAGGAGTGCAAGCTGGGGAGTAACCTGCGATGGACTGGCAACCTGTCAAGGGGAATTAGAAATATTCTCAGTCGGTTAATGCCAGTGAAACCAAATATAAACACTGGCCTGATGAGCCAATATTAGCTCGGGACGGACTTTTTTTTACTTCCCCGTTCTCTACCAATGTTGTGCACAATGTTGCCAATGTTGTGCACACCCGTTAAGTTCAAAAGTTGTCATTGCAGAAATAGTCCCACTCACCTTTGCCTTGAAAGCTAGAAAAAGTCTGCCCCAAATATTTTATTATAGACAGATGGAATTTGAATTTGATTAACAAGGTTAAAAATGATTCCAATTCTAAACTTCTGTCTTGTAATCCTCAGGAATGTGGGGGAAAAAATAATGATAATAAAAATACTTAAAAAAACGGGGGGGGGGGGGGGGGGAAGGCATGAGTTGCAACAAGTTTTCACTCTCCACCAGCGACTTTTATAGAAGTCAAACACGCCCTGTAGGCATTGACAAATATTTAAAGCAAACAACAGGAAATCACATTCATAATTCTGTCAAATTAATAACAGCTGGTGTGGAGTATAAATCACTGCCAATTATCTGTGTTGTTTTTGTGCCGGGAAAAACATAAGTCTGGGCAAACATCGTCTGTCTTGACCAATACCGGAATTTTTCATTCTACCCATGGTTAAAGGCAGGGTATACTTTTAGTAATTGTCAAAGACCAGTATCCTCACTTGGTGTGTATCCTAACAGGTGCCTAAAATAACAAACTGTGGAAATTTGGATTCATTCGATCATCGAAGTTGCAAGAAAATCATGAAAGAAAAACACCCTTGTTGCATAGAATTGTGTGCTTTCAGATGCCTTTGAAAGGCTTCATGCCTGATAGCCTTTCTGAGAATCAAATATTCTAGTGAGAATTTACCTCTTTCTAAATACTTCAGAGAGAGTAATTTCTCACAGTGTTTTATGCTATGAGCAGCTCCTTGAGTAATTATCAAAAGTAACCCCTGCCCTTAAAGACACTGGACACTATTGGTAATTGTCAAAGACCAGTCTTCTCACTTGGTGTATCTCAACATATGGATAAAATAACAAACCTGTAAAACTTGAGCTCAATTGGTCGCCGAAGTTGCGAGATAACATGAAAGAAAAAACACCCTTGTCACACGAAGTTGTGTGCTTTCAGATGGTTGATTTCGAGACCTCAAATTCTAATTCTGAGGTCTCGAAATCAAATTCGTGGAAAATTACTTCTTTCTCGAAAACTATGTCACTTCAGAGGGAGCCGTTTCTTACAATGTTTTAACTGTCAACCCTCCCCATTACTCGTTACCAAGTAAGGTTTTATGCTAATAATTATTTTGAGTAATTACCAATAGTGTCCACTGCCTTTAAAGCCCACATACAGCTATGGTAATAATGTATCCAGTATCTGCCATGTGATCCAACATTGTATATACACAAAGTAACAAACCTGTGGAAATTTAGGCTCAATCAGTCAGGGGAGTCGCAAGAAAATAGTGAAAAACAACCTGATAATTATTATTTTCCCTGTTTTAGCACACCAAGTTTTGGTCTTGTGAGATCAAATTGAATTTTAGGTTGAACACAGCAACAAATTGTTTTCATGGGAATTTTTCCACCATGACCATCTTACTGTAAGTCATGTGTAAATCTGTGTAAGACCTTTGTCTTTTTTAAGTTCTTAACCTCTGGTTCTTTTTGAACCACAACAACTTGTAGAGAGAGAGAAAGAGAGTTTCATGTGCATAGTGTCTCTGCAAACCTTACTAATACTACATGTAGATTGTATTCCCACCACGCAACGTTTCAAACCTTACTTAAGACCTTTGTCATCACAAGACTTGCCGCCTTGCCAACGGATTGAGATACATTTCAGTTCATGTTTGCCAAATCGCCTCAAACTCTTGTCCAGGAATTCCATGGCTGTAATTGCTATATTTGGGGGTCTGTTTATTATTTTAGGTTAGTGTTCTAATGTTGCACACAAATATGTATTTGGGACAAATGAAGTTTACGGGGGGGGGGGGGGCATATTTATCTTTATTAGATAGAATGCAGAGGTTTATTGTTAATCTTGTTGGTGAGGGGTTGGGATCAATGTTACAACATCTTTCCCACCGTTGGTCTGTCTTTTCTGCTGATGTTTTCATGGGAAATGTGCCATCAGAATGTCTGAGCTGGTTCTTCCTACCCATGTATCAGGGTGTTTGAGAGTGAAACCAGGCTTTCTTGTTGTTCTCGCCCATTCGTTCTTGCTTGGCAGAGATGTAGAACAAAGATGTAGAACAAAGAGCCATTCCAACAGCTTTATTTCACGTACTGCATAGAGGAATATCAATTCGTACCTTCAGCTCCCCTGAGTTATTTTCATCTTATATGTTTTCTTCTTGTAGCCCCTTACCAAGAGTGGCTTTTAGTCTTGTTCGGGGTTATACCTTGATGTGTTAACTGACCAGTGCATGCAGCTTATGTATTTGATGTAAACTTAACAGGAGGACAGATGGAATAAGCTACAAATGATATTAATAGTTATTATTAATATGTATTATGTCTTATTATGTATGCAGTTAAATTTCATCTTTGGGTGGGCAAGGCCCTGGCTATATGGAATTTACATGTTAAACTGCTTCTGACTGGCACCACGAACAAAGATATTGACAAAATAGGGAGACCGCCAACATTAGGGCTAGATAACTCGGTTAGTAATCTGGGGGTCGCAGGTTCAAGTCAAACTTTAGTTAATCTTTCTTTGTTCGACCCAAAATGGTTAATTAAAAAAAAAATTATCTTCTATTCTATGTTTTTGTTATAAAAAAAAGCAAGAAATAGACATTGTCTTTTTTTTTTGGGGGGGGGGGAGAGTGGATATTAGGTCATTGACCCATACCCAAGGAATGTGTGTTTTGCCTGCCAGATATCTTCAAGATAACACTGACAGGGTAACAGATATCATTGAAGTTCTTGTCTCAAATGGCTTAAGGATTTTTGTTCCCTTCCTCCATGGCTTGGGAGAAGATTGGCAGATTAGTTCTTGCAAAAGGCTGCTTTCTAGTTTCAAACTCCTGGTGGGATGTCAAATTGATATCTCACATTCCAAGGGTGAAAAGTCCAGTTTTAAAAGTTCATCTCTCTCTCTCTCTCTTCAAGTGAATTTGAAAGCTTCCTGAAAACCTTTCGAAGTCTTCATGATCTTAGGATAGCTGAGAGGTTATAATACTAAACCCTCCGAAATCCAAGATCCCTCAAGATCGGCATATTATGCTACAGGCACATCATGCATGGTGAAGTCCCCCAGGCCACACTTTCCGGTCATTGGTTGTATTTTTGGACTTGGTCGATCAGTGGCACATATTGCCTCTGCAGAAATTGGCCAAGGTTGAGAACCTGATCTCTTTCAACAGTTGCCCAAATTCCAAAATGCAATTGAGCTTTTTCCCTGGTGGCTCCTCCAGATTACAACTCTCAAAAATTCCACTGTTGTGGCATAGTTAGGTACTGGTGGTTGTCTCGAGAAACAGGCCAATAGTAGGAGGGTTGTTAATGTAGCTTTTTGGTGTGAAAATGAGGATTCCTCATTTATACAACTGATGGGCCTTGTTATTGAAAGTTCATTAAATGTCTGATGGTCTCTCAGAATTGATGAATGCCTTGAAGGCTTTCAATGCAAAGGAAGTTGGACTGCACGTGATGTGTAGTGTGAGACCTCTAAACATCTTTTTGCAAATGACTCGACGTTGAAGTTGGGAAAACAACAATTTCTCCAGTCCATGCCTAATGAGCTTTTTTTCCCCCTTCAAATCCTACAACAGCCAAGGATTTTTTTTTTAGAACTTTCTGGCGTGACAGCCTTCTCTGAGTTTGCCGCTACGGTCAGTCTAACAAGGAATAGAAGCGAAAACACACAAAGTACAACAACCAAGGCTCGTGCACGTAGTGCTGCACATGTAATCAGTTGTTTGATTGTCCAGCTTTTTTGTTTGATGACCATAAAAGTAATTAAGTAGTGCGTGGCTTGGCATATTTGCTGAAGACAGTCGAGGGAGATGTCAAGTTATTAATTGGGGAGACAGGAGTGAGTATTTTTTACAGATCATGCATGATGACTTCAATTTGTACGTAGATTTTGTGTATAATTTCTGTAACTCGTTTAAAACAGAGAGCATTTTAAAAAAATCATTATTTGTTTTTGGTGGGGGGAGGGGGGAATATTTAGGGGTGCACCTGTAGTTTAGAAATTGCTGGTCCCCACCACCAAATAGAGACAGACTAATAGAGTTACTTCACTGGTGTCTGGTGGGAGAAGTGGACTCCATAATGTGCTGTAAAAGGAACGTGGTATTACAGCACCTGACTTCTTTTGTGAGACTTTGGTGGTGTTAGCCCTATTTAGATGTCAGAGACGATTTTCGTCAGCAGGAATTAGTTTTACGGTGATTATCATAAAAATAAATAAATCAACGTGTTGAAGCGTGAATAAGGCTGCTCCTTTTGCCTTTCAAAGAATGAAAGCCCCAACAAATTGGGACGTTTATGTAACACACAGCTTTTCTTCTGCATTACCACCATTTCACTAAAGCTGAAAAACTTTGTCAACATTTATTTATGATTTGTACGTGTACTATTTTTTTGGTGAAGGTTGAGTGTTCTTTTTTTCTTTTTTTTCGGAGGCTGTTCCATTACCAAGCAATTACCTTAACTGATGGAATAGTTGACCCAGATGCGTTGTTGCTAAAAACACTTTGTTGTGTAGAAAATAACTGAGGGGTGTTTTTCATGGTGTGAGGCACGTTTTCAATTATTTGTCAAGAAAAACACACACCAGATCTTTCTGCTCGATAAGGTGTTATATGTTTCAAAGTAGGGCCTGTTTAATGGTATTGTCTTGCCGCTTGATTTGTTAACAATGTTGGAGGGGGCTTTGAAGTGAATGACGGTGTAATAGCCGCCAAATGGCATCCATGGCTTACCTGACGTATGTCACGTATCACACGTTATGATCTATTGTTGAAACGAGCCGGTAGACTTACGCAATCAGGCGGCGGGGACAAGAAGAAATCCAGATCAGTATATGGATTTGTGGATTTTCCTTAAGAGACCTGAAGCTGCAGGGTTTGCTAATCTTAAGAAAAAAAGTTGCAATCGGAAACTGAAAGATCCACTGAATCAAAAAGTGTAAATCCTCCTGAGAAATGTTTCTTTATTAAGGCTCTTGCCAGTATATCAGCACTTCATTGACTAAAAAACAATTTATGACCCAAGACTAAGAGAAAATTTAACCTGTCTTCAAAAAAAAAAAAATTGCTAGTCGGCATTCACATAAAAAATAGTTCTATTTTTTATATTAATTTCGAACAATGTTTGCTTTCCCATAAAATGTATTCATGCAAACACAAAGGACTTTGAGAACCAAGACTAAGAATAATACGTACCCTTTTGAGTTTTGAACCTAAATTTTTGTTTTACTGTTTTACCTCATTCAAACTCTGTTGGTGGTTCACTTCAAATTTCACAAAGGTACAGAATCTGTAAATGTTTTGTTTTCCTAAACAGGTAAATCTACAGCCATGTTTTCTTTTCTGTACTAAAAGAATTTACAACCCCAAATTTGCTCTGCATATTTTGTTTGATTCTGTCAGACTGAGGTCTGCACTAGTAAACTGATCAATGTTTTACCTGGGCTCATCAGGCGTGGCTATCATCATAACCAGAGTCCAACAGTTTGAGTGGGTGTTGAGTTACCTTGTTGGTGTTGGATTTTGAGCGAGGAAGGAATCCTAGTAATAACTCTAAGGGAGTTAATGGCCCTTTCACACCAGACAATTTTTAACAACAGACCTTGACTGAAATCACATTGTTGTTAAAAAATAGCAAATTTCAGTTTGGTGAAAGCTACCCTTGTTTTGAAATAATAACCAAGGACCCTTGTGTTGCTATTTTTTAACAGAGATGCAGACCCCCTCCAAAAATTAGCAACCATGTTAAAATCACCACGATATGTTGTGTATAACCAAGGAGCCTTGCTATGGCGATATCATTATTCTCATGCACAGAAGGTGTCACTAGTATTGTAAGAAAGTGAGAAAATAGAATTAGCTGTTGCAAACTGCTTACCAACCAAATGGACGACCTATGGTATAAATACAACAAATAATTAGCGGCCTGACATTTCGACCCTAGCAGAGTCTTTTTTCGAAGGCTGAATGACAACACAACACACATAAACAAGTACTATACTAGTGTAACAGAAGCAGTCAAGTGGAAATAGATGAAAGGAGAGAGGGGCAGAAAGCACACAGAAAAAGCAAGGGACGAATAGTGAATGAACAATCATGACCTTTACCTAACCCCCCCCCCCCCTCGTAAACAAGGGATGTTGCTAAAATTGTGTTATGGGAAGTCAAATGAAAGCTTGTTAAAAAATTGCAATTGAACGAAGTGACAGGAAAGGACCTTTGTTACTGGTGCTCATATAAAAGGGCTTTTAGAGTCAAGAGGAAGCCATTGGCACCAACCACAGAGCTCTAGGCACCAACCAAGATCTTTCACCGTTCACTCTATTTTGTACATTTGTAGGTTATTGTTCAACAAGTTTGATGTAGTACGCACTTGGTAGGACCCTTCCTTCCTCCATGGATCCAAACAGCGTATGCCTTTTAAATTCTCAGACATTTCTCATCGTATGCAGTACAGACAAGCTGTCCACACCGCTTGTTGTGTTGGGTTTCTCTGTGGTTATGGAGTTAGCAGGATGTGGGCATCAAAAGGAAACAATAAAGAGATCTTCTTGATCTAGTAAGCCCCTGGGTCTTTCAGGGGACCTCAAGCGTGCACAAATGACATTATAATAAGGTGTAAACAAGGTGAATAGTGAGGGTGAATAAAAGTGACGTCACTGGGCCACTGGTTCACTGGTTGTAATCTCAGTGCTGAATAGAGACACCTGTGATATATTTGTTGTAATTACACTACATAGCATGTGGCTCACCTAAGCCATTTATCATTCTGGTTTTTCTTGGTCGAGTTCAGCTCATATATCGGTCAGTGATAGGCTTTCTGTAAACAAAAAGTAGGGAAGTGGTATAGTTTTAATTAAAAAAAAAAAAACTTTGGGTAGGGACTACAATTCTACCTGAAACTAGCACATTCGTAAAGGAACTGAGGATAATTACATGTTTTTCAGTGAGGACTTTGGGTGTAGGGAAGATGCTTTTGGTGAAGTAGTTTGGCTATGATTTAAGCAAAAAACAAAAACAAAAAACATATGTATACATAAAATTGCTTAGAGTGAAACAAGTCATCAGCCTTAACTTTCATGTTATAAAAAAAGAGGAGATGATTAGCAGGGCTCGAATTTGGGGGGAAAATCCACAAGACCACAGGACTTGTATCTCAAAATGTTTACTGGACCAGAAATAATTTTACAAGACCAGATTCAAACTGAGAAAAGACTTCCTTGCACACTTTAACTTGCATTTAATTGAACAAGCACTAAGACGTATAAGAGAAGATTTACCTCATTTGTCTTTAAAGGTATTAAGTATATTTCAAAATATTACTCAAAGTCAACATTTAAACATAAAATTGTTTCTGTTAAAGATATTATAGAGTGAGGTACAATAATTGTTATTGAATTGAAAACACATGACTTGTCCAGTCATGAGTTTAGTGGCCCATTGCTAAAATCACTTGCCTCGGGCCTGCGGTCCAGTGTCAAATTCGAGCCCTGTGATTAGCCTCCCGGCCTGACCATGTCAGCGTATTTTTACGAAACTTTTAACAATTGTCATAAAAGCTAAAAACCACTTGGCACTGCAACAGACCAATTTCGTTGCCTGCATTGTGGTGGTGGTAGCTGAACAGAATCCGACCATCAATACCGACTTACGAGTAGCCTGGCGCTTACTTAGCAACTGCATCAAAAAAGCGGACATTGACCGTTTCCATCATGTCAATTTCGTAGCCCACGGTTGTGGTGATAACTGAATAGAACCGGACCACTATTACCGACTTGAAGCCTAGAGAGGTCCAGTAGCATGGTGCTCATCGTTGTTCTGCACCAAACTACCTTCTTCTCTCTTTTGTGGTAGTCTGGGTGCCAGCCTGTTTTTGAGAGGTCTACATGCGTGGTGAGTGGTTGTGTCCGAGGGAAATCTGTTCTCTGGAGATTCTGTCCCCTATATGGGAAATTAACATGGGCTGAAGGAGGTTGATTCAAAAGAGGGCGCTATCAGAAGAAATTTTGATGGTTGCTGGTGTATTGAATCAACAGGGCCCAATTTCATAGAGCTGCTTAAACAAAAAATTATGCTTGAAATATTTCTGCTAAGCAAAAATAAGCAGGATACCAGTCACAGATTGTACATGTGACATTGTATTTTGGCCGGTAACCTTATTCTGGTTAGCATATTTTTGTTGTGCTTAGCTTCTTTTTGTGCCTAAGCAGCTCTATGAAATTGGGCCCTGATCGGAGAAATCTGTCTCCTGACTTGCAGAAAATAAAAAAAAATGATGCCAAACAGCAATTTTTTTACAAGGCCTAATGTTGATCATTTTCCCTTGGTTCCCAACTAGTATGGGTAGTGCTAAAAGTTTACTTTGTCAAAGATTTTCTGCCTCAACGAAAAACTTCACTCCAGTTGTATTTCCAGATTGCGAAGCAGGGAATTATGCTAAGCAGGTTTACCAGGTGATCAGCCAAAGATTGCTACAACAAACAGTCATTATAGCCGGTTCCCACTTATTCACTGCTTGAAACAGAAAGTTTCACTTAGCTGAGTCGACTGTGCAGCTGAGCGTCGAAAATAAGCATGTGATGATTTGTTCCGTTCATCTGCCTTTCCATGATGCCTTTATAGTTTTTAAGATGCACTGACCGAATGCAGAATCATTACTCTGGTCATATCATCATATGTTAGTGGTAGTCGTCGTCTCGGGCATTGACCACAAGCCCAAACAAAATAACCACAAAGAAAAACACGGCCAATGAGCATAATGCCCACTAAGCCCGACAACACAACCATTGATTAATCAATTGAAGACAAGGCACCTCAATGCCGCACACCACAATGGATTCCTCAACGACACGCACAGGAATATAAAAAAAAAACTGTATACAAAAAACTTTACCTGAGACCATTCTAGGGAAGTTATTTGCGTTAGGCTGAGAGATGAGGGAAAAAAATAATAAAATCATGGCAGACGTAAAGGAATTGAGGGGAATGTGATGGTACATGGGTACGTCAGAGTAATTGTTCAGGATTGCCGCAGATGTTACTCCTGTATTGCCGTGCAAGAAACCATTTCCTCTTCAGGCAGCAAGATGTCTGAATAAACAGCTGAAATGTGCCTACCTTTTTTTTCTTCTTTCCCTTCTTCGTCTTTACCATGTTTGGATGTCATTAATTGGTACGCCTCGGCACGTAGATTGATAGGCGGACGATCGAAAATATCACGGGCGGAGCTGAGATTTCCAACTTCCTCTTTTGGCGAAAGTTGAGAAACGCGATGCGGATACAGGTGACTGATGTGGAGACGTAGAAAACGAAACAGCACTAACGTGAAATACTTCATTGATCAAAGCTCACTTCTCTTGAAAAAGAAGACTTCAGTGACGATTTGTTTCGGATCAATAGAGCAAGTTTCAGGGGGGTCTGGCGATCTTGAGGGATAAGGAGGAGTAATTTGTAAAATGATAAGAGGTGTGGTGGACTGTCACGGGCGAGTGGTCAAGCGCATCGGACTGATGAGCAGGGCCCAATTTCATAGAGCTGCTTAAACAGAAAATATTGCTTAACAATTGCCTACTAAGCAGAAATGAGCAGGATACCAGTCACAAATTGTACATGCAATATGGTAGTTTGGCTGGTAACCTTATTCTGGTAAGCATATATTTTTATGCTTAGCTACTTTTTGTATAATTTTGTTTAAATGCTTAGCTACTTTTTGTGCTTAAGCAGCTCTATGAAATTGGGCCCTGTGGTGTTTCTGATCAGTGTTGGTTTTAGTCCTGGTGTTGTCACTTTGTGTCGTTAAGCAAGACACTTAACCATCATTGCTGGGTCCTTTGGAGGGGACATAAAGCCGTTGTTCCTGTGTGTTGCAAGTAAAAGATGCACTTGTCATTATGAGAGGTGGTTTACCCTCTTTTGTTTTCTGTCATGGTTGGCTAACAGATTGTGCCACATCACCCCTTAAAGCCCTTACAAGGTGTCACATAAGTGGGTCTCATAATTCAAAGACTTACTTAGCATAAATCCTGTCCTAGAAAGCATTTTTACCGGCATGTGATTTTTCCTGATTTCAGGTTTTTTCTAAAAGCCTCCCTGAGCCTTCAAATTTTCTTGAAAGAAGTAAATCAGTCACCAAGGGGAGAAAGAGAGAGTCCACAGTGTGTCCAAACCTGTAGTTTTGTATTTCTGGTGATGCAACCTCCTGATTTGTAACATCTGAAAGGTTCTGGGTCTGGTTCTGTGACCCTGACCCGCAAGTGATAAGAAATTGTCACATTTGTCCAATCTCATCTCTGATAATAGTAAGCACTTTGAGACGCTCATATGTAGATATTAAGAGCTATAAAAGAACTGATTGTTATTATGAAACCATCTGGAGTGAATTCAACAGTCTCAACTTCGAAGTCGACAAAAGTTAAGAATTATGGAAAGGCTAATTATATTAAGGTTTATAATTCATTTAAGGAGGAAACTTTCATCTTAATGTTATTTATTTTTTTAAATCACACTTTGTATTGCTTATGGTTGGGACAGTTGTGGGATGCAATTGGGGATTGGGGGTGGGGGGAACAGGCCTGATACTGAGATCTTGTAAAGGCAAGGGCACCTCTATGAGGGAATTTTAACAATTTGTACTGTAGCATTTCAAGGGGCGCGGAGGCAATGGCGAAGGGTATGGAGATGATTGGGATAGGGGGAGGGGGTTGGGTGTTGGGGGGGGGGGCAGGCCTGATACTTAGTTCTTGTAAGGGCAAGGCAGTTTTGTCTTAGTAGAGGGCACCTCTATAAAAATGTATACTGAATCATTTCAAAGGGCACTAAGGCATTTGCAAGGGGCATGGAAGCAATTTCTTGTGGTACGGACGTTGTTGGATACATTCAGGGATGGAGGGAGGGCAGGCCTAATATTATATTTCTTGTAAGGACAAGGCAGTTTTCTCTTAGTAAAGGGCACCTCTATGAGGGAAATGATTTTTTTGTTTTGTTTTTGGGGGGAGGCTGGAGCATTTCAAAGGGCACCATGGCAATGGCCAAGGTGCATGTGAAGTTTCAGGCCTGAGCAATTCAATCCATTGCCTCTTAAAAGCTTCAGGCCTGAGGAAGGCGTAGGCAAAGTGGATGAATTGAAATCAACTTTCTGAATAGACAAGTACTACAAATACTTCAGAACAATTGTAGAAAACGTCATTAGTAAATTGTGATTCTTTAAGTGTAGATTTAAACATTTCTCGAAGCTCATGAACTTTGTTAAGACTCTTGAGGTTCTTCGGCTTACACATGTGTTTTCTTTAAGGGAACATTCCTGCCCACTCCAACCCCAACTCTCCTACCAGACTGCGGGACTCCACAGATGAAAATGAGAAGTACAATGTAGGTCAAAGTACAATGCCCAGGTTTTGTATGGAGAGGTCGGGTTGAGGTCAAGTGGTCTGCTCTTGATGTTCTATCAGCCCGGATTCCTTAGAACTTAGATCAGAGAGGGGAGACGGCCTAGCTTCACCATAGTCTCTCCAAGGGGGGGGGGGGAGGACCCTGGTTGATTCATTTGAAGAAATTTGTAATTGAAAATGATTTTCAACATACAAACTGAATGATAATTTAGGGATTATCTTCATGTCCAATGAGCTTAGTTCAAGCCTTGTACATGTACCATTACTTGTACCTTGTACTTGTACCTTGTACCTTGTACCTTGTACCTTGTACCTTGTACCTTGTACCTTGTACCTTGTACCTTGTACCTTGTACCTTGTACCTTGTACCTTGTACCTTGTACCTTGTACCTTGTACCTTGTACCTTGTACCTTGTACCTTGTACCTTGTACCTTGTACCTTGTACCTTGTACCTTGTACCTTGTACCGTTGTACCGTGTACCGTTGTACCGTTTTACCGTGTACCGTGTACCGTGTACCGTGTACCGTGTACCGTGTACCGTGTACCGTGTACCGTGTACCGTGTACCGTGTACCGTGTACCGTGTACCGTGTACCGTGTACCGTGTACCGTGTACCGTGTACCGTGTACCGTGTACCGTGTACCGTGTACCGTTGTACCTTGTACCTTGTACCTTGTACCTTGTACCTTGTACCTTGTACCTTGTACCTTGTACCTTGTACCTTGTACCTTGTACCTTGTACCTTGTACCTTGTACCTTGTACCTTGTACCTTGTACCTTGTACCTTGTACCTTGTACCTTGTACCTTGTACCTTGTACCTTGTACCTTGTACCTTGTACCTTGTACCTTGTACCTTGTACCTTGTACCTTGTACCTTGTACCTTGTACCTTGTCTTGTACCTTGTACCTTGTACCTTGTACCTTGTACCTTGTACCTTGTACTGTACCTTGTACCTTGTACCTTGTACCTTGTACCTTGTACCTTGTACCTTGTACCTTGTACCTTGTACCTTGTACCTTGTACCTTGTACCTTGTACCTTGTACCTTGTACCTTGTACCTTGTACCTTGTCCTGTTGTTACCTTGTACCTTGTACCTTGTACCTTGTACCTTGTACCTTGTACCTTGTACCTGGTACCTGGTACCTGGTACCTGGTACCTGGTACCTGGTACCTGGTACCTGGTACCTGGTACCTGGTACCTGGTACCTGGTACCTGGTACCTGTACTGGTACCTGGTACCTGGTACCTCGTACCTCGTACCTCGTACCTCGTACCTCGTACCTCGTACCTCGTACCTCGTACCTCGTACCTCGTACCTCGTACCTCGTACCTCGTACCTCGTACCTCGTACCTCGTACATTGCACCTTGCACCTTGCACCTTGCACCTTGCACCTTGCACCTTGCACCTTGTACCTTGTACCTTGTACCTTGTACATTGTACCTTGTACCGAGGCATCATTCATCCACTACAGGATGTAGCCCTCTGTCAGACTCTCCCTTGTTGTCCTTTCCTTAGCCGTTCTGGTCCAGGTCTTCCCTGCGATCTTCATGAGATATCATCCTTCCATCTTTTCTTTAGTCTGCCTCTGGATCCTTTGCCTGCTCTCGGTTGCCATTCTGTGGTTCTTAGGCCAGAAATCGTAGTGCGCAATGCGTAGTGTGCACTGCGTAGTGTGCAATTAGAAGTGCATAATTAGTAGTGTGCAATGCGTAAAAAACAAAATACACACCATGTATTGCGTACTGTGTTATCCGTAAAAAATTATAATGATTAATGTGTATTTTCTGTTTTAAGGATTGCACGCTATGCATTACACACAACGATTGGCGGTTCCATGGATTTTAAGCCTTGCTGTCCACCGGTTGTCTGTCATCCTTGCTACTGTACATGTCCTGCCCATTTTTATTTTATTTTGGGTAATACACGTACAGGTTTTTCAGACGGAAATGTCTCTGAGCAAAATTGGTACCGGCAACAAAATAGCCTTTCAGTTCAGAATTTTTATGTGATTTTTTTTCCAGTCTTTTTTTCCCAATCATGTATTGTACCTTTAACATTATTGACAGTTTTAAGGATGGTGGCATTCACACTGATAACACAATGTGTAAGTGAGGCACCATACTTTATCAACAAACCTAATCAACTGTGAATAAACGGTTAACGCCACAACAATTATCCATCAAATAGGCCTATGCTTTTTTTTTTATTCCCCCTTCTCTTTTTGGGAAAAACCAATATCACTGCATGCTAATCCATGGATTGTGGCTGTTTGTGTTCCTTGCCCACCTAGATATTGTTGTGGAGCACAATAGCAGCTACATGTTTGGCACATACCATTGTCAGTGAGTTGTTTATTTGGGTAATGTCGCCACTTTCCAAAAGTTGAAAAAAGATAATTTATTTACTGGTTGTCAAGGAAAATACATTTGTGCATTTCAATTTGTCATGGAGACGTGTTTCCATAATAAAGAAGGGTATTTCCCTCTAGATAAAGACCTCACTTAATCTCAGGATCAAAGTCCTTTTGTGTATAAAACTTGTTTGTGCAGTAAAATCATTTTTCACTGCATTCTCGTTCTGCATTCTCGTTTGGGAGTTGAATGGTAATTCTTAGTTTTTTCAGGAATTCTGCTGTAAAGAAAGAAACGAAACCGCATTGGTCGGTAATTTCCAAGCTTAAGCTTATTAAAGAGTAGCCCAGCGGGCTTGTAAACTGCATTTTACTTGCCCCTGGGAAGTTATGTCAGCCTAAATTTTTGAGAAAAACGTTTTGTCAACACTTCATCTTTCTGATTTATGCCTATTAATGGTAGCGTTCACAACCAGTTTATTGGTCAACAGAATTTGACACTGATGTCTGTTTCTGTAACTTCTTGTTGACACCATGGTGACACTGATGTCTGTTTCTGTTACTTCTTGGTGGCACCACAGTGACACTGGCGTTACCTTCTGTTTCTCGTCTCCAGTCATCTCAGATTCGAAATTACAGCACCAAGCATTTTTTCCAGATGGTTAATTTATTTCTACCTGCATGGTTCATTCAAGGAAAGACAGGTGTTTTTTCTGTTTGAATAAAAAGCTTCATGGAATAATGTTAACCCTGTGGATTTACGGTCTGTGTGGAAACAATTAGCAGTTGTGGCTGTTGTACCATGGTTGTACTGCTTCACTTTCTGATTCTTGTGATGGAAAACACAGAAAAGCCAGAAAGAATAAGATTGACTGACTTTAGGTCCCTTGCAGTGACCCCGCACGCGGCTACTCTCTCTCTCTCTACTGGCAGTCCAGTGAGCCATTTGCGAGTTAGATTTGCAGTACCGTGCTTGGTCACCAAGTTACCGCTGAAATTTGAATTCCTGAGACCAAAGAGACAGTTTCTTTGCCAAACGATTCGGGGGAAGCTTTTGTATTTATAATACTCTCCATATAAACAAACCCTGATATCATATTGTGCCATACACTGACTACCGTCTTTATGCAAAGTAGGCTTTCAGATGAAAATTACACAATTGTTTTTTTTTTTTTTGGGGGGGGGTCATTGAAGCTGCAGCTTGTGACTCAGCAAGTCATTGTGCCAGACAGTATTCAAATCTAACTGGCAAAGGGTCTTTTTGCCTGAAGAAGGCATCAAATTCAAAGTTGATCTTCTAGCCTTTGTGGATGACCTGCCACACGAATTAATTTGAACTGTGATTTCATGTGGCAACGAGGGATAAATAACGGACAGGATTCAGGATGTAGATTATGATTGGGACTGCCCCTATTGTATTGATCTCCCCTTTGTGCCTTATGGACTCTCATACCAAATTAACATGCTACCTGTCGTAGAGACATTGTGTGGTCTGACATCTCCCCCCCCCCCCCCCCCCGTTGTAATGCTTGAATAAAAGTGAACCAAACTCTATATGATCGTGCATTAATTTTTTGGTAGGGCAGTTTTGTTGGAATAGCATAATGTTGTAAGCAGACCATGCAATCGGATGAGGAAGTCAAGTTCATAGCAGGCTCTGTGCTGAGGCAAGTTGCTTCTGGTTTGGGATTCCTGAAAATATGAACGGACCTTGTACAAAGTGGCAGATTTAACACTTCATGGGGGCATCAAAGACAATTGCCTCTGTTGCCCCTAGTCATTACCTTGGTGCCCCTTGAGACGTTCAAGGGCAAAATATTATTTTCTCTCATAGTTCATAAACAGGCCTGATACTTCGAGGAGGCAATCCCTTCCGTTGCCCCTGGTAATTGCCTTAGTGCCCCATGACATGTTCCAATAGGAATTTTACAATTTCCTCATAAAGGTGCCTTTTCACCAAGGAGAAACCAAAGCATTAGGCATGAAATACAATGTAGTACAACCTGTACTTGTAGCCAATAAGCAAACCTGTAAAAAGTAGAAAATGTTAACGACCTCAAATGCCAGTTAATGACCAGGGTGAGAGGAATGCCAGTTTTTCCTTCTAACCATGTAGGAATTTCCTACCTCCATGTTCTAACAAAGCCACCTGCTAGACCATCAGATGAATTTGAAAATCCAAACCTGGTGAAGAATTACCAGCGCAGGTTCTGAGTAGCAGGTTGCCACAGGTGGTGAGTAGATTGTCACTATCATCATCAGAGGGAGAAGCAGGCAGAGCACATCTGTTAAACAGACTGTCTCTGCACTCCGATGAGACCAGGTCTTGATTTGTATTGCCACTCTGACTGGGGCCACATGTGGTTCTGGTTGCCTCTGTCAGGAAGGGGGTATCGATTCGCATTCTGAACGTTTTAGAGCTGCAGACATCAACCTGTCCAATAAAGGAGTACATGTTCATGCTTAAAAGGTAAGATCATAGATTGGTTTATGTCAACATAATGCTGATTTAGCGCAGTGAATAGTGTTTCTCTAGATACCAGCGCTTTATAAGATTTATTATTTTTTTAAATTTATTGTCAACATTATCAAGAAAGATTCAATAAAAGTCGCATGTGGAAGTTTCAGCTAAATACTGTGTCTAATTGCTTAGATGTACATTTATACGCCTTTACACACTATCAAGATCCGACTCTTGGCGGAAAGTTAAAAGATTCCACTCCAGGTTCAATGAATCTACTCTGCTCTCCGCCCCCTCCCCCCCTCCCAGCTACACCCTGGTGTAATACCCTACTTGGTTAAAAAAAAAAAAAAACACCTCTGTATCAGGGTTGCCTCCGACACAGATCGCTTGCTCTGCCATGGGTCAATGTCTGATTGAAATGCTGTAGTGTGAAACGCTCAGTCAAACACAGATTTTTTTCCCGGAGTTTGGATAGGCCTTTCGAGTAAGGACCAGTCCACTGATGCATCTGAAAGTCGGCCAGTTTTCTTGTTCTTGTACCTGTTGGAAATTGCCTTTGGATAAAACTGTTCTATTGTGTCTAAGTTTCTGCACAGGTTGGTTTGACATGTACAATTGTATGTGAGCAGCTAGCTATTTGGCTAATAAGAGGCAGTCCAAAGTTTTCAAAAGGGGAGGGGGAGGTGGGGTTGGGGGGAAGGGGGTCAGAGGCTGTGTGTAATTTTAAATGTTGATACGTGTAAAGTAGATTGGACAGAAAAGAAAGAAAACAATTTGGAAAAACAAAGTTTGCTTGAAAATCTAGCAAGCTATTATGTTGATTATGATGTGACGTGGTGGTGGTGGTTGAGGGGGATGGGGTGTGGTGTTACTATGAACATTATGCATGTTGAGCAGTACTAACTTTGTAGGACTTGAACTTTGCTACTGAAGGGGCACAGCACTTTTTCCAACTTCTGCATGTATGAGGAAAATGTCAATTTGTATTGGAACTTTGCAAAGGGCACCACAACAGCAAAAGAACAGGGCACTACGGCAACTGCTGTGGGTGCCGTGGGTTACTTCGGGGGGGGGGGGCTGCCTTGGGATGGAGGGAAGGGAGTCTGAAGAAGGAGTACTCTCTGCAGGTAACAGAACTTTGGATGACCCTCCCTCAAACATATCTAGTCTTGGTTATCATGGAACTGAATAAATGTTGTCTTGGCTGATTTTATTTTGGTGTTAGATGGTCTTGATGTAGCCGTAGCCATAGCCGCAGCGGCTAGTTTATACACAGCCTTACAGCCTTTGAGCTAGATGGTCTTGGTCTAGCCGTAGCCGCAGCGACTAGTTCATACACAGCATTACAGCCTTTGAGCCAGATGGTCTTGATCTAGCCACAGCCACAGCGGCTAGTTTAGACACAGCCTTACAGCCTTACAGCTGGATTGTCTTGATCTAGCCGTAGCCACAGTGGCTAGTTGAGACACGGCCTTACAGCCTTTAAGCTAGATGGTCTTGATATAGCCGTAGCCACAGTGGCTAATTGTTGAGACACGGCCTTACAGCCTTTAAGCTAGATGGTCTTGATGTAGCCGTAGCCACAGCGGCTATTTTAGACACGGCCTTGTAGTCCTTCTAGATGGTCTTGATCTGTGTGCTCATACAGTATGTAAATGAGACGGTCTGAGAGTTGTTGGATACCAATCCTTATTGATTTCTTCAGCTCCCTAATTCACGTAACTGTATTGTAGGTCTATACCGTATATGTACACAACCATTGTTTCTTTATTGAATATATTCTATGCAGAAATCGATGGACTTCTTACCTATTTTTAAAACTGTTACCCAAACCCTTCAAGATCCAATGTGTGTGTTTTGTTTGATTCTGTTGGACTTAGGACTGCGCTGTTGTCCCTCCTACATGTACTGTGTGTGTTCCATAAAGTTCCACAAAATTGGCCTAAATCTTTACATAAGTTTAACAATAACATCCCTTTCCACAAACTTTTAAATGTTGTTCACATGAGTAGTGCACAAGTACCACTGAGTTCCACTGTGAAATAAACAAAGTCCCATAAAGTAAAGTGTGGCACTGAGTACCAGGCCTGGAATTTCATCTTTGAGAGGGCAAGGCCATTTTCATTTTGCAAAGGGCACTTCCATTGGAAAATCTCAAAGTCTATGGGAAACTTTTGAAGGGGCACCAAGGCCAGGACCAGGGCAACGGAGGCCATGGCCTCCGTGGCCTCCGTGTAATTCCAGGCCTGGAGTACTGAAGGACTATGTGGAACTGGCCCACTATGCTCACACAGTGTCTTGATTGTTTTCCAGAGGCATCGGTACTACATGGATTAGGCCTATAAATATACACTGTGTCTGAGGGGAATTATGGAGATGTAGCATCTTTAATCTCACATAAATGCATGCATTTTACATGCAGTGGGTGTATGGTGAATTACTAAGATTGTAGACTATTCAAATATTGGATGCGTATGAGTGCATTGTGGCATGTCGTGGTCAAGTGGTCTAGCGCACTGGACTCAAGCTCTGGTGTTTCTGATCAGCAGAGTGTGGGTTCGAGTCCTGGTCTTGACACTTCTGTCCTTAAGCAAGACACTTAACCATTAACGCTTTGTCCTTAGGATGGGACATAAAGCCGGAGATCCCGTGTGTTGTGTAATGCACATAAAAGAACCCAGTTACACTTATTGCTACGAGAAGGGGTTTGCCGTAATGTTTCTGGGAGTGGCTGCTGAATAAGCCGCAGCATCTTGTAAGCCCTGGTTTGGTGCCTCATAAATGGGTCTCATAATTTAGAAACTTCAAAAACCCGTCTTAAAGAATTAATAATAAGTGCTTTGAGACGCCCGTAGATAAATGACTGTAGAAAATCTATTTGTTATTATCATGGATGTACTCTTGCAACAACTAACAGTTTCAACTCTGACAAGTTACATGTAGGATTTGCAAGTTAGAAATGTTATACTGCATTAAACGTAAGTCATAAACATTACTTGAGAAAAAGATATTACAATTGATCCATCCTTGATACTTCGCTTCCAATTTGTTGTCATTTTAATTAATTTAAGGAAAGTGAATGACTTTTTCCCATTGCACTCCGATTCCTAGATTTACTCATTGACCTGCAAAATCCATCTGTCTATTCCAGTCAACGTTTTTTTGTTTTGTCATCAAAATTGTGGTTTTTATTCAGTTTCGATTGAAGACAGAATGAAGTAAAAAAAAGAAAGACGCACAATAAAATAATGGGCTCAGTTTGATTGGCAACCGCTGGCGTTTGACAAATCTGAGCGCTGGCCCGTCCCTTAAATTTCCTACCAGTAAAACAAACTCAGGCAAAGGCCTGATCTGTGATCAATACCCCGCAATATCAAATTTCCTCCATCACGACAAATCAAAGGTTGGCATTTTTTCCCCCTTCTTCTTCTTCTGAGGACTGTTGGGGCTGGACCGTTCTCCTCGTCAAGGGGCTGCTCGTGGTGCGGCCAATAAATCCATGAAGTGTGACCTTCACAACCATTTGCAGTGTAGCTTTTTCCGCCAGACTTAAGCGGGGAAACGGGGTGTACTCATCGTGTTATTGATATACGGCGCTGCTGTACGCATCCCTCATTAGCTTTGCGAATCCTGAAATCACCTGTCCCTGTCTTGTCAATCATACGAGTGGTGTTCTCGGATTTGAGTTGTCGTTATCCAATGAATGAACGCTATAGCGCCGGCGGTTTGATTTCCGAGTTGGTCCACTGACTCAGCCTGCCAAAACGATATCACGATGTTTGTATTTGTCTGGTCGTGGATTTCTCCGGGGCATGATGCAGGGATAGAAACAGTCTTGGTCGCTAAGTTTTAAGTTCAGTGTCTGTTTTTTAAAAGTCTAAGAACTTGATATGTAGGTGTATTGTATCGTGTAGTGTCCACCAAGGTAAGTCATTGTTTGGTCATAAGCAGGGGTGGGTAGGGGGGGGGGACTGTGTCACTCTGTAGAGGATCAAGGTGCGTTGCTGCATTTTCTTCGGCCAGTGATTGTCTGATTATTATTGATCAATTTCGTCAGCGTTTTCACGAAGTAGCACGCTATGTGCTTAAGGATTTTTTTTTTACATTTTAATTTTTTTACATTTCTGTTGATAATGCATGAAGACCTACACTTCCATGAAGTTTCAAAGCTCAGACAGCTTTACTTTTTCAATTAAGCTAATGAGTGTTTTCGACTTTGGCACAATTGTGGCATTTTTTGGTTTTACGAAGTAGCACCCGACTTCTGTTTGCCATTGTAATACACGGCACGCACTCGTCAAAGTGAGGTAAAAACGTTTTCACGAAGTAGCACGCAACTTGTGTGAGCGCGCGTGCTGACCTAGTTTTCATGAAGTAACACAAAATGCTGTGTGTTTTAGTATAGGCGAGTGCTACTTCGTGAAAACGAAAAAAGACATATTTCGCACTATTTTGGTTTCACGAAGTAGCACGGAACTTCTCTCGTGTCTAGTTTCTTAATTAATTATGCAAATGAGTCATAATAAGATTAATTTTTAAGTTCAAGTCATCAAGTATCTACATTGAGAAATTTAAATGGAAATACTTTGAAGTTTTGAAGGAAAGTGAGTTTCTAAAAAATGTTCAACTTCAGAGGCCGTTTTCTCTAATTGTTATTTTTTTGCTGTATAGCAGTGCGTGCTACTTCGTGAAAACGCTGACGAATTTAAATCAAGGATTTCAAAACAAACTACCAGTGTTATTTCGAAATAGAACTAGTGTTGTTGAGGTATTGTGGCAGGCCTAACACTAAACAGTGGCAATGGAGGGTATTGCCTCAATGCACCTGGTCATTGCCTTGGTGCCCTTTGAAGTGTTCCCAGTAGAAATGTACATTTCCCTCTTAAAGGAACATTACAGAATTGGTAAGAATTTTTTTGTAAAATATACTTTTTGATCACAGATTTACATTAAAATTACACGGTCTAATGATGATGATAGTAGAAAACATCCCTTGAAATATTTCTGCCTGAAATGCCATATTTGATGAGAAATGAATAAACTAATTTTCCGATTGGAGTTTATGGCTCAGTGAGCGTTTTATTCATTTGTTGAATCTATACGATTTCATGCAAATGTGTAATCGGTTTTTGACTATTTTCTCGTGACCCAGATGGCCGATCGATCTCAAACTTCTACAGGTTTGTCAGTTTATGTATATGGTGGATTACATAAAGAGCTTACACTGCCAGCAACTGTTTTGTTAGCAAAAAACCAACTCTGTAATGTTCCTTTAAAGGTGCCCTTCACTGAGAGGAAAACACAGCCTTGCCCTTGCAAGAGCAAAAAGATCAGGCCTGAGGTAGTCGCTGGGGTTTGTGGCAAGTTTTGAGTTTTACTGGATGGAAAGTGTTAGAAACGCTTTTTGTGTCTCACGCCATCCCACTGGAAAAGGGCCTTTGTTTGTTAGTTTTCTCTTCCATGTGTATTAGACCAAGACAGGTCAAGTCTCCTTTTCCTGAACTTTATTGCCATCATCAGGTTCTGTTGTTGTATTTAATCATAGATCCCATACTCAAATTACAGCTAAATTGACTGGCAGTGACCCTTGACTGTGTGGCAGAGAGAGTTCATCTGCCATGGGTTTTCAATCCCAGTAGGCTGTGTTTTCTGATAACAATGAAAATCTTGAGTTGTTTCAGTCATCTTCCAGAGGGAATTTAGTTCCAGGCCATCGCAGTATTTGATATATTAAGAGAAAAAAAGTTACTGTCAAAGATGTCGGAGTGGAAATGTTTTGGTAGTCGACAGTAGCCCAGAGAGCCCGAAACTTTGTTACAGGGAAGAGGCCGGGGTCATATTTTCAGTGAAGTCGGGGAGTGAGGAACTGGCAGCCACTGTGTAATTGGATCTCAAGTTGGAGCACACAGCGCCAGTGAAACCATGGTGAGCCAGAACTGATGAACCTTATGAGTCAACTTCATTTTCTAAGAATTTAGAAATGCAAGGAGTGTGACGGAGGTGTTCGCATTTGAAAGCATAGAAGTAATTGTTCCTTTGGGTTGGAGGGGCAGGGGGGGGGGGTTACCTTGTTTGCATTCAGGAGGTTCTGAGAAGGATGTCCTAAATGCTGGGTTGGGGGGAATGATGCTTAAAGTTAAACACATCTTTCTTGAGTAAATGAGGAAGAAGAAATATTTTGGAAAAATCCTCTTGAGGGTTAAAGGAGAATTTTTTGAATACTTGTCTCGATGTTTTTTGAGTCCAAAATTGTATAAATATGACGGGACAATTTTCAGAGGGTTTTCAGTGTGTTGGTGCTGGCAGTGGCTGTCAGATTGAATTGCAACGTGGGGTTTAGTTATCGGTGACTGACGAGAGATTTGGCTAGAAATGCTGGGTAAGTGAGAATCATCTTTTCTATATTGACACAAAGTGAAGAATTGGACTGGACCATACCTTCCAGGCTAGTGTTGCGTGCGTGGGTTTCTACTGTTTGTAGGGCTGGTATTATCAGGAAACTCTGTGGCTTGTGTAACTGCGGACTTAGTCTCCACAGTCTCCCTTGAAGTGTTGGAAGGGCCAGTTGGGTAGGACCAGGAATGTACACCGATGTGAATGGTTAACTACTGTCAGAAAGACGCATGGTCCGAAATGCAATCATCTATGTTGTACAATATTGTGGATTCAGGTATGTCAGGGTTCTCCCCAGGATTTTTGTCTAACTGTGTGGCATTCGAGATCTTAGTCTTCATCCAGTCTCCTTTTGTAGTACGGGCCAGTTAGGTAGGAGAGTACACCAATGTGCATGTTTAATTACTGTCAGAAGGATGCATGGTCCGAAATGCAACCATCTCTGTTGTACAATAATATTGTGGATTCAGGTAATTATATCAGGGTTTTCCCCTGGATTTTTTTCCAAACTGTGTGATCCAAATTTTGCAAGTTTTGCCTGAGTTTTGGTGTGTATCTTTGATTTTAAAAGCCATACTGTGCAATTTTTCTCGGCATTCTAAATGGTGTTATCTTGATTATTTTTGTGAATTTGATCCAAAGTCCTC
Source organism: Pycnopodia helianthoides (assembly GCA_032158295.1). NCBI lineage: Eukaryota > Metazoa > Echinodermata > Asteroidea > Forcipulatida > Asteriidae > Pycnopodia > Pycnopodia helianthoides. The sequence goes on along the minus strand of CM063253.1, from coordinate 14,104,654 downwards.
TCCCCCCATAAAAAATATTAATAATAATAAAAAATTTATATATATATAGATATATAATAATAATTATAAATAAACAAAAATAAAATAAAGTAAAATAAACAAAAAGGAAAAAAGTTGGCCTATCTGCCAGAGCACTAGCTTGTGCATGGGGGGAGAATGCGGCAGTACTTGTAATTTGCAGAGTTTTTTTTTTATTGTACCCTCTTGTTTGTTCAGTTGTATCAGTGTTGACTCATAGGATTACCGTTTTGCTTATAACTGTACACCAAGATGTTATCTCTGAATGTAGACCTTTATTAACTGATCGTTATATATTCCCTTGAATACACATATCCATGCTAGGGGAAATCGTTACTGTACTAAGTTTTGGATAGTCTTTGGGCTCCCTTTGTTGATTTACAGGTACATGGTTTGCCCTTAAAAAGAGGGGCGCCATGGTCAAATTGAGTTTTGTGGTCCACTCATTTTGACTGGTCCTGGGGTGTTTTAACAAGCATTTTGCCAGCTGACCACTGTTAAAGGGAGATTTAGGCCTTTGTAACATATTTGGATCGCCAAAATCTTTTCCGGCTAAGTGTTTTTCCCCTTACCCTGCCGAAATGCAACACAATGCATCCAGTTGTAAAAGTTGTTGTAGTTTGTTGTAATTAGCAGTGGACTTGAATCCCATACTCTGTTGCACTGTGCTGCATTTAAGCAGGGCTCTACGTGGCCTTGACATGTCCTTGTCCCTGTACCTTATAAAGTCACCAGCTCAATTTGAAGGCTTATTATTGGTGCATTAAGTGCTCGGAAGCTGCCCTGGTGCACTGTAAGCCATTTCCACTGTAAGCCAGTGTTACGTTTTGCAGGGCTTTCATTTTAGCAGTGTTGCGTTTTGCAGCATTTAGGAGGGCTTTCATTTTAGCAGAGTTGCATTTTCTCTGCAGTTAGCAGGGTGTCTAGAAAACAACCAATAATCGTTATTTGCATTTCTTTATATGTAATAATTAAAAAGGCCTTAAATCTAAAATGGTTATCAATCAGGTGATAAATTTTGTTTAAAAAAAAGTTCATTGAAAACTTGCCCCAAAACTTTTTTGAGTTGCACAACCCAAATTTTTCACTGAAATAGTGTGTGTTTTTTGTGTGAATATTATCTCTCTGATCGAATTTTGACAAATAATGCTATTTCATACTGAAAAACATATAAAAGCTTTTCGCATTATGCCACAGACAGTGCACAAAATACATGTAACAAAATTGCACAATTGTTTGTACATGGCTGATGGACGAGAGATAATGTCGGAATACTGACCATACTTCATGTTCAATTTTTAAATTAACTACCACTAATCATTGTTGACTTCATGCGATACCTAAAATGAAAGCTTGTAACATTGATAAGTCTTTAACTGTTGAACTGCCTCTAGCTGCCGGGCAATCTCGTTGGTTTAGTTGGTAAGACATCTGCTCTAGAATGGCAAAGGTCGTGGGTTCGAATCCCACCCCAGTAATATGCCTGTGGATTGTTTTTCTCAAAGAACTCGGGGGGAAGTACTGAGTATACAGTTCTCTACACACACCGGTAAAAGGGCAAAATCAAACAATATTCTTTATCCCCTATGCAAAATTAACATCTATTAAAATATTAAAAATTTAAATCTAACTGTTCATATTGGCCAAAAATTGGATTTAGCATCTTTGAAGTTCTAGAGTCTGCACGTTGACAGACTTTCTTTTGTTTCCTAATTGAATACAACTGTTTGAAGTGTTAGCACTCTGATGTCCAGAATCAATTCAGGTATTTGGCAAGAAGTTTGCCCAGTCACCCCCTAATCCCACTCACACCAAGGAATGGATCTGTAGCCTCAGGGGTGTATCTGGGCTATTGTGGGCTGGGTTAAGTTCTCCTTTATGCTGGGAGAGAGAGAATGGGTTGTATTGTTCCATCCTCTGGAGCTCACTCCCTTATGGATGTTTCCGACATCCAACCCATACAGAAAATCGATGGTGTGTTCCATCATGGAGCAATCAACTGCACCGACTGGGGGTGTGAGAGATTGTGTCGCTAGTGATTTGTACTAAACTCCTGAAGTTAATAACGTTTGTCATATAATACCTCTAACCATTCATGGTAACACCTGTGCTATTAATATCCTAATGCTACCCGTGCTATTAACATCCAGTTTCATCTTTTTAATTTACTTTTTGATCCAAATGAAATATCACTTTTAAAATTGCACTTGTCACTTGGACATATTTACACCCGGAAATGTTCTGGTTGAAGAGATACTACACAATGCTGGAGTCTGTTCTGAATGTGCTTGAAAGCCTTGCCGCCCTAACCCCTTCACACACACACACATAAAAAGAAAATATAAAAAAGAACACAAGAGGAAAAAAGGAAGAAAAATAAAATCTGAACTGAAAGTTGAACATGGGATAAACATGAGAGCTGGTGATGGAGGGCTATTTTTGTTTAACAATGAGCGAAAACGGCCTTCAGAAAGTTTTCTTCCAGTGAAGAAGAAGAAGGAAAAAAACAGGGTTAATTGTAGGGCATTTTGACACACATGTAAGACACTTGATCCAATGGTTTCCACACAAACAAGGAACTCCCTTGGTCTTAATACCGTCGTTTATGTCTTGTGTTATTCACCCTCCGCTAACCTGATACCACCGATCCTTGTTGTGGGCATATGTTGCGTGCGAGTTCTGAAAAATAAGCGGCGATGAAGTTACAAGAGTACAAGCTTTGGATAACGAACACTAATTAAAGCCTCTCAAAGTTTCTCGTCCCCCCCCCCCTCTCCTCCTGCTATTTATAGTCAAGCCAAGGACGACATGGTGGGAAAATAGACTGCATGATCACGCCACCTTTTGTCTCTCCGTACACGAGTCCCTGTGTGTAAGGATGCAAGTTTGAAATCAGAGAAGGTTGTTTTGGTTCTGTGGAGAATTTAGAAAGTGATCCTGCATAGTACAATGAAGTTTGACGTCAAAAGAACTTCGTTTCTTGTTGTCCGATTATTTTGAAAAGGGGCTTACAAAATGAACTCACTTATTTTACAGACACTTCATATGTAGGCTACAGGTGGAGTACATGGAAGATTAAGTAGGCTGTTGACAAAAAGAAGGAACTGAGAGAAATGAGGTCCAAAAGATAGCCGGACCACAATAGAACTTGGATAATGCTGAACTTGTTCACTGTTTGTTGTGCCCTGCTGTGGGTGTGGGTGTCTGTTGGGGGGGGGGGGTGACACAACAAAGTTACAAGTATTACTCCATATTTGCCTTGAGGAAAAGTTAGCAGTTAAAATAGAATAGATCTTTGTGAAGTATGAAAAGATCTAGATGTCCCCTGCTGTTTTCCATCAATGTCTTCAATCCCATCTTAACATGATACTCCATCCATCAAGAGTCCATTCCCCTCACCATCTTGACCACATCTGTCTGTTGTTTCTCAAGGAGGCGGACGACTGCGGAGACTTTCTTCCCCATGAAGTATGTCACCCCAGGAGCGACCCTTTTTAGCATTTTCTATCCGACGTTCTTAACGTCATCCCCACCGCCACTGGAGCATCCTCCCACTTCACTTGTTTACCACCGCGGTCCCTTTCTACATCCAGATAAAAAGGATTTATCCCCAAATCCTCTGTCAGGTTTACCTAATGCACCCTCCTTGATCCCCTCACTTGAGGAGGCGGGGTGTTTCTCATCTCAACTCGCCTGACCCTAAAGAGCTCTGTATGGAGACAGCTGAAGTACTTTTGAATTGTCTCATTGCAGCTGCTGCCGAGTTGACTCCTGTTGTCTGGGGTTTTAGTTATGGATTCGTACCCATTCTTCTGGTTATGTTTGGAGTGGTCTTGATGCCACTATTATACTGCCCTCTCTCAATTGCTCTTTTGAGGGGCGAGAAAGGCTAGAATCCCAGATTTGTTTTGTTTATAATGTAACCCGGCGGTATTCATATACTACTCGTACAATATACCGAGGCCCAAGAGGGCGCCCACAGGAGGCCGTGTCCGAACCAAGCGACTTCAGCTAGGGCTGTGGCTGTCGGCTGAATTGAAGAATACACCTTTTCAGCAATCTGGCCATAGCCACTGCCGAGGCCATACATTTGGCCTGTCAAGAGTGACTAGTTTGGCTGGGGCTATGGCTTGATTACTGCAAACTGCTGTCCTTTACCTTAACAGTTTGCAGCCATTAGCTTCAGCCATAGCCAAAGTCATTCAAAGCAAATTTATTTCAGGACAAAATGAAGAAAAGGAGTTTATGTGAAGAAGTGATCATTGACTATTGACTTACATGTCTTTTGATAAAGCCCCCTGTCTTTAAACAAAACTTGAGAAAATGTATGATGACAATTTTTCAAAGCAAAGTTGTTTGTAAAAGTAAATTGCTTGTTCTTCCAATGAATGAAATTGGCACAGTATGTTAGAAATGAAAATGAACAAAAGGGTTTGTTTAATTGAATGGATTAAATAAGCATTTCTGTTGGCTGGCAAACTAATGTTTTAAAAAACAAGTGATAATGTATTGCGTTCAGTTTACTTGAAGTTTGTTGTTTTCCTCTGCAGATATCAACTGCTGTTCGGATATGGTAAGCAACGCAGGTCGCCATGGTGGCGCTGGAGGAGGGGGAAGCATGTCAATGCCCTGCCCGACAACGGGAGGCGTTCGCCGAGTCCGCATTCAAAGCAACAACACCGTGCCGCACTCTAGTTCTCCAACCCTCAGCGATATCTCAAACATCCGTTTCACTCCGCGTAATCCGTCCATTGTCTCCTCAGGGAACCAAGCACCGCAGAACCAACCGCCCAACGAGCGCCAGATGTTCTTAGAACCCAGCACCACCGTGATGCCCATCAAGCAAGAATGGTCATCAAACAGTAGCCGAATACTGCCCTCATTAACACCCCACAGCCAGGGACCAGGGTCGCAAGCCGGCAGCGATGTCGGGGATCACTCTCTGCCCCCTCCCAGCTCGTCATTATCCCACTACGCCAGCAGCTTTAACTCCCTCTCGCCGTTCCCCGTGGAAATCTCGCCGTCCGGGTCCAGCTTCGCGAGTCCACGCCACTCGGCGAGATCCTCGCGCTCGCGTAAACGAGCCCTGTCCCTCTCTCCACTCTCGTCAGACGATTTTAACTCAATGATCAGGACAAGTCCGACGTCCTTAGTTGCGTATATAATAGGCTCTCGTGGTTCGTCTGCTTCAATATCGCCGTCGCCCGGCATGCTCGCAGGTGATTATGGACACTTGTCAGCTCGTAATAGTAGTAGCCCTATGTCCCAATCCTCATCCGGGAATCATCCTTCATATCATATTCCGAGGGCACACACAGGGGACGTGTCTCCTCCCCTTATCATCCTCCTAAATCAAACATTGGGTACTCGTACAATAACGGTAATATGGGGCCACCCCAGATGGAGCCTATGGAACAATCCTCCATGTACAATATGCAGCAGATGGAAGGGCAGCTTGTGGTGCAGCCGCGGAACGAAGTCATTCAACAGGAATTCCAGAGCTACAACCCCAACGCATATACGCAAAGCCATCACCAGCAGTACAAGCAGGAACCAATAGACTCGTACCCGGACACGGCGAGTACATACTCACAAAGCACCACCTTCTCGCAGCAGTCTTCGTACCCTCAAACATCATCTAATCCTCCCTACTCTCAGCATGCCTCCCAGCCTGCCAACTATTCTGAGACTGCTACTTTCTCCCCACCACACCAACCCAACGGGTATCAAATGCCATCCACGTATCACTCTCCCGGTACCCCGTACCAGCAGCAGCAGCAGCAGCAAGCGAACATGCAGCAATCTCAGTCGGCGATGACGGGCCACACTCTGCCGTCCCACATGCCCCCACCACCGCCTTACTCTCAGCATTTTGAATCTCAGCAGTCGCCCCCGGGCATCGCGTCGCAGGTCAACTCCCCCGGGTCGATCGCCAGCACGGCCAAGTCCAGCCTGGAAATGGACAGCGAGAGGGTCCACATTTGCCGCTGGATCGACTGCAGCGCGGTCTTTGAAGACCAAGAAGATATGGTCAGACACATCGAGAAGGTGCACATCGATCAGAGGAAAGGTGAAGATTTCACTTGTTTCTGGCAGGCGTGCACAAGACGCTACAAGCCGTTCAACGCTCGCTATAAACTACTAATTCACATGAGGGTGCATTCTGGGGAGAAGCCCAACAAGTGTACGGTAAGTTAACAAATAATAAATACAAAATCCCCTGGAAAAATATCAGTTGTGTCTTTACATTTACATATTTTGCTCCTTGGTGTTCTTAAAAAAAAGAAGAAAAAAAAAGGTTCAATACACAGGTTTAACAAATTATTTTGTAAGTGCTTGGTTGAAAACATCCCAAAGAAAACATCCAAAAGAATGTTCCATCGATCTACATTTGCAGCGGCAAAACACAAAAACATTCCTATAAAAAAAAAATGATCACCTTGAAAACCTACCATTGAAATTCCAAAGATCACCTTGCGACTATTCAGAGAGCATTTTTATTGCAGCCCTCATGTTCTTGATGCATTGGCGGGGAGATACAATGTAATTTTGATTAATGGTTGGGGCCAGACCCGTTTGACATGGACCGAACCTTAACCAAGATGAATTCGGCGCGAGGTGAAATGTTTTGTGTTGGGCGAAAAAAGGGTACGCTTCAGATGCAGACTGACAGGTGTTAAACAAAAAAGTGATAGATCTAGCGCAGTCAAGGACAGGACCACATCAAAATAAAGAAACAGAACAGAAACAACTTGCTGGTGGAAATGTTTATGTAGTACAAAGAGCAGAGCCTTGTGGGATGTTTGATGGTGAAGTAAAAGTTGACAGTGCTCAGATATTCGTATCAACAAAAGTTTGTTTTAGAGCTGGATGAATTACGTCTGACAGGTTCAGATGACGTAAAAGTTGACAGCGCTTGGATGTTTACGATGAAGCCAGTTTCTGTTTGAGGGATGCTTTAGGTATGAGAAACTACATTAGTTCTGGCAGTACCTTGCAATTTGTGTCCTTCCTGCCAAAGTCTTGTCCAAGATGAGTTTGGCGGAAGTCTCGTCATCGTTGTTATTTTATCTTTGATGTATTTTTTGATATAATATGAGGGGCCCCAAATGATCAGCTGTGTGGATGGGTCACTCTCTTTAGAGACCGTTTAAATGAAAATATTTAAAACAAATAAATGTTCATGCAGTAGTATAAATTGGTGCCTGAAGTAGGAGGAGGTTCAGATTAGTGATAGCAATAGCATAGCAATGGTCCAACTAGCCAAGGACATCAAAAACAGGCATGTGATTTCTCAGGATTTTGTCAAACCCTCCTAAGTCCTTGAAATTTTCTTGAAAGAAGTAAATCAGTCACCAAAGGGAGAAATAATTAGTCCACATTGGTCCAAACCTGTTTTGTTTTTCTGGTGATCAATGCATAGAGTCTCTAAATCTCCTGAATTGTAAGATCTGATAGGTTCTGGGTCTAGAATAAGAGGGACCCAGACTCCCAAGCCATTTTTCAGGAATTTTCACAACTGTCCAATTTCGTTCATGTGAGAAAAGTTAATTAAAGACAATAAAAAAAGAAAAAATGTGATTTCCTAGTACACCCTCCAAGACACTGAATTCAAGGAGGTATTTTGCTGCTGTGAGGTACTGAAAGAGGTGTATATAGGCACTACAGTTATGTTATAATGCTTACAAGGTTTTCCGTAATCTTTGCAGGGGAGATTCTGGGGCTCATCCTGTGGGCCTTCCCCTGGTCCAAAAAAGGGGGTATGTCTCCCACCATCATCACTACCACCACCACCACCACCACCACCACTACCCAATCCCCCGTGACTTGTAACAGTTACAGCAGTATAGAAAAATGTCAGCAGGAAAGACAACAAACAATAAGGAACACATTTTTTGAATACTTGAAATGCTTTGGAATGTTTGTAATTTAAAAAAAATTATTCTGTTAAACGCTTCCTTAACATTTCCCGACCGGAATTCCACCTGTGGATTTCCAAGATTTTGATTTCTGTATACACCAGCACAGAAATCACTCTCCTCTTTATTCCCAGCGTGAGACTAGAAATCGAGAACAAAACTTTCCCTGAGAAACATTCCATCTGTAGAGTTTACCCCAAAAAGACAAAAAGACGTAGTGGAGAAAAAAATTCCCTGGAATGGCCGCTGTTTTCAGAATGATCTGCCGTTGTACACAATTTATGAGTCTGTGGACTGGATACAGCACCCTGGTCCCAGAGTCACTTGTCCCAGAGTCACTCCAACTGATCTATGTAGGCAGAATGTCACATTCTCACCTGGGACATTTACAGATATTCAAAGCCACTATTAAAACTCACCCTGTACCCTTATAAAGTTGGCATGTGTAAATACCTGTCATTTCAGTGGGTCGTAAAAAAAACACAAGAAAACTCAAACCCAAACCCAAGACATGCTGGTTTAGTGAATGATTTGATGGGTATTTGGGGCCTTGGATCTTTATGTTGGGACCAGGGCCCAATTTCATAGAGCTGCTTCAGCAGAAAATATTGCTAATTTTCATTTTGCTCAGACATGGTAGTTTGGCTGGTAACCTTAGTCTGGTAAGCATAATTTTGTTGTGCTTAACATCTTTTTGTGCATAAGCATGATGTATGAAATTGGGCCCAGGGTTGTAGGCTTGAGACATTTGATTGAGTACCGGCTGCAACATTTTGTAGTTACAGCCATGGAGGAAGAAAAGAGAAGGAGTCACATCGCCCAGCCTCTTATCTCATAACCAATACGCACTTCGAAGTGGCCCATTGGAAATACATTACGGCCGCCCGCTGCCGCCCCAGTTTTACGAGCGCGACAAACCCTTCATGTACAATGTCTTTTGCCGCTCAGCCTGCTTCAGCAGGCCTACATAATTGGAGGGAAGAAATTTGTAAACAAACGAAGAAACACAAAACCCATGAGCACTACCGAGTATTTTGATGTTTTGATCTTTGAATTTGGCCAATCCGAAGCTGACTTACGGTGAATATAACATTCAGATATTACAAAAAATGGTCTTTTTAGCAACTTATTTTAAGGATATTTCCGGTTATCTCCGGAAGCCAACCAATTGACAAATTCAAAGACGAGTTGTTTGGCTTTCATAATTTCAATCCTCCTAATGTGTGCGATGCTGTGCATGCTTCGTGCATGTAGGTCGAGTTGGATCATGAGCCAGTCTTCCGTGTAGTGCAATAGGGAATTGGCATGCACCGCGATCGTGTATTGTGCGCAATGCGCATGTGCAAAGAAATTCTGGCTCGATAATTGGATTAGCGCGCGCGTGGGCGCCTGCTTTTTTACGACGTGCGGCAAAAGACATTAAACCTTTGATATGCCTTCGTTGTGATTCCTTCTATTTTCTTCCTCCATGTTACAGCCCAGTGAGCACAATGCACACCACACATGCACATTTTTGTGTTCAGTGGCGTAAACAAAAACAAACAAACAAACAAACAAACAAACAAACAACAACAAGTTACTAGTGTAACATTTGCAATTAATTAGCTAACCAGAATTAATACATGTGTGTTTCCTTATAATCGTTATCAAAGTATCAACGCAATCACGCAAGTCATTCACAAACAAACTTTCTCACGTGTGCACAACGACAGCTTATTTCAACGAACACAAACTGCTATGTTGGGAGCCTTCAATGTAGCATTTTCATGACGCGTACCAGTTGCAATACCCGAGTACCAGTGCTCAATTCAAGTGTGCATTTATCTACGCATACCGTACATCACGTAGATTGTTATACTGCATCAACAGGTTACGTGCAGTCTGTCTTAGCATGCGTGTTGTATGAGTTGATTAAGTTTCGGTAAGATTCGGTAAGATGCATGTTTTACCGTGTTTGGCCGAGTAAGAAGTAAATGAATTTTTTTTATTCTGGTAAGCATAATTTTGTTGTGCTTAGCTACTTTTTGTGCTTATAGTGCTCAGCTCTATAAAATTAGGCCCAGCTCTTTGTGGACCTGCCAAAACTATTGCAGACTTTTTCTGGCTGTTTAATGTTGCAATGTCATGATCAGAACACAGCAGGTCTTATGTGTACTGTGTCCTCAGGGCTTGTTGCTAGGCAACCGTAGGCTTCTCCAGTTTGACACAATGGGTGAGGTCATACACAGGTCAGAGATCAAAAACCTTGGCTTCTTCTGAGGTAGTTAGATGGTCCAAAGGTAAGAGTAAGACAATACCTACATTTGGGAATCCGTTCTTGAGAATGTTTGTTTTTCGTTTTCTGGTCAGAGTTGGGTTACGTGTATTTCAAGGAGCATCAATGCCGTGGAGATATTAATTGAGTTGATTGTTCTAATGCAAATCGGACCGTTGAATAGGCTTACATTGTAAATCAGGCATGCAACAAGTCCTTTATTTAGTTTCTCAGCTGTGCCATTGAAAAATATTAAAGAACGTCAAGTATTAAATCACAAGGGAAACTGACAGGCAACCCCCCACTGCCCCCCCCCCCCCCCGAGCAAAGATATTGACAAAATAGGGATACCGCCAACTTTAGGGCTAGATAGCTCAGTTGGTAGAGCGCCAGTACTTTAATCTGGAGGTCGCACGTTGAAGTCCTGCTCCTAGTCCTAGTCAATTTTTATTTGCTCAACCCAAAATTTTTGGAAATTGGAAAGCACAGGCGTGGGGTGCAACTTTTCAGCTGAACAACCGGACTACTTAAAGTGAATTTAAACCAGTCTTTAGGTGTTTTAACGGGCATTTGGCCAGCGGACCACTGTAAGGGGAGAACGCTGACATTTTTGTCAATGTACGTCTGATTTGCATTATGAGTTGAGGCCTGGAGTTACATGGCGGTTCACGGAGATCATGGCCTCTATTGCCTTTTGGTATCTTAGCCTTGGTGCTCGGCATCAAAAGTTTCCCATAGACTTTTAAGATTTTCCGATGGAAGTGCCATTTGCAAAATGAAAATGACCTTGCCTTCTCAAAGATGAAATTCCATGTCTGTCAATTACCATGGAATTGTCTACCTCTACATGTTTTATTGCTGGAGCCCAAACTGGCAGATATTTGAGACAGAAAGTCAGTGTTCAAGTTATTTTTGTTGTGCTGATTTTCTCCCTCACGATGGCCTTTTATAAGTGCAATACAGTGCTCCTCTGGTAGAAGGTTTTAAAACACAGTTTAAAAACCCACAGCGACTTCCGAACAAATTAAGAAAAGTCATCAAGATAAAACCATTTAGTAATGCCACAGACTGCACAGTATGGCTTTCAAACCCAAAGATAACCACAAATTAAAAAACATATTGTTTCAATACAGCGTGCCTTGGCCAAAATTTGGGTCCAGAATGCCCCAAAGTTTTGAAAAATCCCGGGGAGAAGAATCGGGGAGAAGAATCGTGCTACATGATGTAGGCCTTTGAATGATCCCTAATGAAACAGAATTTGAGTTTTTCTCCACACAATGGGCAACAGAAGTGATGTATTTTCTGATGTGTGGTGACAGGGATTTTGATTGTGGTATGCAGTGGTTTACCACTAGAGGCAATGGGCTTGCTATGGGTTGAGTCACCCATACTGTGGCTTTGGAGTCCGTGTCATGGTTCAGCCAGTGCAGATAGGAGGATCACTGGTGGTGCAGTGGGTGAGATTGGATCTTGCCTGGGGTGCTAGGTAGAATTAGAGTTGAGCTCAGTGTTGTTTTTGGAAGGATTTTGACCCATTAAAGTGACTTTTGTATCCCTTCTGAATTGGTCGGGTTACACAGACTTCTCTTAACTCTCGGGGCAAATCTGCGGGGATGAGAAATTTCAGATTTTTATCCGATTTCAGACTTTGGAAAAAGTTGCCTTTGGTAAAAGAATCCCTGCTCTTTGATCTACTGTCTAGCTTTGAGGATCTGAGGATACTGTTCCCGGAAGCACCTTGAAATCTATAACTCAAGGGGTTATCAGAAGGCGGAAGACCCATCAATTATTAAACATGCCTCCTAAAATTTGGATCCTAAATTGAGACCTTTTCGTCAGCGATGGCTCTAGATTGATGGACAAGTCGTTAAATGTTTGTCGCGGTAACGGCTCTCATACGATACAAAAAGGCATTTGTATATACCGCTATTTCATTTAGATCACAGCGGTTTGATGATACACATGACTCAAGAAAAAGAGGGGAAAACAAAGAAGGAAATTAAGGAAAGGGAAAACAGTGAGCACGGCACAGGTGGTATCATTGAGTGAAAAGGTGAGATTTGAGGCCTTTCTTGAACTTCCGAAGTGATGTTGCTGAGCGCAGATGTGTCGGGAGACTGTTCCATAGTTGGGGAGCCACAAATGAAAATGACTTATCAGCAGCAGATTGTAGAGTGCGCTGGAAAACTTTGTGTTCAGTAAGTCTGGTTTTATCTGTTGATGATCGTAAGCCAGTACGTACAGGTGAGTATAGAGACAGACTGGAAGACAAATATAATGGGCCGAGTCCGTTTAAACATTTGTAAACAATAACCATGATTTTGAATTTGATCCTGTTTTTGATGGTAAGCCAATGGAGTTCTTTAATGAATGGCATAGCACGATCTCGCTTGGTAGCACAGAAAATGAGTTTAGCTGCCTAATTTTGTATTCTTTGAAGTCGTAGTATGTCAGATGCGTTGGATCCAAGTAATACTGTCTAATGCGAAAAATACTGCTCTCGCGAAAGTGCTGGCTCCCGACTACTAATTGGCTGTAGGCATGAGAGCAAAAGTTTTGTGGTAGCAGCAGTCTACCATGACTCTCACCACTGAATCTGCTGAACAGAAAATTTTGCTTATTAGAATTAGAAACCAGCAACACATTATGGTGTGTGAAGTTTTGGCTTGTACAACCTGAATCAGCATAAAACTTACCTAAGTTTAAAAAAAAAAAGAGCAAAGCTCTAAAACAAACCATTTGTTCTTTAACCTTAACAAATGTTACCATTCAAAATATCATGTGCAGTTTTTCCCAATGGTTGTCATTTTTGAAGTACCTGAAACCACCCAAAAAGTATTCCTACGTGTGAATGAACATGAAGGCTTCTTATACCAAAAGTTTGATCTGGTTATTAGTATTTTATTTGTTAAAATTACCCTCAATCAGTGGACAGAACAATTTGGTAACTTTTTAAAAACTGATCAAATTAATCACTTCAAACTATTCTATGTATAAGCATGCATGTTCATTCACATGTCAAATCATTTTATTAAAAAAAAATTATAACCACTGGGAAAACCTGCTACTGTAACTTGAGAAATGCTAAGTGGTCATTTTGATTGTGTTTCTTGTCAATAGTTACTGCTAGAAGCAGCAATGTAACATCGGGCCGACATTTTTGTAGTATGAGTAATGTTTACTATTTGGCCATGTATTCATTGCACACAACGTCTTCTGTTGGGTACCTCAAGACTAATAATATAATCAAATTCAAACCCCTCCTCTTTTAAAAAATCTTTTCTTGAGGCGTTTATTAGCAATGCTGCAGTTGTGGTCAGCTGCACAAATCTTCCACCCTCCCACTGTTCCCCCAAAAATGTATCTCTGAATGTTTTACAGACCAGCTGTCACAGCTGACCCTTGACCCTGAGTTTATTGACCTGAGGTCAACGCATCCACTGGGACCTCTCAGTTCGCACCTGAGTCTGTTTGCTACCAGAGTGCAGCCAGGGATAAAACAACAACAACAACAGCCATAGCAACCATTCAGTCTTTAAAAATGCTGACTGTAAATTTTATTTTTGGCCGCCCGTCATTTTTGAAACACAAAGTCAGCAGAAAGATTTGTTTTTTGTTTTGTTTACAATGTTTTTTTTTAGTCTCATGTTTACACTAGCAAATAATTCCAGGGTTTGCCCTTGACTTTTTTAGTGATTAGCCAGCAGGACCAGTTGGCTGGTATTGTAAGTTGATGTTTCTGTAGTCTGCTGTGTTTTTCCACTCTAGTCCATATTTTATGTTAAAGGGAGTTGCCCTTTAACACTGAACTAACAAGCTGGACCACTTGGAAAAGAAGTTTGACTGGTCCTGGTGTGTTTATAGAGAGGGGCTTCAAGGTCAAGTTAACTCATTTTCCAAGAGATAGAGACCTCATGAAAGTGTGGACAAAATTATAAACGAGTTATGTTATGCAGTGTTCTGGCTAGCTCTAGCAGCAAATTGTACTGCTCACGGAAGCAGAAAAATGTGCTCAAGAACAAGTGTATTTCAATAAGATATGACAGCATACACCATTTACAAGTACAGTACATGCAAAGTGTGCATTCACAATTGATTATTTTACTATTGTTGTTTACATTCTGGGAGAACATCGATCTAAAATATCTGCTTCGTTTGATGCATGACTTTGTTCTTCAGTGTATAGGGTAGTCTGTCAATATTTAAAAATCCAAATTTGGGGCAAGTGGGTCAAAACAAATTTGAAAAAGATCAACATTTTAAACATTTATTGCCCTGAATGGCCCCTAAACCATGTAATATCTCTAGGAACTTGATCCAGCTATGGGCATATTTTTTAGGGTCTTGTAAAGTGACAAATTGGCCAGAATGATTTGCATTGCCTTTTTAACCAGCAGTATAAATAACCCACAAGTCACTGATTGTGGTGCAGATTACCCTGGCCAGACACAAACACCCCCAAAATGCTAGCATTCCTGCATACCATGGAGCCCAGTGCCCATCCAGTGAATTGACTTTGTATATCCCATGTCACCTTGTTTACGAGAAGACAGACCTTGGACATTTCAGGGCCATTTCCTAGCTGGCACAGTAGATGTTCTTGTTGGTAAAGAGTCAGATACCCTGCTTTACACTAGATACAGATCGGCCAATGTGGATTAACAGCTTAGTGTTAACACAAAAAAAGCAGTGGTTCAAGATCCTGCAATTTTAATCTGCCTTTTGAGGAGGGTTGAACCCTGCAATTGGTGGATCAGATCCATCACAGTGGATTCCAGAAACGAGTGTAAACGCAAAGGTGGATCAGACACCGCAATTCAATGTGGACATTTCTCCGGTTTTGCTAGGAATGGGGGGCTTTTTTGCTGGTGTTTTTGTATGGCAGCTGTGATCAAAAGTGGAATCAGAGCTTGATCAGGCACTGATGTAAAAGCGACACCAGATCTTGATCAGTGATAAACATACTGGATCTCAATCCACCTTTCTGGATTGAGTGTAAACGTGGTGTTAGAGTCTCCTCTCTTTAAATTCCATTCATAAACACCTTTCCATTAAAAACTTCCAAAAGCCTTTAAAAGTTGAAAACAAATCTGACACTTAGTCTCGCCTTGACTGTGCATTAAACTTCTGTCCATGTTGAGCGCCAAATAGCTCCTCGCGTGCTCAAGTTTCAGACTGGTGCATGCAAGTTTTGAACTTGTGCGAGCCAAATACGCAACCTGCCAACTTAAATTGGGCCTTGATATTTGTGCGCTCAACGCAGACATCTGAGAGTGCCCTCTTGTGACTCAATTTCCTTGGGCCATGTTTAAGCACTCCTCACCGTGTTTGTATCTCACGTTTAAACATAGCCACGTGATCTTCTCTCCACCAATCAGAATGTACGAACTTTCTCAGGTATTTCTGAATAAATGTGGATGTAGTTTCCACAGAATTACCTTTTAATGTCTGCCTGGTGAAACAATCTGATTTAGCTGATCTCCAGATGCGAAGAAATCATGCTCTTTGATTTACTTCACTAGCACTTCATGCATTGTGGATGCTGTTCCCAGAAGCTCCTTGAAATCCATAATTCCAGGACTTACTAAAAGGATGGCAATGCCATCATTTCGACATACCACCCAATTTTTCATATAGTTGTGTGTGGTTGTGCTTCAAATTAAGTGCGCTGTGATGGTCGCCGGTGTAGCTTGGGCTCGGGTTTCAACCAGAATCCGTTGCATGCAGATCATACTCATTTGGACATGCGTGTATGGGCTGTTCAAGTGTGAAAAGGTCAAGCAAAGTTTCCTGGGCATTTTCCTGGGGAATTGGTCTGGTGTGAAAGGGGCTTTAGTGGAGGAAGGCAAACACAGTTTAAGTTTGGAGTTCACTCTACTGATTACACACACCCACCTGTGGGTTTTTATTTATGAGTGTGGTTTCCCTGCCTGCTCCACCTACTATACCCACAATGTAAACGTTATAACCCTGTTATGTGGAGGTATACCCTCATGTCAACCAACCCCCCAACCCAATATAAACAACATTGTACCTATACCATGACCAATATGGGTCAGATGGTATCCCCCCCCCCCCCCCCCGCCTCCCCCAAACAAAAAAGTTTCCATACTTTAACACACTCTTTTCCTCTTGTACTGAAGTATTCCCAATGATCTCTGAGATTCCCAGAACACAATGAAGACACAATAGAATTGGAGGGGGTGGGGAGGGTTACAACTTGCCACATGTGGAGCACTAAAAGATTGTACCAGTCTACAAGAGTCTGAAGACAAGACTACAAAATGCAATATTCAGCTTTTTGCCCCTGTTTCGTATGTATACATATGGCTGCCCACTAGATGTTACCACAATTTTTGTCGACTAAGCACAGTTTAGTTTAGAACCAGCCACTTTATAGTGTACATTGCATTACATTTTTATTTTATTGACTGGGTTTGCGCAGATTTCTGTGCGCCCAGAAAGTTAAGTTGTCACCCCGCACTCAAAACCCATATGTCCTCCCCACCAAATGCGATAAAAAAAACATCTATGTCTGATCCCCTATACCCTATTGAAAAAATCTTTGCATTAAATATAGAAATATTGTTTTACCCAAAAATAAAATTTAGTTGAATAGAAATGTGGTTCTATAAAACTTGTAAGAAATAGAAATGTGCTTTTATAATTGTTATAACTAACAGTTTTGTGTGTGTCTTGCACTTGCTGCAAATGCTTTCTCTTGGTAGAGTGTAACCCCCCCTCCCCCCGAAGGTTTTTGCTTCCGCCTACACCCCCCCCCCCCCAACCAAATGAAAATGTCTAGTTGCGCCACTGTACTCCGCATAATCTTGCAAAGATTACTTCCCAGGAATTTCTAGGTCTTCAAACTTTCTTTCTGACACCGTATCCTAAAAAAGATAAATCATCAACAGTGTCTCAACTGGAGCAGGCGATCCAGACCTACATATTTAAATTTTATTGACTGTCTGCAGCTGAAAAAGTTGTGTCTATGTCTTTCAGTTTTCCAGATAATCTGAACAAGGGATTTCCATTTCACAACAGCTGCCAAGTAAATTCATATTACTGTGATTTGTACTAGGGTTTCCCAGCCATTGGTTGTGACTTTGATACCTTCAGATTTGTGTTTAAAGCAACTTGAACTTTTTCTAAGCTTAGCACTTTTGGGTGTTTTTAAAATTGATTGTGCCCTTGGCCGTTTGCCAAGATGTATGCCTCATCTTTATCGATTTCCCAAGTTACTTGTACTGCTTGTTACATCAAAGCCTCAGAGGCACCGAGGAACATGACCTCCGTGACCCGCATACAAAGGCTGGAACCTGCTCTCTCGCTTAGGGTCAACTGGGGTCATCGTGTATCCTCCATTGTCAAGACGACCTCTGACATAACGTTGCAAACGATTTCCACATGGCAGGGAGATTAGTGTCAGAAGTCAGATAGCTGTAAAGTGTGATTCCTTTGTGATGATTCATGAACATCGAGGAGGCTGCTATCAGACAGCCGATAGTGTAAAGATTTTTGTATTACTTGGATAGTTTCAAGATTTGTAATAATTTTCTTGCTACAGGCACAGTGCAGGATTAGTAACTTATCCAGTAACAAATGAAAGCTCTCTGGTTATAATGCCAAGTTCATGTCAGTATAGCGTTCTCCCCATGCACACGGTAGTGTATCAGGATGAAACATGCTATTTGTGGGCTGGTACGCGCGAATTGCAGGCGATACGCAAACAAGAGAAAGGAAACCTTCAATTACTTTTGTTTTTGACTTCATATCCAACTCATAACAATCATCAAGATAAACTCATTTAGAATGCCCCACAGTAAGACTTTTAAAAACACCAATGGGGAAAACTCACTCAATCCGGTAGGGGCTAAAAACCCAATCCACATAGGAGCTCCAGTCTGAAGTGGGATTCGAACCGGGGTCAACAGAGGTTGAGAGGCATGGAAAAAAAAACTATAAAATTGGTTGATGTATAATTATTGCAGGGATAAAGAGCGTTATTTAGATCCTTCATGTGGATGTGGACGAGGGCTGGAATTTCACCTGAGTAGCCTGGCCTGTGAGTCACTGAGTATACAGTGAGTCACTGAGTATACAGTGAGGACTCGAACTTCAAGAAGATCTCAACTAGTCCACAAGTCTTGTAGTCCGGACTTTCCCTTGACCGGAAATGTTTTTTTGCAAGGCCTAAAATATTTAAGTTTTTGTTTTTGCACATTTGCTGAACTTATAGGAAGTGATTTGGAATTGAAAAAGCTGCTCAAGGTAAATTTTCAAAAGTATAACACCGAACTGAAGGACTCCTTTGGTTTCAGGGCTACTGACCAAAATAATGTAAAAGTTACGGACTCTCACCGGTGGTCCAGTGGCAAAGCTTATGATTTATCAGGATTTTTCACTGGTCTCCTTGCACCTTAAGATTTTCTTGAAAGAGGCGAAATTGCCATCATGAAGATGAAAGACGCGGCCGTTGTTGTGACCAAACCTTCAGATATCTAATTGAAATGATAAAGAGTCTGCAAACCTCTACTTTTTCATATTTTGCAATTCTTTCTTTCTATCTCCAAACAAAGAAGGGGAGATTTTTAAAAAATGTTCTGGATTTTTCAATTTTGTCAAGGAAAACTGACAGGGTAAATTTAAAACAAGTTTGGGTTGAACAAAGAAAAATTGACCAGAGCGGGATTTGAACCAACGACCTCCAGATTAATGTGCCGGTGCTCTACCAACTGAGTGATCTATCTAGCCTTATTTTGGCAGTCTCCCTATTTTGTCAATATCTTTGTTCGGGGTTGCCAGTCAGAAGCCATACAACCGTGAACTGCTGCGTAGCGAAGGATCACACCTAAGTTTACGATAACCTGGGAAGCAGCAGCCAGGGGATCGCCTTAAGCGGATGCAACTTTTTTTATTCCAAATGTCAAGTAATAAACCACAAGGGAGACTGACTGGGTAAATTTCAAACAATTTGGAGTTGAACAAAGACAAATTTACTTGATTTTTCATTTTTCGCTGTAAAGATAAAAGTCAAATTAGTATTACAATTGGTGTTGGAGGAAAATGGTCTGGCACAATGTTTTCCATTCTTTAAAAAAAATTATTTTTTTACTGATCATCGTACTTGTTTTTCAGTGACTTAATACATTGTAATTGTACATCTTCATGGTTGCACCTTGTCATTAATATTTTTCTACTAGAAAGTATTATTTAACAGCCCGCCATTATATGCTCTCATTATTTTGTGAACTTTATGTGTATAACTAATTAGTGTCAGATGTTCCTGTTTTTTTTGTTACATTTTAAAATTCTGTGTTCCTTGAACGGCTAATCTGTTTACATTTTCCCCTGAACAGGATCTGCGATTCCAATTACCGGTGTCTTAATTATCCATTTGTCCTTGTGTGTGTTTTTCCCCCACCTTGCAGTTTGAAGGGTGCAACAAAGCGTTCTCTCGTCTTGAGAATCTTAAGATTCACCTTCGCTCCCACACCGGCGAGAAGCCGTATATCTGTACTCATCCTGGCTGCACCAAGGCGTTCAGTAACTCATCGGATCGGGCTAAGCACCAGAGGACTCATCTGGATACGGTTAGTTTTGCGTCTTTTGGCTGTTTCCGAATTAGCGGCTGGTGGGTGGTTCACCTTGGATCACAATAGGTTGCCCTTAGCAACAGCCACAGCCGCCAATTTGGACAAGGCCATAACTTATTCACTTCATCAACATCATCTCTCAATAGAATCTTTATGATGTTGCCACCATCTCGGTCATGTTCCCCGTATCCAACAACAGTAATGAATGCTAGCATATATTGCACTGAAAAAGGAACCAGACTGTTTTTTTTCTTCCAGCCTCGATTTGGTTACATTGGTTCAGATTGGAGAAAATCAAGATGGCCTCACCATGATAAGGGTCTTGACCATACAAACAGACCTCATCCACATGACGTCGCTCAAGTTGGGGCGTCCTCATTTAGAGGTCACTCTTGTGCTCATTAGCCCTTTCTGTTTACTGCAAGTGCGTTTTTCATGGTTTCATCGTTATAATTATGAGGTCTGTAGACTGGGAAGAAATAAACGTGATGATGGTTAAACTCCATGAACTCTAAATTGTCGCACTCAATGGAATGGAACAAACTCAGTCTCAAGGTTTTTTGTCACCAACCGTTTGTTTCTACGCATGCGTGCATCAATTTTTGGGTGAACTACAACACAATTGAATAGAACAGGATTAGAATCTGGGACCTCTGTTTCATAATTTTCTAAGGTTTATCAATTTTTGGGTGAACAAAGTAAAACTGAATAGAACGGGATTTGAAACTGCCACTCCGGCGCTCTCCCAGCTGAGCTATCTAGCCGTAATGTTAGGGGTCTCCGTATTTTGTAACTATTTGTTCGATTGTGCCAGTCAGTAGCCATTCAACCTGTAACTGCCGTTAGTCGGGGATCACACCCAAGTTTGAACCTACATTGTAAGTGAAAATGAAAAAAACAAAAAAACAGAAAGAGACATGCACGCAGAGCGCTGTTTACAAACCAATGCATCCGTCGCTAAACTTCAGTAGGTCAGCAGATAATGTCACTTCGTGAAACTTCGCGAAAATGCAGAAGTCATACTAGTGTTTGGCACCGTGCCAGCGCTATGTGTTTCAATGGATAAAGTGGCGTATCCTGATATGTCACTTCAGGAAAAACACAGCTTGGCAAACCTAGTAATACCTTGGTCATGCTAATTTAATTAGTGTAATTAGGAAACTAGTACGGTGCCTGTTAGGTCCTGAAACTTGTTGAAAATGTGAAAAGTAATGAATCTATATCAATAATTTGTACAAAAACAGATTTGCAAATTGTTGTCATTTTTAATCCATACGTCAGTTTGGTGACCGATGAAATACAGGATACCAGGGAGTGATCAAACTGATCAATAGTTGAGAAGCTGGTTTGATACTAGTCCTTGTTCTACTAGCATCAGCCTTGGATTTTACTGTTGATCCTCAAGGAATTTGAAAATCCACATGTTCTTCATGAAAAAGGAGCAACACAGAAAGATTTATTCTCTTGTGATATTTGTTTTTATGGCTGAGTGTCCAATTCTAAAACGGGAACGGAATAATCGTCAATTTCCACTGGAGTTATTATTAGTACTCCTTTGGGTGTATTTTCTCTAATAACTTTGGTATTCCCTGGTGCAATGCCTGTGAACATTGGAAAGTAAGGCTATTAGGAGTCAGGAAACCAGACCTTTGTGGACCACTTTGCCATGGTAACCTTGAATGGTCAGGTTTTGTTTGTTTTTTGGTGTCTTTTTTTCTTCTTCCCTATAAACTGTGGCTTAAGTTTTGTCCAGAAAGGAAGTTTGAGTCTGAAGGCTGGTGTACTTCAACAGTTCCATAGGAAGGTCGACTTTACTGCTCGTTCAGACCTTGTTTTGAGTATTCCTGTCTTTATAAAACAACAAGTGGACTGAGCATGGATTGGTTGTCAGGGTTCAGAGCTAAATTTTAAAAATTGTACAACCAACATTTTTGTGTCCTTAAATAACTTAAGTGTACTTCAGGCATGTGGTTGATCAGGATTTTTTCCTGACTGCAGGGTTTTCCATGGACCTCCCTTGGGCCTTTAGCATTTCTCGGAAGAGGTAAACTCGCCATCACAAGAGATGACAGACTCATCAGCTCTTTGATCAAACTTGTAGATTTCTATTAGTGGTGATGAAAAGAGTCTATAAACCTCTGAAATATAACATCCTATTTCTTCAGGGAGCCTCATCTTCAGTCCAAGAGGATGTTGTTATACATTTTTCATTTTCATTTCATTTCGTTAATAGTTTAAAAATGTTGAATTACAAATCGTGGCTTTAGCAGTGCATTAACAATTAAAAGTATAAAAATTGAAGAAAGCACAGTGAAACAACAACAAGGAATTAAAAACAAATAGTTGCACAACCAGAAGTACTTAAGATACAAAATGAAATCAGTTTCAGTGAGCCTAACAGTTATGCAAGGTACTGTACAACAAGTATCAAAACTGAACAGAAAATATAAGAGAGAAACATGATTGTTCATTTAGTACATTCTCACCCCCGCTATTTCTCTCTCACTCTTCGTTGCCCCCCCTTCCCCGCTCTAGCTTACCCTCACCCTCACCCCACTCCTCCAAGTTTCTGCAACTGGGACTTCACCACTCCTGGAGAGTGATTGGAAAGTTAACTGACCCCCCCCCCCCCCATAATACAGGGCAGTCTTGGTTGCAAGACGCTCCAGCTGTTTTTAGTCCCGAAAACCTAACCGCTATCTAAACAAACCACTCGACACTAGAGGGGGCTATCATTTCCGTAATGCACGTAGTCACGAAAACATAACCGCTCTCTAAACCGCTATCACACCACAAACCGCGGTGACGGGAATGATAGCGCCCTCTGGTGGCGAGCGGTTCGTGGGGTGATAGCGGTCTAGAGAGCGGTTAGGTTTTCGTGACTACACAGCTGGAGCGTCTTGCAGCCAAGACTAAACACAGGGAGGCTTTGATGTGTGTTCCAGCCTCATACAACACCTCTCAGTCTGAACAGATGAAACATCCATTAACTGTTTTTATTTCTTTTCACCATTTCTGAAAAAATGTGGCCATGATTCCACTCTGTCATCATAGAATTACCAGAAGCACGCAAACCCCAGGAATATATATATATAAAACCAATAGTAAGTAGCTCCAGCCCAGCAAGCTGCATCGCACCTACCACTGTCTGGGGTCCATGATCCATGCACCAGACCCTGCCAAATCTGGACCTGATCTCATTATTTTTGTAAAGCCAATAGCACATGGCACTGCTGTCATCGCAATGATTACTTTTCAAGTGCTGTGCGAACATAGTTGGTCCATCGGGAAGGTTAGAGGGGGTTGATGTTGTACTTCTGTACAATTGGACTTGGGGAGCTAGTGAAGTTAAGAGGGGGGGGGGGACACAAAGCAGAAGGGGAAAAAACTGCCGAGGGCCCCATCATCATCAGAACAGTAATGTTGTCAATTTGTCGGGTAGCACTGGGATTTTGAAGACAATCTGTTTGCCGTTATCCAGGTATATCAAGTTGTTTCTTGAGACCCTGCAGTGGCTGGGTTCTGAGATAGAGACAGGTGGTTTTTGACAGATGGAGATGGTTGCACTGACTTGACGCCCATTTGTATACTATATGCCATTGCACTGCTGCATGCAAGTTGTTATACGTTTGTTTACGGTGATAGCCCAATGACGCGCTGTAGACTGTCGTGATACAAGTGTTGCTCTCGCGAGGAGACTGCTCTCGCAAGACAGCTGTACAGTATCGCGAGAGTCATGGGTCAAGAGCCATTCTGCTATCACCGCCACAAACAGGTACTGACTTGTCCACAAGCACAGCATGCACCATCTATTTGTTGTCAGTGATGGTGTGTAAAAGAACAGTTTGGAATAGTTGATCATTACAAAATAAGCGGCCCTCAATTTCAGAGAGCTGCTTTTTAGTAGACGATTTTGCTTAGCTATTTTCTGCTCAGCAAATATTAGCAGGATACCAGTCACAGATGGTACATGTGACATGGTATTTTTGCTGGTAGTGGTAACCTTATTCTGGTAAGCATTTTTTTTTTTTTTCTTTTTTTTTTCCTTCTCTCTTTTGCTTAGCTACTTTGGCTTGTCTGGGACATGATAAGGGACCCTCAACATCAACACTCTGTTATGGTCCTGTTTTTGTGTAAAAACGCCCAGGACTCAATTTGACAAGATCGATCTTAAAGCTGTGTAATCTTAATTGCTAAGCAATGTGTGATGTCACAATACAAATCACTATGGTAAAAATGAGAACTCATCTTAAGATGAATCTTTGTGCTTTGTGAAATTCATCCCCATGACACTTATCGTGAAAGGGAAGGGGCTTGCCCTGGTCTGTTCCTGATCAGCTGCCTTAACCCATCTCCCTGAGCAAGCTTGGAGTACAATAAAATATTACATGTACATGTACTTGTATTTAAAGCCAAGTACAAGACTTGCCAAGTTTCTTTGAAACTTTGATAGCATTTACAGAAGTATCAAATCCCTTAGTCATTATTCATTTACATCAAAACACAATTCCAGACATGTGACAGGCTTGAAGCACCTACTAAAATGTAGTCAATATAGACCTTGCAGTAAACATTAACATTCTTAGAAGTCAAAAAAAAAAAGAGCGTGAACAAAAAATACCACAGCTGCAATTTCTCAGATACTTGTCAAGCAACATGACTTCCTGTTATCCTCAACACCAATCGCTGCCCCTCCCCTCTCCATCCAGTGTGTGCGTATGTGTTTCATGTGACAGATGGTGGAGATATTCAAAGTTCCCAATTTGCCAAAGGAATATATAGAAAAGGTTTCTTGAACCTGAGGAGTCAGGGTTGGACCTTTTGCTCTTGACCTCGGCATTCCTGCAGTCTCTGTTTCAGCCATTAAGTCTGTCTCCGGTCTTGATTCCACTCGGAATCTGACAGCAGGTTGCGAGGAGGACAACCCAAGCTCCAGACGGCTTTCAAGGAGACCAGATATTGTTGGGATAACAAGCAGACAAGTTTTCTTCTGTCAAACTTGGAAGGCCAGGCTGGAAAAGACAATGTCTTGGATGACCTTCTTCCCTATTTAGGCGTGAACGCTTTCCGTAGATGTGAGATAACTTTGGCACGTGCTGACCTAAATGTGTTGATAATGGGAAAACAAATCGTTGACATCCAGATTCAACTCCGGAGGTAATTTCATAGAGCTGATTAAGCACAAAAGGTAGCTAATTAACTAAAATTATGCTTACCAATAATGAGATTACCAGCCAAATTACCATACCACATGTACCATTTGTGACTGGTATCCTACTTACTTTTGCTTAGCAGAAAACCATTAAGCAATATTTGCTGCCCTGGGCAGTGTGGCAGAGCTCCTCTTTGGTTTGCCCTCACCCTCATTAGTTTTCCACACATTTGTGTCATTTTATCGAGTAGCAAATTCACTGATGTGTGTGTGGACTGTTGAATTTAGACTATTGATGAAAGGTGTAGCTACCTATATTTTGTGATGGAAAAAAAAATGTAGAAATTGATTTCTGAATCCTTAAAAAGTCAATAAAGATGATGAAGAAAAGTTCCGTTTTAGATGTGTTAGGCATGATACTCTTCCTACCTTAGTCTGTTTTCCGATTTGTTTGCCCTTGAGGAGAAAATCGGGAAAAAAAATTGTCATTAATGAAAAGTCCTGAAAGGCCTATGAAAGCCTACACCTTGCTGGTCAGCCCTTGTACTCGATCAAACAGTCCTCCTATTTTTCCAAAGACCAAATATCATGCCTGGCATGGGGTGCTAATAAATGTAAAATAAAATAAAATAAGAGAAACCCACATACTTAGGTAGGGACTGAAAATCCAATCTGCATGTGAGGCTCCGTCCTCCGGGTTGGAAACTAAACCGGGCACCAAAGAGGTGAAAGCCAGGCGGGATACGGCTAACACTCAGGCTGAGCCATGCTGCTATGATTGCCCCCTTACCTCGTACTTTCCGTGGGCTATGGCTCGTGCAAGTCGTGGGGATCGGAGCTCCGCATGCCCCCATGAGCCTGCTACTCCGATTGCCCCCTAACTTGTCCATCTCGAGAAAGTTGCCGGGCTAGCCAGCTGCGTTTCTAAACCAGCCGTCCCAAATTTTGCGGACTTTCGTTATAAAATAAATGTGGAATAGCTTGTTGTGGAAAATTATTTGTATCATTATATCATAGTTTCATACAGCTATTAGTTAGTCAGTTTTGACTAGCCCTCAGGGTTACTCTTGTAAAAAATATATATATATTTAACAAGGGTGACCCATCCAGCACAGTTGATCATTTGGGGCTCTCACATTATATAAAAATACATCAATGATAAAATAATTACAGTAACAAGACTTTGGCAGAAAATGCAAAAAAAAAAAATAATAATAATAAAAATAATGGACGAAATTAAAGACCCTATCAGCCAAACACACGTTAAAAAATGTGAACTAAAAATTTGAAGAGAAAAAAAGGAGGAAAAAAAGAATAAAAATATGAATTAAAGGAAACGAGTGCCTTCTATCCTCCCCTCTGTGGACCATTAAAGCAGATACAAACACCGAGGAAGCAAGTCTGACTACCCCTGAACACTAGTCTTTGCACACCATGTTAGTGTCTAAATCAAGCCCTGCACCTAGCCGGCCTGATCTCAGAGGCAACTCTTAAAATTAACATGATCAATTTGGTGACAAAACACGTCAATTATTTGTTGACGCAGTCTTTGATATTATGCAACAGGTTTACACAAACATTGATCTGAGTTGCTAGACGCAGTGGCAGTCAGGTTAAACCAGCAAACTATGAACATTTCACCATAGTGTCGGCCCAACAACCCATAAACATTTCGTCACAATTTTTGGTTACACAGTTTATGATCTAATTTTGTTTTTCCACCGTCTGTGAACGTGTTAAACTCGTGGGTTGAACCCCGGTGAAGCCGTAATCGGAGTCAGGATCGTGCTTCATGCCCGGTTCCCTCAGCAGGGTGTCGCGGCCGATTGTAGTGCACAGACACAGCGTCCCGGGTAGAAACTCTCTGATTCAGATGGTAACAAGGTCGCTGGGTTACGCAGATTAGTGCATTGTTGGTTAAATAAGTCAACAACTCTGCTTTTTTTTTTTGCTTTTTTTTTCATTGGAATTTTCCACTTTTTGGATAGATAAAGGAATTATATCCGAGTGATGTCATTGCCTGTGTAGTCATGTTTAGTCAACAAAGAGCCACTACTTTCGTTTTCTATGGTGTCAGTCGGTGCTTGTCTTGTATCAGTTGGGCACATGTACAACAATGGTAAATTTCAAAGACTGGTAACTGCACTTTATGTGACCCAAAATATACATGAAATAACAAACTTGGGAAAGTTTTAACTCTATCAGTCATCGGAGTCACAAGGAAATAGTGAAAAACCCCGTTATATCTTCTCACTGTTTTCAAACATCGGGTTTTGGACACGCATAATAAAGACTAATTACATGTGCACATTTCCTAAAAACTACAGCAAGGTAAGTTTCAAGGTGAGTTTTCCACCATGACCATCTTTATACCATGCAAGTTATGTGCAAATCTGTAGACATTTATATTTTCAACCTCACTAATGTTGTGCACACCCTTTAAAGAAAATTTCCTCCCAGCATTTTGTACAATTTAGTTTTCAGTGACTCATTTTATTAAATATATGTTTTTTTTTTGTTCACACCTTGTTTTCTGATTATAGAAACCCTATGCGTGTCAAATACCAGGATGTACAAAGAGATACACTGATCCCAGTTCACTACGGAAGCATGTCAAAGCCCACACAGCAAAAGACCAACAAGCTAGAAAGAAGGTTAGTCTTAAGAATCACACTTGGTCAGCGTCAAAGCTATCTTTGGCTAAAAAAAACCCAAAAAAAAACAAAAACATGTTTAGTGTCCTGTCTTTTTGAAAAAAAGGAAACAGGAGGGCCTTTTTTCCCCACAAAAATGGCCGCACGACACATTTTTTCAAGATAACTGGTCGGGCTATTTTTCAAGATGTTTGCCAGCTTTTTTTGGTACGCTGAAGTCTAAAAAAGCGATCTTGTTTATTTTAAAATTTATTTTTTTAGTAAGAGATCGTTTAAATTTATCCTTAAAAAAATAGAAAAAAGGAGGCGGCCTCTAAAAAGGAAGTGGGCGGGGACGCTAAACATGTTTTTTTGATTATTTGGCCTTATATATATATATATATATATATTTTTTCCATCTTTATGTATGTTTTTGATCAGCTTGTGTATAAAATTCTTGCAGACTTCCCCCGTTTTAAATATGTTTTCTACTTTTATAATACATCTATGTGCTTTGTGATAATCTTACTACCAATTTTCTTACTACTCTTTTTATTAGTCCTGCGGAGTTCTGGGAAGACATTTTTCTCTGCCCTTCTCCTGTCTGATTGTTTACAATTGTATCATATCTCTCATATAATCTTTTGTATAAATTTATTGGTGACTTTTCTTGTTTTGAATGTGTTTTCTATTTTTATAGTATCTTTGAATATATATTTTCGTATCAATCTCATTTTGGTTCTCTTCATTAATTGTTTGTCCATTTTGCTCAATCTGCCCAATTTGGGGAAGGATTACAACTTTGTCTATCATATAATCTTGTGTGATACATTTAATGTTGACTTCCCCCTTTTCAAATATGCTTTTGATATTCGTAATATGTTTTTATGTTTGTATATACATGTATATCAGGGTTCTGCCCAGGATTTCTTTAGTGGTGGAAAAATGTTTCCCTGGAAACCATTGCGAGATGGATCAGTTACACGGTAGATCATATAAATAGACTCAAATCAAAGAAGTGCTCAAAATTAATGGCTTCGGATACCATTTTTACTGGTAAAAACCCAATTTTACATTTCCATGAAAACCTTTGAAAGGAAATTGCAAGTGTAATTTTAAAATGTGAAAAATGTGTGATGATGGTCGGAAACAGATAAAATTCTGCCAGTGGTGGTTTGGGAATCCTGAGTGCCGGTAGGTTTTCCGGCACCGACCACTGTGGGCAGAACCCTGATATATTGTAAAATTCTTGCTGCAGTTGTTGCTTTGTAAACTGTTTGTCCATTGTCAGACCCACAGAATTGTGGGAAGGAATTTTTTCTCTACCCACCGTTCTCTTGTGTTGACTTGTACAACTGTGTCTATCATATAATCTTGTGTATAAATTTACTGATGACTTCCCACCTTTTGAATATGTTTTCTGTTTTTATGTATTTATATATTTTGTTTGTCCATCAACAAGAGTGAATTTTTCTCAAGCTTTTCTATTTTTTAAAAATTTATTTGTATACAACTGTATTTTTTGTAAAATCTGTGTAGAGCTCTCTCCTTTTGAATATGTTATATGTCTTTATAGTGTATTGATATACCTAAGTCCATTATATGTTCATTTTAAGTCCTGTGGATTTAGAGGAAGAAAAGTTGTTTTCTCAACCCTTCTCATGTCTGGATTTTATTTTAAAAACTTTTTAGGGTTTCTTTTAAATTTATTCGGTGAACTAAATAAACATTTGTATATTTGGTTTGACCTTTTTCTTCTTCATGTATTCACTTGTGACAGTATTGTAAATGAGCATGATACCTTGTAAATCAATTGTGACCAATCCAGTCATGGTACCAGACATTCAAACTTCAACTCTCAAATGGCTTATTTTCCAACTTGTCTAAGGATGTCACAAAAGAGGAAAGACTTGCGCTGTGGGGTACCATATTTTAAACAGACCACAGCAAAGTTTCACTTTGAAATGTGTATAATTTGTTGTCGATCTCCCTCACTTCTAGCTAAGGACACGAGATGAGTTTGGTCATCCACAGGACATCCTAACGGATTGTCTGACAATCCAGCCGCTTCACCCCCTCTCTCTTGCCGATAGTCCCATGGAGCTGAGCGACAGTGGGCTGGGAAGGTCGCCACATTCATCCATGCCCGGTACCTCATCTGACATGTACCCTGGTAAGATTGACACCTTTTTTGAAATTGCGCCCTCTTATCATCTTGGACACCTTGTCAGGTAGAACTCCATCGTGGTGACTCACCATATCTGTTGTCGTTCTCTAGGTATGTTCTCGAGCGCTCAGTCGAGTCGTAGTGGCACCGCGACAGGCGCGTCCAGCTTCAGCAATCACCCCTCCCCAGTTCACAGCATGCAGGGAAGTCCTCACAACACGACGTCACACTCCGTTGGGAACTTGGACGACAGTAGAGATAGGTCAGTTGAAATATTAGTCCAGGGAAGATTTTTCAAAAAGGGCCATTCATAAAAAAATAAAACAAGTTTGCGGGTCAAGTGAAGATCGGTCGGAGTATGATGGAGAGGCTCATGATGATTGGTTGATCTCATTGGACTCCAATGCAAAGAAGGAAAATCATTTTATACACTTTGCGTGTCATGGCCAAGTTCTGGTTTGGGTTCGAATCCCGGCCTTGTGTTATTGAGCAAAACACTTGCCTATAATTGCCTCTACTCACCCAGGAGTAGTAAATGGGCACATGTAAGGGCAGAGATGGTTCTTGTGATTGATTTAGCTTGGTGCGCTACATACTTGGCAGCACAGGCTGTATGCTCCCAGGGGAGCTGAGATGGCTTAAAGACAGGGTGTACATTGTTTATGGCCCATGAATGTCAAAATTGGCAGCTACCGGTGCGATATAAATGTCCGTTAATTTTGTTATCATCTCCACAGGGTTGTGGTTTACCCTCATCCTCCAATGAGCGCCATTAGTCCAACGAGGCGGACCTTTCCCCCTTCTCTACTCCCAAGAAGGATACCCCAAGGGTTGAGCTCCATTCCTCTCAAGCCACGCCCACCCACTTCATCCCCAAGTAAGTGTAACTTTCTTTCTCATCCGTGATAATCTCATTCTTTGGGCGAGAAATCCATTACCCGTACACCAATGGGTGTTATGCACTGTTTACTCAGTACTTTTCACGAGCCCTGTGGAAAAACCTCCGCAGGCGTATTATTTTGGTGGGATTCGAACCCAGGACCTTTGTCATTCTAGTGCAGATGTCTTGCCGGTAGACCACCGAGCTTGCCCGCTTGCTGGAGGCAGTTCAAATCCGTGTTGTGTAAGGGGTGAATGTCGTCTTTGCTGAAATGAAGGGTTCAGAAGAACTGAGGGCCTTAGGTCAAATTAACAATCGCTTATCACTGGGTCAGGCACTGCAATCTTATCTTCAGTTCAAACAATTTGGTGTGAAGAGACATAGGGGAGGAGGATAGTGGAGGATCGAGGTCACTTGTAAACAAGTGGGCCTCAGGAGTAAAGGTTAAGAATGGTCAGTGAACTACACTTTGGCTATGGGTGTGTGTTGAGTCAAGGTACACTGTTGGTACGAAATTGATTTTGTTGATTTACACTAAAATAAAACCCAGGGGTTGGACTTTGTTTTTGTACACAAAAAGAGGTTCGCACAACATGTGGCGGTTTCTAAGAACCGGAACCCACCGACCGGCGTGTAACAATGCAGTTCAGTTTGCTGCATGGAGATTGATCGGAGCATGTGTCTCTGGAAGCCAATGTTGAACCTCGAGAAGAATGTCACCAAGCATAATAGCATGAAGGCATTCGTCTGACCCCTGACCTGACAGAAGGTAGCCATGTTGATGGCAGGTGGTTTCAGCCTTGTCGGGATGTAAACAGTGGTTTGATTGAGTCAATACGTAAGCTGTCCCGGGAATGCAGACCTCGTTCACGGTGCGATCAGTAAACCAAGGTCATTGCTCTTTCGTTGGGTGGGGGGGGGGGGGAGGTGACGAGGAAGGGGAGGTGAGGTAGGGGAGGAGTAGGGGTGTATCTGAGTAGGGGAGGGAGATTGGCTTTGGTTGACTCTTGTTGCCTCTGGTTGCCCTTTGGTTGCCTCTGGTTGCCTCTGGTTGCCCTGTGGTTGCCTCTGGTTGCCCTGTGGTTGCCTCTGGTTGCCTCTGGTTGCCCTGTGGTTGCCTCTGGTTGCCCTGTGGTTGCCTTTGGTTGTCTCTGGTTGCCTTTTGTTGCATTTTGTTGCCTCTGGTTGCCTCTGCTTGTCATTGGTTGCCTCTGGTTGCCCTTTGGTTGTCTCTGGTTGCCTTTGGTGGCCTCTGGTTGCCTTTGGTGCCTCTTGTTGCCTCTGGTTGCCTTGGTTGCCTTTGGTTGCCTCTGGTTGCCTCGGTTGCCCTTTCGGTTGTTTGATTCGGTTGCCTCTGGATGCCTTTGGGTGCCTTTGGTTGCCTTTTGTTGCCTCTGGTTGCTTCAAATTGCCCTTTGGTTGCCTTTGGTTGTCTTTGGTTGCCTCTGGATGCCTTTGGTTGCCTCTGGTTGCCCTTTGGTTGCCTCTGGATGCCTTCGGTTGCCTCTTGTTGCCTCTGGTTGCCCTTTGGTTGCCTCTGGTTGCCCTTTGGTTACCTCGTGTTCCCTCTTGTTGCCTCTGGTTGGGAGGGGGGTGTTGCTAAGGGGGCTTGGAAGTCATCCTGCACACCACTCTCTTTAAATAGTCTATTAAGAGGATGTGATTTATGTCCAAACTGTGTATAAATAACTATGTTGATGTCAGGGAAAGCAAGGGTAATAAAGAACCTGTCTGTTGTAATACGTGACAGGTGCCTGAGATATGATTGATAGGCATTCACAGACCAGTGGATGGTGTTCTTAACTTACATAACTGTAACCTAATACTGTGGACTGTTCCAGCTCAACAGGGCGTAAGATGATGCGCTCGCTATAAATAACAACAGGGCACATACTTCAAACAAGTTGTTGTCACGGTTACAACCCTAACCCACGTCATCAATCGGTGCAGCAACCATGTATACTATTACTGCGCCGGGGTCGGGGTGGGGTCGCGGCCTCTGACCTCATTACTTTTATAAACAAAAGCAGCTTTATTTGACCAAGGGATGTGATTTAGTATCCGGATTAACTGTGAGAACACTGCAGGCCAGGTTTCATGGAAGGGTGGTACTTGATGCTGCCTTGTTTTTTATGGTATTGTGATTTATCAAGGTGAGATCTTCTACCCATTGAGTGAAGGGGGGGGTGAGAGAAAAAAAACTCCTGAGTCCTCAATTTGTATACATTCCTTTTACAGTAGTATCAGTTCTGGACCAAGTTTCGTGAACAGAGAATTCTGCTTAGCAAATTTCTTTGCTCAGCAAGAAATGAGTTGGGCACCGGTCGTAGCTATGTAAACTTCATGGAATTTTGGCTGGTTACCTGTTTCTACTACGCAAGACTTATCTGTGCTTGACAAGTTTTTTATGCTTACAGGTTGTATGAAATTCTGTGTTGGGTTTTTGAAACTGTTTTAGTATAATGCTTAAACAGTTTCAGAAACCCAACATAGAATTTCTGTGCTTGGCAAGTTTTTGTGCTTACAGGTTGTTTGAAATTCTGTGTTGGGTTTTTAAAACTGTTTTAGTATAGGCCTAATGCTAAAACAGTTTCAGAAACCCAACACAGCATTTCTGTGCTAAGCAAGTTTTTGTGCTTACTGGTTGTATGAAATTCTGTGTTGGGTTTCTGAAACTGTTTTAGTAAAGGTTGAAGACACTGAGGTTGTTCTTTGTCTGACATCAAAATGATGTCCTTTCAGGTGTCTTTCTTCTTTTGAAGGATAGTATAGGTCACACGAGGTCACAGTCAAGCAGATTTGGTAAACACATAAAAATGTTGCTAAGCATTCAAACCCTCATTTGTCTTACAAAAGGGGATAACTGGTTGAGCAACAACTGGACATGGAACCCAACAAATTTTTATGGAAGTCGCAGTACCACAAGGCCACTGAAGGTGTGGGTTTCACAAAACAGGGATGAGAAAGTTCAAACTTTTATCTGATTTCAGACTTTTTTATGTCTGCTGGTGAAAAAAATGCTGTTATTTTCTTTACATGTAAAGAAGATGCCATTTGATTTACTTCTCTAATGCTGAGGATACTGTTCCTAAAAGCTCCTTGGAATCCGTAATTCCAGGGATTAGCAAAAGGTGGAAATGCCATCATTTCAACATACCTCCTAAAAATTGGATCCCAGTTTTCGACCTTTTTGTCAGCGAGGACTCTCACCCCTGACAAAAGAGATAGACAAAGAAAGCATGGAGACTTAATTTAAAAGAAACCATTCACATTAATCTGAAACTGGCAGCAGGATGCAGACAAGGAATTCCAAATAATAAGCTAGTTCTTATATAGTGCACTTTACAATAACGTATCAAAGCGCTTTACATTTGTGCCCAGGTCATTGGGCCAATAGCTTTTTCCTGTAATCTTTCTCTGCTCCCTGTGGAGTATACAGCCCAGAGCTGCTGTGCACTTTTTCAAACACAATATCAACCTCTACCCTCGCAGGTACCCATTTATACCCAGGGTGAAGAGAAACATCTAAAGGAAAGCATATTGCTCAAGGACACAGGTGTCATGACCGGGATTCGAACCCACACCCCGATGACTCAACCCCATGTCACCCTATCAACAAACGAAATACTTCCTTGGGTTCTGTTTTTGTATCGACATCTGGATTTAATATTTTCAAATAAAAAAAAAAAAAAACGGTTAATTTTTTAAAGGTTGATTTTTAATTGCCTTTATAAAACGAAATGGACAGGATTTCAGGAGATGGTAAAGAACAAATTCTTCAGGGCTAAAGCTGAGCGTCAGGAGAAACCGATCATGGAATCTTAATCCAAGAGTAGGTGTCCCCACTGATGGTTTCTGAAGTCATAAAGTCTTGTTCCTTGGTACGAGGACGCTTATGCAAACATTCTTAATTGCAAACTTGGCCTAGAATTTTTTCCTTTTAACAATAATACCGATGTTTATTACTATTATTAAAAAGTGAAAAATTCCAGCCATGTTTGCAATTAAGGAGGGACTTCAGGTTCTGTTTGCCTTTTTTTTTTTTTTTTAAAGGGAAGGGGGCTTGAGTAAACAAGTTTTGTGAAGTCTGATGTAGGAGATGTTTTTTTGCAGTCCATGGTGTTTTTCTCAGACCTTCCCTTTGTTTTGTTCAGGATTTTTTCCTTATTTCAGGATTAAACTCTTCCTTTAAATGTTTGTGGAAGGTGAGTGACAGTTTTGATTTTGGTTGATTTAAGTAAAAAACTAAAAAAAAAAATATAAAAAAAAATGTCCTCGCGACCGAAAGCCAAACTGAGACAGATTTGAGATATATTAACAAATAATGCCAGAGTCTTATAAAACACACGTTTCTACCAGTAACTGAAGAAGCTGGAACATTTTAAAGACGGGTTGCACCGGGATAAAGAATATTATTTGGTGTTACCCTTTACACAGATGTGTAAAGCACTGTATACTCATTACTTCCCCGAGTTCTGTGAAAAAAATCCACGGGCATATTACTCGCGTGGGATTCGGAGAACCTGTAAAAAAAAAATTTGTGACTTTCTAGTCCATTGAAAAATGAGTGAGTCACAAAAACTGAGTTTGACCTTGGAGCCCCTCTTTAACTTCTACACAAGTTTATGTAGAAAGCAACCTTCATACTCATGAACCCCGGGGAAACTGAGATTGCTGAGTTGGTGTTTGTTTGAAGGAATGATATTGCTTAGGGTTAGCTTGCAGTTGAGGTTCTACACTGGTCAATATTGACAGGTCCGTCTACAAACTGCAGCGACCCTGCAGGGCCATTTCTGTCTTGTACCGATCCATTACAGCAATGATTGGATTTGACACGCACTGATTTGGTTTTGCTGGTAAAAATGAGACAAGTCCGAGGGGGGGGGGGTGGGGTGGAGCAGTCTTCAAGGGAACAATCAAATGTGACCATGACTGAGTTTCAGGTACAGGGTCAAGTTAAGGGTCCCAGTCTTTGTTTCTGTGTGAGTGTGTGTGTGTGGATGTTTAAGGCATAATACATCTGTGGTTTTGGGACTGGACGGTTATTTTCTTCAGCTAGCTAGGTGACCATTTAGCCATCAGTAGATGTCCCCCCTAAATTAGGCACAGGTTGTGGACCCATAGCCGGCAAGTTTGGCCATGTTGGGCTACAGAGTATGGGAGTAAAATTATTGGTTATTTCCAACTGAGGCCCAGGTTATGGATGCGTAACTGTCACAGAGCTGCTAACTCTCCCTGATCCTGCAGAACGTTCCCTGAAAATAAACCAATCTTTCCATGCTCTGATAAACAATTTTGCCAATCTCCCTGATCATGAAAACTTTCTCCCTGTTATGTTGAACGTCATTCTAAATAAATATATCTCCCTGAATCTCCCTGCAAATGTTGGCAGCTATGCTGTCAAAGTTTGGCCTTGTTCGGCTGCAGAATATTGGAGAAGAAGCATATTTGAATTTTCATGAAAGGTCTGAGGCAACGTTGGTTTTTAGATAATCCCAAATGAGGCACAGGTTGGGGATGCATCCTGG
Source organism: Pycnopodia helianthoides (assembly GCA_032158295.1). NCBI lineage: Eukaryota > Metazoa > Echinodermata > Asteroidea > Forcipulatida > Asteriidae > Pycnopodia > Pycnopodia helianthoides. Next base: position 14,068,507 of record CM063253.1, on the reverse strand, counting down.
TCAAAGTTTGGCCACATTTGGCCACAGAATTTGAGAGAAGAAGCATTTTTGAACAGATTTTGGTTTTCGTTATTCCCAAAATTGGCACAGGTAAGGGATGCATAGCTGCCAAATTATGGCCACAATCGGCTACAGAATACAGGAGACAAAGTGTTATGTGATTGTCATTATTATGAGGCATCGTTGGTTTTCAACATTCCCAAATGAGTCACTGGTTAAAGGAACATTACAGAATTGGTAATTGTAAAATATATTTTTGATCACAGATTTACATAAAACTTACACGGTCTAATGATGATGATAGTAGAAAACATCCCTTGAAATATTTCTGTCTGAAATGCCATATTTGATGAGAAATGAATAAACTAATTTTCCGATTGGAGTTTATCGCTCAGTGAGCGTTTTATTCATTTGTTGAACCTATATGATTTCATGCAAATGTGTAATCGGTTTTTCACTATTTTCTCGTGACCCAGATGGCCGATCGATCTCAAACTTCTACAGGTTTGTCAGTTTATGTATATGGTGGATTACATAAAGTGCTTACACTGCCAGCAACTGTTTTGTTAGCAAAAACCAATTCTGTAATGTTCCTTTAAGGATGCATAACTGTCACAGTTTGGCAACAATCGGCTTCAGAAGTATTGCTGTCTTGTCAGAAATTGTCTGCTTCTTTTAAAAATTTTCATTTGCAGGCATAATATTCTTCCTACTTTAGTCTGATTTCCAATTTGTTTGCCCTTGGAAAAATCAGAACAACTGTCAGGTGAATTTGCATAAAAAGTCTACTTGCGCCTACACCATAGGTTAGCCCTTGTGCTCAAAAAGATTTTCCTACTTTTTTCCAAGGACCAAATGTAATGCCTGATTCGGCAAAGTGATATAAGAACTAATGGTTGGGTGAAAATGTTCATAAAAATTGCCTGTGGAATATATTAACAAATGATTTCCAGTCAAGATTAGTTCGGTTTGGTTTAACTGTACCTATAATGTGTTTGCAACTGTTGGACCAGCTTGACAGCCAGTTTCAATTTAAAACACACATTTGGTAAAAAGTTTAAGAAAGCAAACAAACTAAACTGCCCAAACAAACCAATTTTGGATCAAACTAGTTCACCGAATAAAATCTAACAAAAGTCACTTCCTGTTTGCCCGGCAGTGAAATCTCACTTGACCCATTTGTCAACTTGTTTTGCGAAACTGTTAAAAAAAAAATTTCCAATCTGCGAGGGGGCCAAAAACCCTGAACAGTAGACGTCCGACAGGTATTGTTCCGCTTGATTGATGTTGCACCGAATGTTGCATAAGGAGAAATAAAAAACATATTTGTAGCGTAGGCGGGTAGACGGGGGATGTTGATCTGATATAACAGGCTGGATAGTTCACAAATGCTGCGGTCGTTGAACTGATGTTTGTCTGAAACGCGGGTTTCTGATTATTGAACTTTCTGTTGTCAGGGTTGCTGAGCCTACCTCAGATTGTCTCACATGTACAAATGTACCCTTTCTCTCTTTAAAGGCCCTGGACACTATTGGTAATTACTCAAAATAATTGGTAACGAGCAATGGAGAGCTGTTGACAGTATAAAACATTGTGAGAAATGGCTCCCTCTGAAGCAACGTAGTTTTTGAGAAAGAAGTAATTTATTTGAATTGATTTCGAGACCTCACGCGTGAGGTCTCGAAATCAAGCATCTGAAAGCACACAACTTCGCTGGTGACAAGGGTGTTTTTTCTTCCATTATTATCTCACAACTTCGACGACCAATTGAGTTGAAATTTTCACAGGTTTGTTATTTTGTGCATATGTGAGATACACCAAGTGAGAAGACTGGTCTTTGATAATTACCAAAGGTGTCCAGTGTCTTTAACCGATGTTTGTCTTAAACACGGTTTCTGATTTTTGAACTTTCTGTTGCCAGGGTTGCTGAGACTACCTGAGATCGTCTCACATGTACCCCCTCTCTCTCTCACTTTACTGGGAGAAAGAATTGTGCCTTCGTAGGGCTCGATTTTTTACACTGGACTGCAGGCCCGAGGCCGGCGATTTTAGTATTGGGGCTAGTAAACTGAGGACCGAACAAGTCTGTCTGTCTTGTGTTGTTCAGTTGAATAATATTACCTCAATGTGCCCTATTTTTACACCAGACCGCAGGCCCGAGGCGGGTGATTTTAGCATCGGGCCAGTAAACTGAGGACCGAACAAGGCTGTCTGTCTTGTGTTGGTCAATTAAATAGTAACACCCCAAGTTCAATATTTGTAATTTTTTATTTAAAGAAATGATGTTCAAACGTTGACGTTGAGTTTGAGTCTGGTAACATCAAAGTATACTTTCCTGTTAGACAAATGAGATCAATCTTCTCTCTCAGTGAGTGTTCAAATGAAAACAGTTTACAAGTTAAACTTTGTAGAAAGTTCTCTCTCATTTCGGTTCTGGCCTTGTTAAGTAAATTCTGGTCCGGTAAACATAACCCCAAATTTGAGACCCACTTTGATAACAAAAGCATGGAATTTGGCACTCAGTCCGAGTATGTCATGTAAAAGATATTTGGGTGTAGGCTCATCGCTCATCGATTTGCCCTTTTTGTCCTTTTTAAAAAATATTAAAAAAAAATTATTTTAACAAGCAATTTTAATTTTGTTTTAAAAATGGCTGCCATTTCGTGTTATTCTCTGTCCGCTCCCTCTATATTGTTAGAATTGTATTTTGTTGTTGTGGGATCTCGGGCTGGCTTTGCAGTCCGTCAGGACGGCTAAATCTAGTTCTGATCCATCAACGGTTCATAGCTCAACTGAGCGTTGATTTCCTCATAACATGATTGGATTCAACAGGTCTATTCAGTATGTTGAGCTTACAGAGAGGTTCAATCCAAGCTCACAGTGTTATGGAGCTGACCCAGCCAGTAGTCTTATGCTATCAATTCACCCCCAGCACTCTCTAATGTGTTCCAGTCCCCCCAGGCGTATTCTCCGAAATATTTTTGGCCTCGGATATTTATTTCATATTTTGATGTGGCTTTTTTTTAAAACCTTTGTTTAGAAATGTGTATTGTGATCAACACATACGATACATGCAAAGCTAAAAGGTCGTTTGTTAAACTGTGGTTAAACTTTTTCGTCTGTGGTGATGAAGAGCCGAAAGTCCAGTCCACCGTGGGTTGGTAATTTGCATAGAATGATTTCATGTCCAAGTCATTCCTGAAATGTAATCTTTCCTCTGGAGTGTTGGAAATATTTGTTCTGGGTTTAAAAGCCCTCGGGCCATATTCGGTGAATGAAAAAACAATAAGCTAAAGTTGTAAATTATACTTGTAGTCACACTCAGCACAAGTGCAGGTTTTGGAGCAGCTTAAAGGGGAGGAACAGGATGGATTTTATCATCCACAACTGGATTAGTAAATTACGTATAAATATAAAAATGTATACCAGTGGCGATCTGCTGGAGAAATGTTTTCATTTGAAATACTCTTAGAGTTGAGAAAATAGCATTTAAAGACCTTCAAGATCACCATCTCTTAATTTTACTGCTACATTCGCACAAAGTCCCTGACGAAAAGTAAACAATGCACTATCCCTGTTTTCACTTGCTTCACAAGCATCAATTGTGTATTACTTACCACACCCACAGGTCTTTGTCATTTGATTGGTTGAACTCGCGTCACTGGTCATCCAATATTTTGCCGTGATGCTCCAAAAGTTAATATTGGATAGCCCCGTCCAATATTGATAGTTCTGCCCGTTTGTCCAAACAAGGCAAGGTCTTTCATGGTGCTTATATGGAATCGTTCTTGTTGTTTAGTTTTTTTTATTTTTTTTTTTAAGACTTACAGTGTGGGTTTGGGCATCTTTTTGTTTCTTTTTTTGTGTTTATTGTGTACCACATTTTTTCATATGACAAGGATCTATGTGTGAGTTATATAAAACAATATTGAATGCATTTCGTTTGTGCATTGTTTTAGAATCACTCAGTGAAAAATGGGTTTTTCCACCTTGGACGGCTTCGCCTCAAGAAATAGAATACTCCACATTTCACTTTGTGATTATATTCTGCGACGATGCACTCAAAATATTCATATACAGTAGTTTATCCTTGAGGGTTATTTTTACCAGTTTCGCTGCAGAAAAATAATTGGTGTGAATTTATGGAGCTTGGAAATATCTCCCAATTAAGGCCTTTACAAAACAATATTTTAATGAGAGCTGACAAGACGTTGATTTGATCACTGGTAGTCTATTACCTCGAGGCTAGGCTAGCTACGTCATCTGAATGCTGTGAAAATAACAAGCTCATTGTTTTCTTCTTAATTTTCATTAAAAAAATGTTTTGTGTGTCCTGTCTTTGTTCCTGTTCTGTGATGTTTGCTCTCAAACTGTACAGGGCTCGAAAATTTACCCTGGACCACAGGTCCGAGGCCAGTGTTTTTTAGCGCCGGGTCAGTTAAGGTACATCCGGACAAGTGCGCGGACTTATGTTTTTGAATAATCCACCTCATCTATGATTTTAAAGATTAGGTTCAAATGTTGCCTGACTTTGAGTCACTTAACCCTCCTACTGTCAGTGACTCTTGGCAACATTTTCCAGGAGTTGACCAACCATTTGAAACCATTCGACTGCCAAGGTTGTGTACGGTGGCACAACTGTGCACAGAACTAACTGCACTTGTACATGCATTCCCGCATGGTATCATTTGCAGACTGGCATAGTTTATCTATCATTCAAAACCACAGTGAATGGTATTGAATGGTCAGACAGCAAGAGGGTGAAATACCTGTCAATTCTGTTGAGTAGGAAAGTATTACCCATATAAGAAAAATTATATCAATCTTCTCTTTGTGCTTGTTCAAATAACATTTAATGAGACACTGTGTGGATAGTTTTTGTCTCGTTTTGATCCTGGTTTTTGTAACAAATGTTCTGTAAAAACTTTGAGCTAAATGCCCTGCGCTTTTGTTGATTTTTTTTTACCTAATTCGAGGCCTGATGTAGTATCCATACTTCATTTTTAAAATCAAGACCCCCCCCCCATTTCTTTAAACCCTTTGCACACTACAAAGCCAAAACCACAGGAAATTCCTGGGGATTTTCACCCCCCCCCACCCTCATGTGCATAATTAAGCTGCAGTTGATTTTATGTTGATTGAAACCTGTTAATTTATCCCAGTATTTGTCTTCGGAGCTTTGTGTGTAATCTGTCCAAACAATATCATCTGTAATCCTATTGTGTGTTAAACCTTTACTTATACCTTGTGGAACAAGTCTGTCGTTGCGATTAGTAGATGTTCTTGTTGATATTTGGTCTTATATGGTTTTTGAGGGATTGCATAGTGGGGTATCAATATACATTCGGTTTGCGGTAACACCATGTGTGTAAATATCTACTTTGCTGTGTAGATTTTGTTCTTTAGAGAACTTGTCTAGCTATTTGTTCTACTATCGCGGAGTAGATTTTCGGAATTCGGGAGACTTCTCAGTTCGGAAAAGAACTGTCCTGCTTATTAACTATTACCTGGGCGGGAGGTAGGAAATCGGCCTGGACTACTACTTTAGCTTTGTGGATGGGGGGACTTCTCGCAATTAACTGCACTGCCGCGGAGTGAGTTCTTTTTGGTCTCTAAGTCAAATTCCGTAGGCAAAATGCAAAGTCAATTTGACATAAAGTTTCTGTGAAGGTCTATCCCCCCCCCCCAGTTAAACCAGGGGTGAGAAATTTAAAACTTTTATCTGAATTCTGATTATTTTACATCTGCCTCGTGAAAAAAGTAGCTGTTTTTTCTTCTGATGTAAAGAAATCCTGCTCTTTGATCTACTTCTCTAGTGCTGAGGATAAACAAACTCCTTCTGCACCCTCTGGATCCGCCACTAGTAGTAGATGAGAAACTGAAATCAGCAAAGGTGAACTAATAATGTGATACCGAGACAGCCCTTTTGTCAATTTTCTGATATTACCAAGATCAAATTTGGGGGACGTTGCGGGGAAAAAAGTGTAAGATTGGCAGGAATTTGGGTTAACTAAAATCAACACACACATGACACCCTCCTTGCTACCTCGGAATTGTTTATGGGAAGCGTTCTATTCAGGAATTTTTGGCGGAGCACAATTGGCAGAAATAGAAAACATGAACCGGGTCGGCCAAACACATTTCTCTGTATCTGAATCAACAAACTGGGAAGTCTCTAATGCCTTGGGGTCCTGGTATCGGGCTCACCTCAACCTGTCATAGCGGGTGATTGGCATGGCATCTTGGGGTGCCGGACTACTGTGGACTTTTTGAAAAGTCTATTTTTGAAGGAGTAGCAATATTGGCCGACAACCTACAAACATATGACTCGTGGAAAGTACAGTGCTTATTGCACATCGATGTGTGGGTAGACCACAGATGTTTGTCTTTATTCCGGATGCAAATTTAACATCTATTAAAGTCATTGCAGCACCCACTGCTAAAATGTAGGATTGGAAACTGCCTCTAGCTACCAGGCAAGCTCGATGATCCAGTGGTAAGACATCTGCTCTAGAATGGCAAAGGTCGTGGGTTCGAACCAAACCTGAGTAATATACCTGTGGATTTTGGTGGATTTTGGTCAGAGGACTCGGGGAAAGTACCAAGTATAAAGTGCCTTACACACATATGGGTAAAACACAAATAATAACCTACAGTTTGACTTGTTAAAATGGCACAATTTGTTAGTTTTTGTTTTGTTTTGCCACGGTCTCATTTTAGTAGGTCTGACCTGTTTCCATATATATGTTCCACTATACAAATTATTTGTTTTCAGTCTCATCATTGTCAGTTTTCCATCAGAGTGCAGCCATCTTGTTTTTTTGCCGTTCAAACCAATGTAACCAAACTGAGGCTGGAAGGGATAGTCTGGTCCCTCTTTATGAATTGAGAATTCAAACTATCAGTGTCATTGTGTATACAGGGGATCTGACTCACGCAGTGTGATAAAAGTCTATAGGAAATCATAATGTTGTAGAGGAGAGTGAGATCTGACTTTAATTTGTTTCATGGTTTTATCATAAAAACTTAAAACCGCTTTGTGAGAGGTTTAATCAATTTAATCAAAATTAACTTCTTATCCATAAAACACCAGGTAAAGCTGCGATTTTCTGTTTTCACCCTAGATTCAGGATTTTTTCATTGATGTTTACCTCAAAAGACTCCTACATGCTATCGAGGGAAGAAAGACAGCCAGGTTGTGTCCAAACCGATAGGTTGTCCGCAAGTCAGACCTACTGAACTGCAACTGTGGCAAAACAAAACCAGAAACTAACAAACTGATCCATTTTCAAAAGTCAAACTGTTTGTAAATCTTCTGAAATGTGAAGCCCTGGAAGTTCAGAGTTTTTTTATCTGTAGAAAGTTCTGGAGGTTTTTTTTGTTTGTAGGCGAAGAGGAGACTGCTAAGCATTTACAGGATTTTCCGTTTCATACAGTCAAACTTGTGGCAGTTTTCCAGTGTTTTTTACATGCAGCTTTCTTTGTTCTCTCTGTTTCAGATAACACCACCCCAAGAATACAAATCCAGCTCCCTGCCAAGCCACCGCCTCTGACGGCCCCGGCCCCAGCCCTCACCGTCCCCTCGCAGTCCCTGTCAGCCTCCGCCCCGCCCTCCGCCTCCCAGACGGAGGCCCAGCTCCGTCGGGCGATGCCCCCACCTATCAGCCAGCAGAGACTGCTCCAGGGGAGGCCCAGTCTGACGTTCCAGACCCTCCAGCCGATGCCCAGGCCGTCCACAAATAACAACAACTACAAGCAGCTGAGACAGATTCAAAGCCCGAGGGGGTTGTACCCGATACCCACCTTTGAGGAGACACTCTCCCCAACGATGGCCCAGTATGATGCAATAGAAAGAGTACTGTCAGCACACTCAAGCTCAGAGCGAGGTTTGTCACCGTTAGTTATTTAACTGATTTTGGGTTGAACAGAGAAAAATTTGCTAGAGCGGGACTTGCTAGACCTGCGACCTCTGGAAATGTGCCGGCACTCTACCATTTGAGCTATCTAGCCCTACCTTGGCATCTCCCTATTTTATTGATACCTTTGTTCGGGGGTGCCAGTCAGAAGCCTTTCAACCTGTAACTGACATACAGCCAGGGTTCACACCGGAGTTTGTGATACAACCTGCGAAGCGGCAGGGAAGGAATGACCAGTCTGTTTCCCTCGTGGTTTTAATAGTACTAGTTATTCAACTGGCTGAATTTTTAGCGAGAGGGGGGGGGGGGGTGTCTTTTAGAAGCACTATTTTTATTTTAGACTCCCTGTTATGTTTGCCTGTGAAACAACAGCGATATTTTTGCAATGAGGGAAAGTCTTCTTCTCCGCACTCTAATTTGTCACACCATAACTCAAAAACTACAGCAACCAAGGGGCTCAACCTTGATTGATAATGTTCTCCCTGACTTTAGGAGTTTCCTTGTAGTAGATGTTAAATTTGTATCGGGGATAAAGAATATTAGCTGTTTTGACAAACAATGATGTATTTCCTCCCCAAAATCTTATGTTTCATGATTAGTAATTTCCCATTATTCAATGGGGAAAGAAAATTGATTTTTATTAATTTTTTTCTATTAATAAGGGTATTGTGTAAGTGATCGAGTAAAAACAAAAAACCAGTTTCCTGAAATTTGTATTATTTCATTTTGTGCATCTCCACACAGGATATGAAGTTTTATGACATATTTCTAAATGCCACCTGATGGTAGGTACATCCATGTTATTGCTGCATCATGCTTTGGTGGAATTCCCGCATTGATTGACTTTGTTGCTTTATACCGCATTTTTAACGTGCCGCTTGACGTTTTACGCTGGGGTGGTGAACTTGAGGATTGAATAGGGTGGCTTGCCATTAATCCTCTTTTATTAAAATTCACTTTTCGACATTAATGTATACTGTATGTGATTGTTCCCTCATAATGTCAAAGTGTCTGTTTTTATGTGAAAGGGTATTATGTAATAAAGAACCAAGTGCAAGCTCATTACCAATGTCAGGCGGTATCCGAGTTGGCGACTACGGTTACGGCTACCACTGTTGCTAAGGGTGTTGCGGAGGATGTCCGATACTCCTCAGTGCTTTGTGGAGTTTTGGCCTAATTGGTGTCCCTAATTGGTTTCCCATAGGCTTTGAGATTTTCCAACGGAAGTAGTGCCCTTTGCAAAGTGATAATAAGCATGATGGCGCGGAAATCTAGCCGTAGCTGTAGTCGTAGCCGTCATTTTGGACACGGCCTCAGGCCTGGAATTACACGGAGGCCACAGAGACCATGGCTTCTGTTGCCCTGAGCGCGATTTCAGACTGAGCTAAGATTGATTTTAAGCTGTGTATCAACCTTGGTTGCTAAGCAAAGTGTGATGTCACAATACAAATCACTATGGTGATACTGACGATACTCCTCAGTGCTTTGTGGAGTTTTGGCCTAATTGGTGTCCCTAATTGGTTTCCAATAGACTTTGAGATTTCCAATGGAACTAGTGCCCTGTGCAAAGTGATAATAAGCTTTGCCCTCTCGAAGATGAAATTCCAGGCCTGCAATGTCCTCATCGGGTTATGAGCTCCTCTTTACTTCTTTTAAATTCATCTTTCTACATTACACATGCCATTTGGAATAATCCCCAAAGAGCACTAGTGCCTGTGCTTGTGTGAAAGGCTGTTATTGCAAAGAACCCAGTTAAAACCGGTACCAGTGTTTGCGCTGCATGTAATATTTTGGTTTTGAGTTTGTTTAAAGGCCATTCTGTCATCTTTGATATTATTATCAACACGTTACCATGACACTTGATGTGGAGTAAACAATTGTTTTATCCGTGTTTGTTGTTAGTTTGCCTGATTCAGCAGGAATGGTGTTTGTTGTTAATGGTGCTTGTTGTTAATGGTGCTTGTTGTTAATGGTGCTTGTTGTTAATGGTGCTTGTTGTTAATGGTGCTTGTTGTTGTGTTGTTGTTGTTGTTGCTTGTTGCTGTTGTTGTTGTTTTGGTGTAATTTGGGTAGTGGAGATCCTGTTTTGTTAAATTGTTTTTACCTGTCAAATCACAACAGTGGTGTTATCTAATAAAATTGTCTTTTTACTTGCATCAATTCTGCCTTAGCATTCCTACTTTGTGATGCAAGGAATCTAGTAGGACAGTGGGTATTAAATGAGCATTAGGTTTCATTTCATTTCGATTTGAAGTTTTAGACTTGGCTTAATTACTTTTGCTTTATTCGTGTTTTAAGAAATACATCGCAATTTTTAAAATATTTTTATTCTTGGATATTATATTATTATAGAGTGCGTTCAATAAGCTTGCCCAGGTTAACCCGGATGTGTTCATCCAGGTGAACACCCGGGTTAACACAGGTGTGCTCATAAAGGTGAACCCTGGGTGTGCTTATCTTGGTGAACCCCATTCAACCTGGGTGTGCTCATCAAGATAAACCGCACTGGGGTGAGACCTGGGTCAACCCCGGGGAAGCTAATCCAATGCATCTACATTTTCATGGTCAATATTCATAGAATCTTGTTCTTGTTGAATTTGATCCTCAGGGAATGCCGGAGACTTGCCAGGCAGTCCAGGAGAGTTCAGCATTTTAAGCGCCACGCATTCCCTTGACGATAATCCAATTCTGCAGATGAATGCTATTGACCGATGCCCGAGCCAATTATCTGCCGTCTACGCCGACGGCCCATCGTAACCCTGCACCCTACTCCTCTCTGATTGGTGGATCCACATTGAAACGCCATCACTGATTGGTTGGATCGGAAGAACAGTGATGATAACCGGTAGAAGATAGTCTACTATTGGTCAGGAGAATGGAAAGGAGGTGGCTGAGTGGATAGTCTGTGGTTGAATAAGCTTGCCCTCTTTTGGTGTGTGAAGATTAATTTGTGAGGTTGAGATTTTTTACCACAATGTTGGAAGCAGTGAATATAATTTGTCTGGAAGGTGCTGCGCTGATTTTAATCACTGCCCTGATTTTAATCACTGCCTAACGACCGACAACCGTAATCATTAGACGTCGTTGAGGTACTTGCCCAATCATCGAGTAGTAATTGTAGAGGTTTGCCTGTGATTGGTTGAAAATTATATAGTGGGATATTAATGTTTTATCTGATTGGTTGTTATGTATATGATGTCGTCCAATTTTATGAATAAATCATTAGCTGAATCTTTTGTTTTGGTAATAAGCTGTTTGTTATGCACAAAGAGAGTTGTTTATTTTTCACACTGATGGAAATCAACAAGTCCAGGCTATATTTTGTACTTAATTTTGTTTTCCTTTTTATTTTATTTTTTTGGTGATTGCAATCATTGTAAAAAATTTCATCCGTTTTTCATTGTGTGGGATATCAAAAACAAAGAAAAAACAACAACACTGAAATAGATGTAGTTTGATGGACTTTTCTGAGTTTTTCAGCGGACTTAAGCAGAAAGAACAAGATGAGTTTCACTATAACTTTAGTAGGTCTAAGTGTAGCCTTGTTTGTTATGTAAGCGTCACAGCATTATAAAAGAAACAAAGTATTGTGTTAAACAGATATTGTAAATATTATACAGAATCCTATATTTTATGAGAGTTTTTTTTTTTTTCGTGTTTAAAATTTCATACCATTTTTTACGACGACACTGGAACTGTACAAAGAAATTATTAACAAAGTCCAATTATTCACTTTTGACAATCTTCAAAGAGAAAAAAAAACCTGAAACAGCATTAATATTTAGACTCCGCCCAGAAATGTTTCTTAAAAACTATTTATAGATAGATATGTGTTATGTAGATTTGTTTTTTATTAAAAGACACCTTTGTGTAAAGGTTTGTTTTTCTTCAATATGCTAGCTCCGATTTTTGGCCGATTTGACACGAAAATTTAGATTTAAATTTGAATAACTGTTTTTTTACAGATTTGAGAAAGTTATAAGCTTCCATTTAAAAAATCCGCCAGGGATAAGTGGTTCTTAGTTAAAAACTAAACATGAAATATTATCGGGATTCCGACATAAGCCCGTGTCCGTCAGCCATTTGCAAAATAATTTTGCATGTTACATGTGTTGTTTGCATTGTCAAAGGCATACGCATTATTTATATATTTGTTTGTTTAGTTTTTAGTTTCGAACCAGCATCCTCCATCAACATTATTTTGGAGAAAAGAATTTGTTTAAAAGGGTTCTTTTGGCAAAAATTGGGCCGTGCACCTTTAAAGAAGACAATCAAAAGGACAGAAAATAAAAAAAAAGGAACTTTTATAAGAGTTTTTTTTTCAGGAACAGTTACTCAGAAATTAAGTTATCTTTGCATTGTTTTCTTTTTGTGAATTGATTCATGAAAAGCTTTGTTTTCAAGTAAATAAAAAGAAAAATTTGTTTTCGTCAACGGAATCTTCAGTAGACTTAGGAAGTTCATTTTATTCCAACTGTTGGAATGAATTGGTCACGTAGAAGTGCTCACCGCTGGTGTTGATAAGATTTTGATAGGTTTTGCTGTATTTTGTTGAATTCTTTTTTTTTTTTTTTTTTTTTGGGGGGGGGGGGTGGGGTGGTTGTGGAGGGTCGGAATGAGATACTGAATTGTGTCCTGCAAAAATGTAAAAACAGAAATCTGACGGAGCATTATGGAGAACAATCGGCCTTATCCCGTCAGTGTTTGTGGTTACCTCCCGTATCCCCTCCGAAACACTCCACTGTATCACTCAACATCCAAACATTTGGACTTACAACATAATCGGTACGCCTGCACAGCGACAGCTAGGTTTGCCGCGCATGCTGAAGTGTCTGGTCACCGTAGTGAGCAGTGTGCGCTTTCCAAACACCGTGCAGTCGGGGGAACAAGATGGTTAAGTCCTCTGGAGTAGAGCGATTACATAACTGTCCTCATTCATTTAAGTGGAATCTTAACTAGTCAACAAAAAAAACAAAACAAGCAGTTATACAAAATTAGAACTAAATTATAAAAAATTAGAACTATTCGTATACTGAGCATTGTATGCTTTCAAAACACTATTCACCTAGAGAACAAGATAGCAGAATGCTCAGGAGTAAAGCCAATACATAACTGGCCTCGTTTAATGGAGTGGAATCTTAATTAGTCAACAAACAAACAAAAGAACCAAGCAGTTATACAAATTTAAACTATTCCGTCCAGCTTATTATTATTAGTAAGAAGTGTGCAAAGTTTTGTATCATGTGAAATGAGTGTATTCTTCAAGCAAATTTTTGGGTTGACAAAGAAAAGTTGACTAAAGCGGGATTGAAAACCTGGAGACCGCCGGGCTTGCGTTCCGGTGCTCCACCACCTGACCTATCTAGTTCTCCCTAAGCTTCAAGCCCTTACATGAATCCGTCCAAATTCAGTGGCTGTTTTTGTCCCTCGTGGAAATGTATTTAGATACATATTTTTATTGGAATGTTTATAAGGCTAATATGAAAGCTGTACTGTGTGTTAAAAATGCAATAATGTGATGTCCCAACAGTCGTCTACGTATTTTAAAGAGTTCCCACTTGTCAATGGTGCAGAGTTTTTATTCAGTTTCTCAAATGATTGCTGCTTGGACACACACAGAAAAAAAGGCAACAGGCCTTGCCCTTAGTACTTGTTTTTTTATTAAGTAGCCACCGGCCTAGGAAAATTTTATTTTCACTTGGCCGTTCAAATTTTTTAGTATCCCAACGGACTAATCACCTGTGCTGTTTTGACTTGCCCGTAGGAATCTCATTGTCCAGATTTTAAACATGTATAGACAGTTCTTACTTGACGTCACACAGTGTAAAGTCAGCTATCTTTACGGACAATGATATTTAATTTTCTTTCAACGCACAACGTTGTGCATAGATATCGCATGCAGGAGTTTTTATCAAATTCCTTGCATGATTGGTCGGTGAACCACTTGGCTGCGCAAAAAAATGACAACGCTTGACGCAGCTCAACGACAAAACCCAAGCTGCTCGTAAAGATGGTGTCTATCGGGAACTATCTACTGTCATAACATTAACTTTCTGATGTGTCTGTGAATAAAAATCGCAGCTTGGGTTGTTGGTGAGTGTTGAACATTTTGAAAACGGTAAATTTGTCAGTAGTTTTTTACCAGCCGGCAGTAACATTTTTCCACAGTGTATGCCGCACTGATGTTGAGGGTGAACCCTCGGCTATTTAAACAGCTCCAATCGACCTTTCTCCGTCATTATGGAGCGATGTGGTGTTTGTGAACGATTGTTATTTTTTTTAAAAATACAAATTAATATCTTCTCACTGCGTAAATCTTCCAAACCTACTTTATGCATGTAAACTGTTTGGGGGTGGAAATTTCAGGAAAATTTGTTCTGTAAGTTTGTTTTCATCTTGCTGATTTAACTGTTGTTTTTTTTCCTTACTTTTTTACATTGATTGTATTGATGACTTTTTTTTGGGGGGGGGTGGGTTGTTATCACAGGATAATCACAGAATGCTGTAAGACACTCTTGACGAAAAACTTCCAGTTTCATTTTGGATTCTTTGGGATTTGTTTTTGTTTTTTTTTGTTTACAGTTGGGAGTAAAGCATTTGGTGATTAATATGTGGCATGGTGTCCCCCTCTCCCTCCCCCTCCCCCCTCCCCCCTCCCCCTCCCCCTCCCCCTCCCCATTGTGCCTTCATTGATCTCTGGGAATGTGTTGGAGGTACACTGCGAAAAAGTGGGTTGTTAAATTGACTCTCTTGTGGCAACACCGGCATGGTGTTTTATCCCCTAATCCTGTATCATTGGTGAAATTAACCACATTGGTGTTGTCTCATACCGACACCAAGAGAATCAATTTAACACAGAGTTTTTGCAGTGTACAGGAACATTTGAGGGTGTAAGGGACGCCCTATGCCACATACTTGGCACTGTATAGAGTAAAGGAGTGATTTAGAAATGTTTTTTTTTTTATTTTCCCCAAGTAAAGTGTCCAGCTGTGTTTCCAATGTAATTTTGTTCAATATTATTGTATATAAAGTGACATAGATATAATAATGATATGCTGCTGGAATGACAGGGAGTTGAAATGTACCCTTTTTTTTAAAACAGGAAGTGTAATGTACATTACTTTTTTTCAATATTTTTTACAGGGAACATACACAAATAATTTGTACAATCAAACCGTCCATGCAGGTGCTGTCTTTATTTGGCTCTCTCTGAACAGTTCAGCCCATTAGAATTTAAGCTATGTGCAAGTTGAATGTGAATAAGGTGTGGGTACCAGTGGCGCACCCAGGAGTTATCTTTGGGAGGGATGTGATGAGAAAGTCTTGCCCAATGTCAACCCTACTCTTAAGGTAAACCCAATGCCTAAATCAACGGTATCATCCCTAAGGTCAACCCTACCATCCCTAAGGTCAACTGTATCCCTAAGGTTACCTTATCCCTAAGGTCAACCATCCTGCAATGCCCTAAGGTCAACCCTACCATCCTTAGGTCAACTCTATCATCCCTAAGGTCAACCCTATCCCTAAGGTAAACCCAATCCCTAACATTAATGGTATCATCCCTAAGGTCAACCCCACCAATCACCTACAAGGTCAACCCTACCATCCCTAAGGTCAACCCTATCATCCCTTAGGTCAACCCTACCATCCCTAAGGTCAACACTATCATCCCTTAGGTCAACCCTATCATCCCCCCTATCCAGGTCAACCCTTAAGTCCCTATAGGTTACATCCCTTGGTCCCCAAGGTGAACTCATGTTATAAAGGTCAACCTACCTATCTTAAGGTCAACTCTACTTTTGAGGTCAACTCATTGGTCTCCCCTCCCCTATACAAAAACAACACTTTAAAATCTTCAACCGTTTTTTCTCACTATATTTCTACAAATCATTGCAAGGCTCTCGGGGGGGGGGGGGGGGGGGGGGGCAGAGCCTCCTTGGGTGTGCCACTCTTCGGTACAAAGGCTTATTTTGTCGTAGGTGATTTTCACAAAGTGCAAGAGGAGATAATTCGTTTCCACTAGATCATTGTTCATGGGAAAGCCGACGGAGACTGCATCTTTTGAAGTGAATATGCTAATGGCCCCATTCTTGTGATTTGTTATCCAATGAACTTAAACCTGATTTCTCTGCCACTGTTAAATGCCATCATGTTACCGTCCTCAAAATTTATAAAAAGAACATACTATTGTAATGTAATGAACTGTAAACGTGAAAGTATAATTTTACTAGAATTTCTCAAGCAGTACTCAGGCATGCAACTTTTCCTCGGATCAGCTGATTTCCTCTTTTTTTATTCTCAGTTTTACCATTCAAAATTGAAAAATACTGTACAAAATCATTGTTTGTAATTCCTCTTTTTTGGTGAAGTTACAGTTGCAGCCTGAATACTCTTCATTGAGTATTATTATTTTTTTTACCCTACACCGATGTGTGATGAGTTCTGTTTACTCTGTGCTTTCCCTCGAGTCCTGCGGGAAAAGAAAAATCCACAGGCGCACTACTGGGGTGGGATTCAAACCCTAGACACCCACCGCCAGAGTGTAGAGTGAAAATAAGAAATGTGAGTTTGTATTCCCAATGCAATTATGATATCTAATCGAATACTTTATTCAGATCATCACAGCAATCATGTCACTTCTGTGTAATATTACAAACAAGAAATATTTGAAAGTCCGCAATATCCAAGTGATTTATTTCGTTCACTCCTGAGGTTATTTTCAGGTTCATTTCACTCAGTCTGTATGTGGTTTCCCCCTAACTTGTTCATGGGGATTATCCTCTACTACCCACAAACATTCCGTCCACATTATATTATCTAAAACAACAAGCCTGAATTTTCTTTATAAATTTTTTTTTTTTTTTTAGAGCCGGGTATTTTATTTATACAAAAATAATATCTTTTGACTTTAGTCTGTATGGACTTAGTACACCCTTATTGCTGACAAGCGCTCAAGTTAGGCTTAAAACCATTTGTTCGTTATGGGTTATGCATAATGCGTAGTGTAATCCTTGGAAAATGAAAATACATGCCAACAATGCATGTAATTTTTATGGAATACCAAAGTACGGAATACGGATAATATGGAATTGTGTGCAAAGTGTGTATTTCATTTTTACACATTGCGTGCTACGATTACGCACAGCACATGATGGACACATGGTTTCAAGCCTTAGTCTCATGATTCATAAGGTACTTTATTTATGAAACATAATAATAGCTAGTAATAATAAGACTTGTAAAGTACTAGTAAAAACTAGTAGTAAAACTATTCACGTGGGCCTTTTGGAAACTTCGTCTTCAGTCTCAGGCTCTGTCCGCCTCTGTTTGAAGCTCCATACTAAAAGCGCACAATTTTAATAATGACAGACAGCCTGACTCGTGGTTTCGAAAAGGGCCAGACTACAAGTAGCCTATGTCCAAGCTGATGAATTTGGCTACCACTGTGGTAACCGTTGCTAATCAACCTTGCTGCTCCTTCGTTTAGATCTTTTATTTGTGATGAAGTGCCATCTTTATTTTCTCCCATCCTACTCAGTGTGAACCAAACATGGCTGGAAGGGAAAAATCACAAACAATTAATAGTCTGGTGCTATGATATGAAATGAACATACCAGCTATCATTGTCACTGTGTGTTGAAGGAAACCTGACTATGAGATATCTGGCCCTTTTTCGAAACCACGGCCTCGGCTTTGGCTCCAGCTTAGTCTCCTTGTATTTATTTTGAAAATGTTCGCTTTCAGAACAGGCTCTTCAAATAGAGCCTATAAAGCCAGGCCGAAAGCCCAAGCCAGAGCCCAAAGCCGAGCCCAAGCCAGAGCCCAAGCCAAACCCAAGCTGGAGCCCTAGCCGGACCTTAAGCCAAAGACATGGTTTCCAAAAGGGCCTCACAGTTGGTATCTGCTTATTTTTTATTTGAGTGACCAAAATCTAAAGCTATACTTCCAAGAAAAAGTTTAACCATAGTGTCTGCAGCTATTGGGATGTTATTGTTCTTAAATTGGCAAAAAAGGCAGCCATCTTTGGCTAAGACTGCCTGACTCATTGTATTTGTTTCTTTGTATTATGTTATAGGTGTGACAACTCATAATTATCGGAAACCACTCGGTTTTCCAGACGGTTTTACTTTGTAGAATAATGATAATAAAAAAAGAGAAAAGAGGAAGAAAAAAAAAGACGTTTGTAATGATTACAAGACATAGATAAGGTTTAAATGAACACCAGGGCACAATTTCATGGCACTGCTTACTGCGGAATTCTGAGCCTACTGCCCGTAGAAAACCGCCTTACAGGGTGCCATATGCGCAGAGTTAAATGGTAAGAAACACCCTGAAATTTAATCTGTCTCTGCTTTTTAAAAAAACTTGAAATCAAATGTAGTTTCCTTTTTTTTTTTGTGGCATTCATATTTTCCGTTGCAGAAATCTTTATGATTTTCTCTGGGAAAAAAAAGTTTTGGAAAATGGTAGGAAAAAATAAAGCAAACACAGATTTCAGTGCTCTGTTTAACAAGAATGCAACTTCTTGAAACAACAGGAATTTTCAATTAGCATATTGCGGAATCAAAGACATCAAACAAAATGCCATGTTTGCTTTGGATGACTGATTTAATTTGATGTCCACATCGCAAGATTTTAAATTTGGTTACTTGTGGATTCGGAGTCAATGAAATGTTTGGCCTTGAACAAGCGTTGTGGCTGTGGCTTGACCACAATGTAATTGAGCATTGAGAAATAAGAGTCCCATAGTAACAGCCCAGCCAGAGCCTGCTACCTTTCAATATCTCTCCTAAACAGTCATACAAAGCAGTCAGGGTAGCGCATATTCGCGACAATCCTAAAACAGTACCATGCCCTTTATCAAGGATTTCACCATTGGAAAAAAATCCAGGCTGTGTTTAAGAGTTGTTTTTATAAATATTACAGGACATGTATTCTTATTACTTATTCTTATTGTTGTCCAGAAATTGTCAAGATGATGATGTCAATAAATTGACAAGATATTGTGAGAGATTGTAAGGCCTTCCTGATTGAGTTTTTTATTTTCCAAATACACCCCTGAGACTTTGTCCTTCAGGTTAATTTCTAAGGAAAACAGTTGGAGTGTTGAGGTTAAGCGGTCTTGTACACTGAACTCAAGTTCCGGTGTGGCCGGAGTGCGGGTTCGGGTCCCGGTAGTGGCACTTTGTGTCCTAGAGGCAAGACATTAATCATAATTGCTCTGTCCTTCAGATGGGAGGTTAAGCCGTAGGTCCCGTGTGTGCTGTGTAAATGCACGTAAAAGAACCTAGTTACACTTACCGTTTAATAAGAGAAGGGGTTTGCCCCGGTGTTTCTTGCAGGGTGTTTCTGAACACACAAGGTGCTATATAAATTGGCCTCTTAAGCCAAACATTGCTCTTCAAACCTGTTGTAAAAAAATAATTAGCACTTTGAGAGGCCCGTCGTATGTGATAAAGTGCTTGTGTGGAGTGTCGTGGCCGAGCGGGTAAGAGCACCAGTCTCAAGCTCTTGTGTTTCTGATCAGCAGAATGTGGGTTCGAGTCCCGATCTTCGGCACTTGTGTCATTAGGCAAGACACTTGACCATTTTTCTGCGTCCTTCGGATGAGACGTAAGCCGCAGTCGTGTGTTTGTAAGCACGTAAAAGAAGCTAGTGCACTGGTCGTAAAGAGAAGGGGTTTGCCAGTGTTCCTGATGGTTTGATTGGCAGTATATTGCGCCACAGCACCATGTAAACCATTAATGGTGCTATGTAAAGGAAAAGGTCTCATACTTCAAAAACGTAGCTCCACGTAAATTATATAATAATGTTGGAGCACCATGAGAATCCACGAGAGACGGATTTGAGCGCTATATAAGAAGGCACTATTGTTATTATTTATTACATAAGAACTGTGTATTATTTACTATGTAGAAGATTGGTTGGATTTGGCATTAGGTCATAAACACTGACAGTGTTAAGTGGTAAAAGCGTATTCCAACATAAACCCACTACAGCACAACTTTCATTTCTGCAAGAACAACGACCAGACCAAACAATCCTGGGAAATAAAACTACAAGATAAGAGTTAACTTGTTTTTAAAATTCATCCTTTTTAATTTGATTATATCATATTATTTCATTCACAATCAAGTTAAAGTATGCAAGGCACTATTAATATATAATGGAAAAGAAACAAAATGAATAAAAAAGACACACACTAGGTCAATATTTAGTATCAAGATATTTAACAGATGTTGTTTTCTATTGAGTGTTGTGGTACCCACTGCTAATATACAGGATTCGAACCGGCCTCACGCTACCGGGCAAGCTCGGTGGCCAGTAGTATGACATCTGCTCTAGAATGGCAAAGGTCATGGGTTCGAATCCCACCCGAGTAATATGCCTGTGGATTGTTTTTGCAGGACTCCGGGGAAAGTACTGAGTATACAGTGCTAAAAACACATCAGTGTAGGGTAAAACACAAATAATATACTAAGAGAAAAAGCTCCAAATATGAACCCTACAAACGAAATAAAGAATACATAAACAATTTTAAATGACCGAATATTATTCCTTTTAAAATCTTATGATCTTCCAACCGAATCTAAACACTACCCAGAACCAAACAACTTCAGCTGAAAAGTTAACTTTTTTCCAAAATGCACTTTTTACACGAGGTGCATTCTTCTGTTTAGATTTGAAACCAGGGCTGGCTGAGAAAAACAACATTTAAAAATATGTTTTATTGCCAATTTCAAATTCCACTTGCTATCGAGTTCATTTTGGTTAGACCAAACAAAATATGCAAACAACTGACTGGACTTGAGTCTTTCTTGACTGACCTCTGATGCAGAGACTTTTAATCGTTCAACCCTCCTTATTTTTGCACACTTCTGATGTTTATAACAAATGAATACAAAGTATTAAAATATACAAAAAACGATAAATTTAATTAATCTGTGAATAAAAAACACTACATAAACAGCACCTTTGTCAAAAATATAAGACAAGTATTACAGTTACGATATTGAATTGTCATGATCCGACCCTAGATTTAATTCAAAGGTAAATTTGTAGTCCTTTTATCCCCTATGGTTAAACAGAGCATTTTAATTTAATATATTTTTCATTGATGTGAAACATTGCAGATGAATCATATCTGGATTAATGAAGTCTGGACTTTGGGGGACACTAGGTGGCAGCAGACTTACCAGGTAAATCCATTGTTTCTAGAAAATTACACATGCTCAGAACTACGTAAACATTTAATGCATTCCATTAGCTTCCCCAGGTGGATCCAGGTCTGACCCCAGTGCATTTGATTAGCTTTCCAGGGTTGACCCGGGTCCGACTCCAGTGCATTCAGGTAGCTTTGTCGCGGCTCACCCATGTCAGACCCAAGTACCCTGCTCGTGGCGCAGGGTTACTTGGTGCATGATGTCATGACAAAAACATCCTTAACAGCCGCCATTTTAAAGTTATTCTCCGGAACACTCTCAGGAAGTTTGACACACATTTCGTGAGCATTAATTAAGTTTTTTTTTTCAGTGGAAGACATGTTCTTCTGTATGAATCTGTGCTTGTAAAATTATTTATTAATTTGTCCATCCCTTCATCTGTTTCCACTTGACTGCTTCTGTTACACCAGTATACCTGTTTATGATTACTGTGTTGTCATTTAGCTTTTGAGAAAGACTCTGCTAGGGTCGAAATGTCAGGCCAATAACAATTTTTTGCATATTTACCATAGGTCTCTTTAATTAGTGAGCAGTTTGTAACAGCTAATGCTATTCTCTCAAAATTGATTATTGTTGCAGTTTTACCATGAGAATAATAATTTTACAGTTTTTTCCATTAATCCACGAAGAGTTTCAGACATAATGCACAAAATGAAAGTAGTTCCGGTTGGCTGTCTTATGATGCATTGGTATGATCTAATAATGCTAGGGGAAGTTTGCGTTGGAATAGCTCTATTGGGGGGCTCGCTTAGATGAGCACGCTTAGATGAGCACGCTCGGATGAGCACACCCATGCAGGCCGACCTTGAAAATCTGCTGCCACCTTGCATTACAAAGTTTCCCCAATACACGATTTCCGTATTAGCTGTCCTTAAGAACCGGAATGCATAAGCAGCAAGCTTATGCTCGATTTCACAAAGAGCTAAGACCGCCCCTATTCCTTATGGAGACTTTGCCAACCTCGGGGCCCAATCAGAATTATCAATGTTTTAAAATACAAAAGTAACGGTTCATGTCAGTATCGCTATCAAAAAAATAAAAGGCCACACACACAAGTTAACAGTGGTTCGCATAGCTAATAGTTTTAAACTAAATATTATAAACAATTTGTGCATCAAAACATAGCAGATAAAAAGACCACAAAGGAGCAAGCTAGTCACATTAATTTTTGGTCAGTCAACACCACTAGAGGGCGCTACCTCAATGTTATATACCGTTATGACAGTCAGGTTTTTGAGACTAGAGGTTTTATCCAAACCTAGGCTCCACCTCCAGCATGGGCTTTCTCATCAATTTGGCAGCAGCGTGCATTTTTTAGGGGCTTTGACATCAAAAGGAGCCTGGAGCCGAGGCTTAGACAAAGCCCAAGGAAATTACTTCTAAGGTTTTTGTTAGCTAATAAGTATGTGCTTAGCAACCTTGTGTGCTTATTGGTTGTCAGCCTTCGGAAATAGGCCATTTGCAAGTTAGATTTGACTATTGTCTGGAACAATGACTTGCTTAATCACAAGTTAACGCTTAAGTTTGAATTCCTCAGACTATAGAGACAGTTGCTATGTCACATAGTTTGGGGCAAGCATTTGCGTAGTTACTCAAGAGAAGGCGAACACCCATACACAAATTTGAATGTATGTGTATCGCACAATGGTACCAGGGTCTGCTCATCTCGAGTTTGTTTGCTATACAAAAGCTTGCCCCAAACCATTTGACACAGCAACTGTCTCTAGTCTGAGGAATTAAAATTTAACAGGAAACTCATAACTAAGCAAGTCAGTGTACCATACATTGCTCAAATCTAACAAGCAAATGCCTTATTGGGACCAGAGAGGATTTGGACCGAAGCCCTGCGATTGCGAGTCAAATTGTGTATCTCAAGAATAATTTGTCGGACGTTGAAATGGCTAGAGTGCTCCTTTGAGCTACAAAGCAAGTTTTATAATTCATTATAATTCATATAGCTTTGGTTTGTTCACTTTGTTTTTAAACAACTGACTAAGAGTACTGCTCAACACACCACCAGTATTGCATTATCAAAATCATTCCTCTATCCCACATTATTATTTTTTCATTTAAAAATAAGCTTTATCTATTTTTTTGTCTTTCTATTTAAGCCACCTGCAGCCACCTTCACTTTTTAGTTCATCTTCTAAAAACAAGTTCAAAATACTCCTAGTCTAGATTTTATAAGCATTAGTTTTTTACGCTCACATCCTAACGGCAATCCGCACCCGAGATTTGAAGCTTTGCAGGGCCTTATACATGTATGCAGAGATACAACTGGCTGTTGAAAAAAAATTCATAAAAATCAAACGCTAGGCCGTTGGCTGGAATTTGGGCCAACCACGGCGATATGGGTGCCAGTAGTGGGTGCATTGCCTAGCTACTCCGCTAGGCTAGTGGGACCAGGTGACCGGGGGGTAAAAAAATTGCAAGTTAGATTTCTGATTTTCAAAAAAGTTGCATCTCTAAACCAGCTTTCTTATATCATTCCAAATGGACGGTCAGTGCTCTAAACGTCTTAAAAGTCCAACTCCAGCACAACATCATGGACTTTGTACTTTCGGTGCTTTTGTTGGAAAATTTATTTTGATTTATGCCGATTTTATACCACGATTATTTCAGAACGCACCCAAAAAGGAATCTTTTCTGCACCCCTTTGCTCTCTACATTTCCTTTTAAACAATCCGGCTGCAAAGCATAGATTTGTTCACAGCAACAAAACAGGGAAGCCATGAGAAATCTTCTGACTGAAAAAAAATTGCAAAATTTTCATTTGGCACGAAATAAATAGTCAAAGTTTTTTCGCAAAGCACTGCAATTGACTCTGCTTTTAAAATCTGAGAATCCTGGAATATACCAATCTATACCAATTTTTTAAGAGCATTCAAATTAAAAACGGTTTGCAGGCTGCCAGCTCATATTTCTTAAGGTCATGCTAAGGGGGCGTCTACAAAATCGGGGCACGTTCTGGGCGCAAAAAGAAGGTTCCTGTGGGCACAGTCCTGCAGTCCATTAGACCGTTAGATCGTTCTGCTGGACCGCATCATTGTGCCAAACATACGGGAGCAACCCTACACAAGTGTATACAAGCACTAGTATTTTGAACGTTCCGGCAGTCCAACGGAACTGTTCACGAGCACGCTGCAATACTTTTCCGATTCAATGAGAACGTTCCTACCGGTCCGACTTTTAAGACCCTCCCTTACCAGCTGTACATTAAACCTGCTTTTAGCGGAAGAATTTACTTGAATAAAGGTCAATGACCTCTCTCTCTCTCTCTCTCTCTGAGTTGTACCTAGATTCCTCTTCGATGAACCTTTATCTTGAGTATGGTGTATTTCTCTTTTGTGAGGAGTTTGATGGCGTGACTATGAGTTGACATGGTCAAGTCTAGGCCATTCACCTACAAAGAAGGAAAGGTCCACAACTTAGTAAACTAGTAGTGCGCAAAATAAAAACCATGCAAACCCCAAAATACACCTTCTCTTTTTTCAACAGACTTTAAAATGATTGAGTGGCATTGAACTTGAGTTCTGGTGGCCGAGTCATTGGGGTGTGGGTTGGAATCCTATTCATGACACTTAAGTGTCCTTCAGCTAGACACTTCACCATGAATTGCTTCTCATCACCCAGGAAAATGGGTACATGCAAGGTTTGGGACTGTTAATGTAATTGACTAGCCAACTGCGCGCCATTTTGGCTGCTGGTGCTGCATACCCCTAAGGAGTCGAGAAGGTTTCAGGAATGTTTAGGGCCCAATGCTTTAAAAGCACATAATAAGTACAACTGTAAAAATCCCTGTCCCTAATAACAGTACTTAATAATGTACTTAATAATGTCAACTTTACGATTGATTTGCAGTGTGATTTACAGACAAATTGTTCACTTTCACATCCTTTTCGTGGTTTTTCTGTTTTCACAAACTTACCTCCAGTATTTTGTCTCCAACAGCTAATCCCGACAGTTCAGCAGGACTTCCTGGTTTCACAACACTAACAAATATACCCTGCAAAATAGAAGTACAACGCAGGAAAGTCGTTAGAAAGGTAGCAGACCCAAAATACCCACTGCACAGCTTGTGCAATCCCAATGATTTGAGCACTGGGCCACTGACCTGCCTTTGACTTCATGAATGAATATGTCCAAAGGTCTTAGGCAAACCCCCCCCCCTCAAAAAAACAAAAACATGTTTAGCATCCTGCCTTTTTTTATTACAGAATTGGTTTTTGCTAACAAAACAGTTGCTGGCAGTGTAAGCACTTTATGTAATCCACCATACATAAACTGACAAACCTGTAGAAGTTTGAGATCGATCGGCCATCTGGGTCACGAGAAAATAGTGAAAAAACCGATTACACATTTGCATGAAATTATATAGGTTCAACAAATGAATAAAACGCTCACTGAGCGATAAACTCCAATCGGAAAATTAATTATTCATTTCTCATCAAATATGGCATTTCAGACAGAAATATTTCTAGGGATGTTTTCTACTATCATCATCGTTAGACCGTGTAAGTTTTATGCAAATCTGTGATCAAAAGTATATTTTACAAGTTTTTTTCTCACCAATTCTGTAATGTTCCTTTAAAGGAGGAGGCGGGCCTTTTTTTATTATTATTTTTTAAATGGCCGCCCGACACACTTTTCAAGACAATCGGCCGGGCTTTTTTTCGAGATCTTTGCCAGCTTTTCTGTGTGCTTTTTCGGTGTGTCAAAAAATACCATGTTATCAGAATTTTTTTTTTTTTAATTCTTAAAAGGAAGCGGGCAGGGCGCTAAATATGTTTTTTTTTTTATTGATTTGGCCTTATGTACTGTTACATCAAATTGAGACGCTCTGCCTGCCAGATGCCTTGTCTTGTCTTTATGGGTACAGCACCCTTCTCAGGGGTCACATGGACAGGGTCAGTTGTGTGGATGAAACTGATTGCTGTTTACTTGGTTGACTTGAGGGATTTTTCTTTCTTGCTGGTGCATGCTTCCGATGGAAGTGCCCTTTGCAAAATGAAAATGGCTTTGCCCTCTCAAAGATGAAATTCCAGGCCTGTCTGGCAACTCAACGGCCAAATGTTTGGACCATACAGGTCCTCGCTCTATGTTTGAAGTTTATTAGATAAGATTTGTATACTGTTCAAACAATGTGCGAGCATGCATGACCTGAATAATGTCTGGTACAATGACGTGCTAGTCACAAGGTACCGCTTAAACTTGAATTCCTGAGACCATAGAGACAGTTTCTGTGTCAAATGATTCAGGGCAAGCTTTTGTATAGCAACCTCCAGACGAGCAAACCCTCGTACCAATGTGCCAAACACATTCTACAAATTCACATTCTAACGAATTGTGTATGGGTGTTCGCCGTCTCTTACAAAAGCTTGCCCTGAACCATTTGATACAGCAACTGTCTCTTTGGTCTGAGGAATTCAAATTTGAGTGGTAACTTGTGGAAAAGCAAGTCAATGTACCAGATTCAAATCTAACTTGCAAATGGCCGATTGTTACTTTGGACTGCAGTACCACATCCTACCATAGTCAGCCCACTTTCTGATCAGGATTTTTGAGGATACATGTGTACGGGCCCGGTTTTAAAAGCTTTTTTAGGATGAGGGTTTCATTTACCGCATCTCCCGGTACGAACGGATTCTTGGATTTGTCCTGATCGATTCCTCCAGCTATACTCAACCCAAGACCAGCTCCAGGAATCTTCTTTAATGTTATGTCAATCTGAAAATGTCAACAACAAGAAATATAACAAAAACGAGACATTCAGTCATGATAATTTTGGTTATGGCGGAGCGGTTTAGTGTTTCACACTCAAGTTCTGATGGTTGATGCATAAAATTAAAAAAAATATTTAAAAAATTCAAGCACAAAATATTGTTAGCAACATGGCATTTTCTTAACAGAATAAGACTGTTTAAAGACTTAAGTAATTCTTCTTCTTCCGTTTTTTGGCGCCAACTTTAAAAATAACGAAGACTGAGGCAAATGAGACAAGACTCACAGTTTAAATTTGAACAGGGACATGGGGGTTGTAACACTACAGTTTGCATGGTTTTGGATTTGTTTGTTGAACTATAAATTATAGTATAAATTGAATATGAAGGTTTCCAAAACCAAAAGATGTAGTTAACCTTTTTCAATTTAACTTAAAAAGTAGTTAGTAGGCCTGCTTCTCTCTGTAGTGCTATTTAAAGAAGAGTAGGCCTGTAGTAAATTGAAAAAACAAATAATAAACAGCGCCCTCTACAGTTGATTGATTTAATACAGGTTAACTGATCAAAGTTGTGGGCGGTAATAATGAACAGCAAATCTTTATCTTCAGAGACTTCTTTGGAGTCAAAAAACAAACAAACGGGTTACATTTATAGATCAGGGACGGCCTCGTCGTGTAATTATCGTTTAAATGCAGACAAGATCTTTAAAATACCATAAAAACAACACTTACACACGGTATTCCACCATCCCCGATGGACGCCATGTTGGTAATTGTGTGGCTGTTGAATTTCCATAACGATAAATAAAATCATATAAATTTGCACATTAGCATCATTCCCTGATGAAATATTTACGGTTAATCTTTTTGAAGTGGAATTTCACCGACAGCTGTTATTTGGAAACAAAACATGATCATAAGTTATTAGCTTGATTGGAATTCGTTGGGCTAATTACATTACACAGTCTGTCATAAAACTGCTGGTAAAAAAACTGCCTAAAGAAAGCAATGTTTAGTCTGGTCCTCATGTGAATTTATGTGATGTTAAAAATGTCGTATGCTAGGTATGGACCAAGACCAGTTTTGTCGCCATTTGGCACATCGACCTCGTCTCCAGGAGTGATCGACCTCTCCGCGCCGTTTTCTTCCAGAATGCGCGCCTAGCGGCCTGGGCCAAATTTCATAGAGCTGCTAAGCACAAAAATTTGCTTAGCATGAAATTTCTTCATTGATAAAAACAGGATCACCAACCAAATTTCCACGTGATTTTCAGGATAAGCAAACAACAGCTGAAGTAACATGCAATATGCAATACATGGAAATTTGGTTGGTTACCCTGTTTTTATCAAGGAAGAAATTTCTTGCTAAGCAAATTTTCGTGCTTAGCAGCTCTATGAAATTTGGCCCTGGTTCTAGCTAAGGTAACTGCCACTGGTTCCCTGTTTCTCAGCAGATGTGTTAATGATAATGTGTTCTGTTGGAACTTGTACGCAAGGTTGCTATGTGCTGGGCCCAATTTCATAGAGCTGCTAAGCACAAAAAGTAGCTAAGCACAACAAAATTATGCTTAACAGAATAAGGTTACCAGCCAAACTGCCATGCCATAATATGTACAATTTGTTACTGGTAACCTGCTAATCTCTGCTTAGCAGAAAATTTATGAAAATTTTTTCTGCTTAAGCAGCTCTATGAAATTGGACCCAGGTCACGGAACTCGCATCACTGTGTAAGCTGCATGGAAAAAAGAGAGTTTTTCTTGAGTTAATGAATTATTATAAAATTGGATTG
Organism: Pycnopodia helianthoides; assembly: GCA_032158295.1. NCBI lineage: Eukaryota > Metazoa > Echinodermata > Asteroidea > Forcipulatida > Asteriidae > Pycnopodia > Pycnopodia helianthoides. Next base: position 14,039,861 of record CM063253.1, on the reverse strand, counting down.
TTAATCAATTTTTTTTCTCGATAGAATGAAGGTGAACTAGAACAGGATTTTCTAGTGCCTTTAAAAATTGTTGTCGGCAGGACTATTTAGCTGGTCTTTTAAAGGTATTGTACACTTTTGGTAACAACTCAAAATCAGTGTCCACATTTTGTGTGATTAAACATATGCATGAACAAACAAACCTGTGAAAGTTTGAGCTCAATTGGTCATCGAGGTCACGAGAAAATAATGAAAAGAGATTTTATGTGTTTTCTGTTTTTTCAAATTATCGCGCGCGATAATTACTATTGTTTTACTCGTTTCTCAGAAACGATAGCATTTTAGGCAGAAATATTTTAAGGAACCCTTTCTACCATTACTTACTTTAAATCATGTAAGTTATGAGAGAATCTGTGAACATTGTGTTTTTCGATCTTACCAATAGTGTACAGGGCCTTTAATGCGACCCCGTTTGTAGCCGCCAAAAGTTATTTTGTTTTGTTTACTTTTTTGAGTGCAGCCACTCGCGTTTTTGCAATTTCAATAGAGGGCGCAATTCGAAGTCACCAAGTATGTTGTTTTTTAACTCGTCGAACACATTGCCATGCCCTATGCCATGTTTTAGGGAGAACAAACTTTAATTTCTGTCAAAAATTCCGGCTAATACCTGGTCAGCTCAGCAAAGTGAGTGTTTAACCTTTATTTAGTATTATAAAGTGTCAGTGTTGAGTAATTTGGAAGTGTTTTTAATATGCAAAATTTAGGTTTTTGTCGAAGTGAGTGAAAATTACACGAGTGTATTCCTACCTCCATGGTAATACTGTTACTGTTAGTGTTAGTGTTATGTCATGGCCCATACTCTGTAAACGTACATGTACATGTACAAAACATGTACAAATATGTGTTACTGTTATTTGTAGCCCGGGTTGGACTCCTCTGTTGCAGTGCACGGATACTGACGTCCTCCTAGGGCTAGTGTTGTTGATGCCATTGATTATGCCAGTAATTTAGGGTGGGGGGGGCCACTGGGGGGGGGGGGCATTTACAGTTTTTTTGTTGCCCCCCCCCCCAGTTTGGCCCCCCAAACCATTGCACCCAATTTGTTACAATGTTGTTAATAATTAACTCATTTTCATTCATCATAACTAGCTGGCACCATCCCAATACATTTTCCATCTCCGGCAGTGTTAATAAAACTTGCTATAAATAGAAATGCATTGTCTGCCTAAGTAAAACCGCAAGCACATTCACACAGTGCAAAATCTTATTTCTGGAGTGAATTGTAGGCTTATACAGTACATTATAGACTTTTGTTTGCCCCCCCCCCCCTAAATTCAAGTTTGCCCCCCTCTTTCCCCCAGATTAACAGGTCTGGTGCCGCCGCTGATAATAATATAGAGTATTTTAGATTTTCACAATGTTTTTTAACATTGTTTTACACTACAGGCATGCAACTTTTCCTCGGATCAGCTGATTTCCTCTTTTTTTTATTCTCAGTTTTACCATTCAAAATTGAAAAATACTGTACAAAATCATTGAAATTTTGTAATTTCCTCTTTTTTGGTGAAGTTACAGTTGCATGCCTGGCACCAGGTGAGTTGACATGATCAGATCCAGATGGTGACACTGTGGACCCTGATGTAAACCAACTTAAACAATGTCGAGAGCAAACTGACTGTTCTGATAATCAAGCTTTAAACGGTCATGACCTACTTGATTAGGATGCAGCAAATGACTCATCGAATGAGAACAAAAGTCTGCCAGACCAGGATTCGAACCATGATCAACCAAACAAAGATATTCCTTCAAGCCAGGATTTCACTGATGGCTCTCCCGCTGTCAGGCCCCCCGTCATAGACTCAAAGGGAAGTCAAACCGACCATGTTGAAAATCCTAGCGAGGGAGATGAGGCTGGAGAGAGTGAAGAGACTGATAAAGGTCAGCTTGAGGATTTAGAGGCTGATGCAGCACTTCTCCAACCGGAACCAGATCAACCTGGCAAAAATATTCATGATGCAACTGAGGGTATGATAATACCTGATGAGGGGATCTTAACAAATGAACAGAATCCAAGTGTAGACAACGAGGAACCCACTGATCATGGGGATAATAATAGTACTGTGGATCCCAAGCAAACAAAAGAAGCTGCCCTGAAATCAGATGCCCCTGAGAATGAGGAATCCACCCACCAACCTACCGCCCTTGAATCAACTTGAATCAAATGAAGAAAGTGGGTCGCGATATTAAAGAGACCCAGCAATGTACAAGATGAAATCGTCACTGCCTGTTGATGCATATGGTGGTATGTACTTCACTTTCAATAAACAAAATAAATTTATTTGTGCAACTTGTTTCAAGACCAACAATTTACAGCTGATTGAAAATATTAAAAAGTGCCAGATTTCCTTGAATAAATTGGAATATGATTCTTTTTAGTTTCACAAAGAGTTCACAATGCTCTTACGTGGGAATCAACGTTAACTGCTAAGCAATGTGTGATGTCACTATACAAATCACCATGGTAATACTCCGGCTTTTAGCCAGGATTTGAAAATAGGGCTGGAATTTGACTGGATTGAAAAACAGGGTGTCCACATTTTTAGTGGTGATTAGCAAAATTTAATGGGCCAGCGCCCCGTTTTGGAAAATATTTACATAAAAGTACATTATTTTAAGGGTTACTTCTAGACACTAAAAAAATCTATGTTGACATAACATAACAGGCCAGGAAAAAAGGGTAGTTAGGTGGGGATTTTTAAATATTTTAATCGTCAAATTCTTTGTTTTATGTTTTCCCTGTCAGTAGGAAGGGTTTGTTGTGCACATGAAAATTGTTCCAACTAAAACATAAAATCCTTGGATCTCACAGGAAACTTTATTTAGTCACACTGACTGGCTGTTCACATTACAATAAGGAAACAATAATATTACTTTTACATGTACATTTATTTATGTTTTGCACCTACATGTAGGTTTATTTCCAAAACAGTTACTTGTGATTCCAGTTAACAGTTTAACTGTTTCTACCTTCCAATCAAAACTATAAGCCAGCAGATGTCAACATACTTTCCAGGTTTAATAGAACACTATACCCACACCTACATGTACATGGGGTCACAAAACCAGGTCATAAAACCACATAGACCAAGAGCAGGTCAGCTTGGCTTTTGAGTGAAGCAGCAAGTGTATCACAAACTGAAACAATGTATAACAAACTGGGAGTGGGGCCGGAGAGTCAAGATAAGAGTTATTTGATCATAGGAGTGTCAATCATTCTCACAGGACAGGGCTGGAGAGTGTCTGGCGGGGGCTAACAAAATGAAGAAAAGGATAGGCCTAGTCAGATTTTTGTTTCACTTTTGGCAAAAACAAGTACTGGTCCGCAATGTAGTAATGCTGGTCGTTTTTAATTTTTTATAACTGGTTAGTGCCAACCAGCCAGATTAGTGTAGTCCCAACACTGGTATTCTGATGTAATATTTGTCTATACAGTGTACGAAAAATCTACTTGGCCAAATATTAAAGGAACATTACAAAATTGGTTTTTGCTAACAAAACAGTTGCTGGCAGTGTAAGCACTTTATGTAATCCACCATATACATAAAATGACAAACCTGTAGAAGTTTGAGATCAATTGGCCTTCTGGGTCACGGGAAAATAGTGAAAAACCGATTACACATTTGCATGAAATCATATAGATTCAACAAATGAATAAAACGCTCACTGAGCGATAAACTCCAATCGGAAAAATTGTTTATTCATTTCTCATCAAATATGGCATTTCAGACAAATATTTCAAGGGATGTTTTCTACTATCATCATCATTAGACCGTTTAAGTTTTATGTAAATCTGTGATCAAAAAGTATATTTTACAAGTTTTTTTCTAACCAATTCTGTAATGTTCCTTTCAGGTGTGTAGGGCCCCAAAAATTCTCTATTCTGTCTACGACGCCTTTTGTAGAGTCCCGGAGTAGACAGAAGAAAAGTACAAAAAACGAATAAGTTAAATGGCGGAATGCTCAATCCATATGATGTAAAATTTATAAAATAATCTCCTGTACCGATTTTAACCCTCCAATCAATACAATACAAATACTGTAGCACAGCACAGTCACTTGTGTGAAGGGCAACAAAGGTAAACACGAGGCAGGCTACATTTATCATTACACATACAACTTAACTTTACAAAGTTTACAATTACCTGATTCAAAAGTAGCCCTACAAGTTACTATATTTCTCTTTTAAAAAAATGATGTAGGCCTAAGCAGAAAGCAATACTCACAGACAGTTCTAGGACACTATCTCTCCCTACTGACTGGTATTTGGAGCATGGCCAGAGCCATGCTCCCCACAAAGTAGAGAGAAATACTATTCGAAAATAAATGAGCTCTCTCGCTCAAATTTAAAGGGAAAAAGGTAGTGAACCTAAAGGTCCCGAACCCAAAGTTAACTTTTCATATGGTAAAAAAGTTGAATTAGACAAAGTCGAACACTGAGGGCGCACTTGGGTTCCCTACATAGAAAGAGAAGTCAGAGAATGCTACAACATGTATGTGTAAACCAATGCAGAGTCTGCTTTGAGGCAAGTCCTGTGCGCTGCCATTTTAGCTGTATGGCAAATTCCAGCTTTCCCATTGGTTGATCTGGTTAATTTTGCCATACAGACATGTCACATGGTATTGATAATCGATGTCCACAGTTGACATAGAGGGCGTACACAGCAGACACAGACGACCATTGAGCTCAGCATTCTCTGTGTTCTACTTCTATATTGATACTCTATGTCCGCAGCTGACATAGAGGGCGTGTACAGCAGATACAGACAACAATCGAGCTCAGCATTCTCTGTGTTCTATTTCTATGGTCCCCTACATTTATAAGATATTAGCTAACTCAGTTAAATTGTTAACACCTTTAAAAGTAGGGTCATACTTTGGTAATGACCCTGAATGGCAGATACAGTATTTGTAATGTTATCAGGAAACCTCATTTAGCTTGCAAAGCTGAATCGCTATTGCATTGGAGGACTGCGGAAACCACAGGGAAGGGATGCAAACCTTTACAACTAGTCACAGTTTAGAATCTCAGACTGATAAGCATTCCATTAAACTGGGTTTTTTTTCTTTTTAAAATCATTTTTGCTTAACTGCTTTGATTTATTTTCTTTGTCTAGGCTCCCAATGAGTACAATCCCTCTAAGTCAGATGCTATTATTTTGGGGAAAGCACCAAGCTATAGCATCAGCCAGAGGCACCAAGGCACGCAACTGTAGGGTGGCAAAGGTAAATGTGTGTACTTTCACAAGTTATTCAAAATCAGACAATAAAGGGCAAAATTTTGAGGATAAAACTGTTATTTAGATGAGGTCAAGTGTATAAGAAAAACTATAGTTAGTAAACTTGCAGGTACAACCATGTATAAACCTCCTTTGGGAGAAGGGTTGGCTGGATGAAGTGGTGTGGTCACAATGAGCAGACTATACTGTTCATAACCTCAAGACCACACCCGTTATTCTCAGAGCCAACCCTTTCTACCAAAATAATTTCATACATGGTTTTACCTGTAAGTTTACGACTTGGTTTAGGAGTGATGTCATAGGTCATGTCTCTCTCTAAGGGAATCATTGGTCTTTGCTGGTTCAAATATTTGCCAAGTGCCGCCAACTGCAGGGCAGCAAGTGCATCCTACTGTGATTTGATGAGGACTGACATCAAAAGGGAGATTGAGTTCAGTGGCAGATTTAGGGGTGGGCGCAGCGGGCATGCACACCCAAGTTACCCCCGCACCTTATTTCTGCCAAACAACAAATAAACCAAATTTTAAAATTTTAAAATGGGTACAAAAATAACTTGTAGAATGCCTATGAAATGTCCTAGATTGCACCGGACAGAATCTAATGGTTAGTGGACCCCAAGCCGTGATCAACTTATCTTAAAACAACGCAGAATTACTGAAAACTGTCAATTTGGAAATTTGCCAAAAAGTTTGCACCCGGCATTTTTAAAAATCCTCGATCCTCCCCTGGAATTCAACCGTAAATTTTCTGAACTGAGTAGACTGCATGGTCCAAACCGACTGAAAAAAAATTGATATTTATTAGCAGATAATCAATTTGGATATTTTCATTAATTATTTTTACAGAAACGACCCCAGGTCCTGGTATGTACACCCCTCATTGGGGGTTCAATTCTGGTATGATCCATCATCCATCATTCACTATCCAGGGATTAGGGTGGACAAAAAATCACCAACTTGGACTGCACTCAACTCTCTGAATCTGGTAAATTCTAACAATCTGTTTTGTATTTTGATATCTTTGGGCCCAATTTCGTAGAATTGTTTCAGCACAAAAAGTAGCTAAGCACAGCAAAATAATGCTCAGCAGAATAAGGCAAAATACCATTTCACATGTACCATCTGTGATTGGTATTCTGCTTATTTGTGCTTAGCAGGAACTTGTTAAGCAATGCAGCTCTGTGAAGCTGGGCCCTGGTGTTTATCATAAACCACCATGTTCTCATGTGAACTGACCCTTTTTACACACGGAATAAATAGCCTACATCACTCCATGAAAATTCAAAAACTTAGTGTATCTATTTTTTGTTTTTGTTTTCAAGAATTGACATAATGATAGTTGATGATAGTGGTCTCCCTAAACGAATCATTTTTTAGTTTATACATAAACCTTTGAGTCCTTTGAGACTTCAGCTTTCTTAAACTGTAAACAATTTTGTTTGTCGACAATGAAATAAAATTGAAAGTACGATTTTAAAACTTAACCTATGTCAATTCACATTCATCTTGAAATGCGGTTTTACCAACTGTGTGGTCTAATGTGTCACTTTGTGAAAACTGTGATGGTATCATGACACAACCCAATACTGCCACAACTTATACCCTGGTCCTCTTTTTGTACTTGTACAGAGGCCACCCTTCAACAAACTGGACCTTCCTGAAACATATTAACCAAATAGATCATTCTGCCAACTTCATACTCTGTCAATCCTTTCCTTTTCCTCAACCCATGTCCATCCCCTTAAAATTATAAACTATTTTTACTGTCCACCTTTGTGCAAGCCTCAAGCATTTATCCCCCTACTTTTGCCCATGCCTTTTTCCAACACCCTGGGTGTTTCTTCTACCGTAGAGCCGGACGCTTCAACACTGTCATTCCATTTTTTTTCTTTCAACCTCAACACTACTCGTCAAATGTTACTCCCTCTCTTTTGAGGCATTTTTATACATCACTGTCTTGTTGTATGGAGGGTATACTGTTGTAAGTGTTTTATGGGGTGGGTAGGAATGGGGGTATAAGGGTTGGGGTGGGTGGGAAATGGCCAGGTTTATCCTGTTCATTTGATTCATGATCTAATTCTCTTCTCCTTACAGGGTGTTTAAGGCAAGCATTAATCTTTTGGAAAGACAGAGGAGCCATCTTGGAATCAGAAAACTTGGGTGGTGGGAAGTTTTGTGTGTGAACAGATCGTGGATTTATGTAATTATTTCTTCTTTGTTGGTATAAATCAGTGTAGATAGTTGGCTTATATCAGGTATGTTCTTATGCTGTAGATTAAGAACTTGAGTCTATTTCACATTTATTACAGGGTGACAACCCATTGTTGAAACATGATGTCAGTTTGAGATGAAAACCATTATTATGCGAAAAACATGCAGACCTCAGAGAACAGTCTTTTATATGTATGCTGCAGATATCTGCTCCACCCAGCTTTATGTAGCATTGTTAACTTCAAAATACCAGTATTCCGTTATACTCACTGGGTACTACTTGTATTGACAGTGGTCTTTGCTATTTGGCTTCAGTAAACTTATCAGAGTATAAAACTAACTATAGAAATTGTTAGATAAATTTTCCTTACAAAGGAAAGAAAGTGCGTCTTTTACAGTCACAGTCATGGAACTAGCCAGTGGTAGGCATTTAGACATATTTTACAAGAAATCAACTAAATCTGTTTCTTATACAAGTGTTTTCTGGACTCAGAAGTCGCTATGTACTTGGTACGCTGATTGATCATTATTTTGATCTCAATGCTGTAAATACATATGTACCAACAGCAAAGACCTTCCCAATGACATTTTCTACTTTAAAAAAATCGTTATCAGCTAGCCAGTTTTGTTAAACGGTACATTATTCCTGTTTTTTTTTTTGGGGGGGGGGGTTATGATACAAATGTATGTATTCCATTTAATAGAACTTGGCAGCCACAATATGGCCATTCCATTTTTTAATAACTTGTTTACCTTTCATGATTTTTTTGATAGTTTGAGAGTATTTTTTCCCCCTAATATTGAACATGAAAAGGTAGGAAGGTAAAAGTTTTGACACTTTTTTTAATTGAATAGTGACATCAGACATCATTTATTATGACATAGCAAATGCCCGAAATGTGTGTAAATTATTATTAGTGTTAAACATTGTTGAAATTTTATAAAAAGTTAAGCTATGAACAGCATAAAATGCTTTTTAAATTGATTTTATATTCACAAATATGTGAATAATTAAACAGTTTAAAGATTTGTTCAAGTACAATTTTGTAAAAGATGATTCATTCATCACTGTTTTACACAATGTAGTACTGAGTCATCACGAGTCTGTAATATGTGTGTTCTCAAAGTAAAACAAAAATCATCCCCTCCCCTCCCCTCTGTTGTCTCCACTTTCCTTATATCTCCCTTGTCACTTCACCTAACTTTGCACATGTCCACCATGTTTGCCTAACCTTGTGATTTAAAAAAAACATTTGACCAACATTTAATTAGGCTAACTTGCTGGACTATAACTATCCCTTGTGATTTATTCTATTTTCTATTTTTGACCCGAGTTTGAAAAAAATGCTGGATTTACCCTTGTGATTAATTGTCTTTAATTTTTTACCCAAATTGGATAAAAATGCTGGACTTACCTCTTGCGATTTTTTCAATTTTTGATCCAATTTGATAAAACTCAGCTTGACTTAACCTATGTGATTTTCTTCATTTTTTTACCCAAGTTTGAACAAAATGCTGGCCTTGCCCCTTGTGATTTCTGAAAATTTGGACACAAATCTAATACAAATTCTGGACATACCCCTTGTGACTTGTTCATATTTTGTCAATTATTATTTGATAAAAATCCTGGACAATTGAAGCCTACTTTGCACTTGTCAATTCATAGGGATTTATAATGAGTATGCTTGGCCCAACACACATGTGGAGCCTCATGAAGGCTTGTAAGTTTGAAGTGACTTAAAATAGGTGTATGCTTGGCCCAACACACATGTGAAGCCTCATGTACGCTTGTAAGTTTGAAATGACTTAAAATTGGTGTATGCTTACCCTACACACATGTGAAGCCTCATGAAGGCTTGTAAGTTTGAAGTGACTTAAAATAGGTGTATGCTTGGCCCAACACACATGTGAAGCCTCATGAAGGCTTGTAAGTTTGAAGTGACTTAAAATAGGTGTATGCTTGGCCCAACACACATGTGAAGCCTCATGAAGGCTTGTAAGTTTGAAGTGACTTAAAATAGGTGTATGCTTGGCCCAACACACATGTGAAGCCTCATGAAGGCTTGTAAGTTTGAAGTGACTTAAAATGGGTGTATGCTTACCCTACACACATGTGAAGCCTCATGTACGCTTGTAAGTTTGAAGTGACTTAAAATGGGTGTATGCTTGGCCCAACACACATGTCAAGCCTCATGTACGCTTGTAAGTTTGAAGTGACTTAAAATGAGTGTATGCTTGACCCTACATACATGTGAAGCCTCATGAAGGCTTGTAAGTTTGAAGTGACTTAAAATGAGTGTATGCTTACCCTACACACATGTGAAGCCTCATGAAGGCTTGTAAGTTTGAAGTGACTTAAAATGGGTGTATGCTTGGCCCAACACACATGTGAAGCCTCATGTACGCTTGTAAGTTTGAAGTGACTTAAAATGAGTGTATGCTTGACCCTACATACATGTGAAGCCCAGGGCTCGCCCTTAACACTAGCCCGGCGTACATTGTCTAGTAAAAAAAGCTATGGGCTAGTAAACACCACTTCTCAACTTGCCCTGTGGACTACTAAAAACTGTGCAACCTCGTTGTTGAGTGTGTGAATATAACTTCATTTGATCATTAAACTGGTTGTGGTCGTTAAACTGGTTGTGATCGTTAACGTGAATATCAGAACATTACATTTATGGCAGTTCTTGTTTAAAATCTGGGCTACTAAAACTTCCTGGGGGCAAGTAAAATGCACAGTTTACTGGCCCGGCAGGCTACTTTGCAAAAAGCTGAAGCGCATGGCCTGTGAAGCCTCATGAAGGCTTGTAAGTTTGAAATGACCCTATACAGACATGTGAAGTATCGTGTATGGCTGTATATAACTATAATTGTAATTATATAATTAGGTAAAAGAATAATAAAAACAATTGTGACTATATAAAGTTATAATTTTGTTTATAATTTATTTAACTATATAATAAAATAAATAACTATAGAAAAAGTAATATAATAACTGTTTCCTGGCTCAAATTCTCTCTCAATATTTTGCACAAATTTTAACCCCTCATGGTATATATAGGCCTATACTTTTTTTTGGCCCTATTTTTGACTTTAAAATGTTTTCAATTGTTTACCTTTCTGCAATTACCCTTTTGAGCGGATATTTTATATTTGGGCTTAATTTTGATAAAAATTGCTTGTAGTAAGTACCCCATGTAAATTCTTTATAAAAAAAGGGCCAAAAATGCTGGACTTGCTATTTTTTTTCCGCCCAAATTTGATAAAAATGCTTGTAGTACCCCATGTAAATTCTTTTTAGGAATTGCTCAAATTTGATAAAAATGCTGGACTTGTGGTTTTATCAAATTTCAGCCCATTTTTTGAAGAAAATGCAAGGCTTACTTACCCCTTGGGATTTTATCCAATTTTAGCCCATTATTGAAGAAAATGCAAGGCTTACACCTTGCGATTTTATCAAATTTTAGCCCATTTTTGAAGAAAATGTAAGAATTACCCCTTGTGGTTTTATCAAATTTCAGCCCATTTTTTGAAGAAAATGCAAGGCTTACTTACCCCTTGGGATTTTATCCAATTTTAGCCCATTATTGAAGAAAATGTAAGGCTTACCCCTTGCGATTTTATCCAATTTAAGCCCATTTTTGAAGAAAATTTAAGGCTTACACCTTGCGATTTTATCAAATTTCAGCCCATTTTTTAAGAAAATGTAAGGCTTACCCCTTGCGATTTTATCAAATTTTAGCCCATTTTTTAAGAAAATGTAAGGCTTACCCCTTGCGATTTTATCAAATTTTAACCCATTTTTGAAGAAAATGTAAGGCTTACACCTTGCGATTTTATCCAATTTCAGCCCATTTTTGAAGAAAATGCAAGGCTTACCCCTTGTGGTTTTATCAAATTTCAGCCCATTTTTGAAGAAAATGCAAGGCTTACCCCTTGCGATTTTATCAAATTTTAACCCATTTTTTGAAGAAAATGTAAGACTTACCCCTTGCGATTTTATCAAATTTCAGCCCATTTTTGAAGAAAATGTAAGGCTTACACCTTGCGAATTTATCAAATTTTAGCCCATTTTTGAAGAAAATGTAAGGCTTACCCCTTGGGATTTTATCAAATTTTAGCCCATTTTTGAAGAAAATGCAAGGCTTACACCTTGGGATTTTATCCAATTTTAGCCCATTTTTGAAGAAAATGTAAGGCTTACCCCTTGTGGTTGTATCAAATTTCAGCCCATTTTTGAAGAAAATGCAAGGCTTACCCCTTGCGATTTTATCCAATTTCAGCCAATTTTTGAAGAAAATGCAAGGCTTACACCTTGCGATTTTATCCAATTTCAGCCCATTTTTTGAAGAAAATGTAAGATTTACCCCTTGCGATTTTATCAAATTTTAGCCCATTTTTGAAGAAAATGTAAGGCTTACACCTTGGGATTTTATCAAATTTCAGCCTATTATTGAAGAAAATGCAAGGCTTACACCTTGGGATTTTATCCAATTGTAGCCCATTTTTGAAGAAAATGCAAGGCCACTTGGGATTTTATCAAATTTTAGCCCATTTTTGAAGAAAAATTAAAGGCTTACACCTTGCGATTTTATCAAATTTTAGCCCGTTTTTGAAGAAAATGCAAGGCTAACCCCTTGCGATTTTATCCAATTTCTGCCAATTTTTTGAAGAAAATGTAAGGATTACCCCTTGAAATTTTATCAAATTTCAGCCCATTATTGAAGAAAATCGTGGCTTACCCCTTGGGATTTTATCCAATTTTAGCCCATTTTTGAAGAAAATGCAAGGCTTACACCTTGCGATTTTATCAAATTTTAGCCCATTTTTGAAGAAAATGTAAGGCTAACCCCTTGGGATTTTATACAATTTGAGCCCATTTTTGAAGAAAATGCAAGGTTTACACCTTTCGAATTTATCAAATTTTAGCCCATTTTTGAAGAAAATGCAAGGCTTACCCCTTGCGATTTTATCCAATTTCTGCACATTTTTTGAAGAAAATGTAAGGATTACCCCTTGCGATTTTATCCAATTTTAGCCCATTTTTTGAAGAAAATGCAAGGTTTACACCTTTCGAATTTATCAAATTTTAGCCCATTTTTGAAGAAAAGGTAAGGCTTACCCCCTTGGGATTTTATCCAATTTTAGCCCATTTTTGAAGAAAATGCAAGGCTTACACCTTGCGATTTTATCAAATTTTAGCCCATTTTTGAAGAAAATGAAAGGCTAACCCCTTGGGATTTTATACAATTTGAGCCCATTTTTGAAGAAAATTTAAGGCTTACACCTGGGATTTTATCAAATTTTAGCCCATTATAGAAGAAAATGCAAGGCTTACACCTTGCGATTTTATCTAATTTCAGCCCATTTTTTGAAGAAAATGTAAGGCTTAACCCCTTGCGATTTTATCCAACTTCACCCCATTTTTGAAGAAAATGCAAGGCTTACCCCTTGGGATTTTATCCAATTTTAGCCCATTTTTGAAGAAAATGTAAGGCCTTGTGATTTTATCAAATTTCAGCCCATTTTTGAAGAAAATGTAAGGCTTACTCCTTGGGATTTTATCAAATTTTAGCCCATTTTCGAAGAAAATGTAAGACTTACCCCTTGCGATTGTATCCAACTTCAGCCTATTATTGAAGAAAATGCAAAGCTTACACCTTGGGATTTTACCCAATTTTAGCCCATTTTTGAAGAAAATGTAAGGCTTACCCCTTGTGGTTTTATCAAATTTCAGCCCATTTTTGAAGAAAATGCAAGGCTTACCCCTTGGGATTTTATCCAATTTCAGCCAATTTTTGAAGAAAATGCAAGGCTTACACCTTGCGATTTTAGCTAATTTCAGCCCATTTTTTGAAGAAAATGTAAGACTTACCCCTTGCGATTTTATCCAACTTCACCCCATTTTTGAAGAAAATGCAAGGCTTACCCCCTTGGGATTTTATCCAATTTTAGCCCATTTTTGAAGAAAATGCAAGGCTTACACCTTGCGATTTTATCAAATTTCAGCCCATTTTTGAAGAAAATGCAAGGCTTACACCTTGCGATTTTATCAAATTTCAGCCCATTTTTGAAGAAAATGCAAGGCTTACCCCTTTGGATTTTATCAAATTTCAGCCCATTTTTGAAGAAAATGTAAGGCTTACTCCTTGGGATTTTATCAAATTTTAGCCCATTTTTGAAGAAAATGTAAGGCTTACACCTTGGGATTTTATCAAATTTCAGCCTATTATTGAAGAAAACTTATTGATTTTATCCAATTTTAGCCCATTTTTGAAGAAAATGCAAGGCTTACACCTTGCGATTTTATCAAATTTTAGCCCATTTTTGAAGAAAATGTAAGGCTAACCCCTTGGGATTTTATACAATTTGAGCCCATTTTTGAAGAAAATTTAAGGCTTACACCTGGGATTTTATCAAATTTTAGCCCATTTTTGAAGAAAATGTAAGGCTTACACCTTGGGATTTTATCAAATTTCAGCCTATTTTTGAAGAAAATGCAAGGCTTACGAATTTATCAAATTTTAGCCCATTATAGAAGAAAATGCAAGGCTTACACTTCAAAAGTCTTATATTAAAGTTATACATCAGTTTTGATCCAAGAATCTTACAAAAATATGTAATCTGAAACATTGTCTCGTTTAAGGAAATTATATTCAAAAACAAGATGTGTTATTGGGTTTACTCAATTATTGACCTAAAAATGGTTCACCAAGTACTATGTAGGTTTGAACATGCCCACCCCACCACAGTATTGTTCTCCATCAATCTGTTGTGCGACTTTGTTCATATGAGTGGAAAATCAGCCAGACAACCAAATCAAAGCCTCGAAACTTTACACCAAACAAACCAACTTAGTCAAAATCACAAAAGCCTGACACGAGGGGCATCCAAGTAAAGCAAAGTCAATATAATTTACACAGTGATGAAGTCGCGAAAAATTGACCGCAACATTGAAGTCCAAGGTGTCTCTCCTTTAAGCCCCATACCAGGCAGATTTAGCAGGAACATCTGTGATCAAAAACTCTTTAGTGTTTTTGATTTTACGGTTTAAAGGTGTAAACATTGACAGTCCCCTCAGAGTAGGCAGGAACCCCAAATTTGATAAAAATACAATTTTTCCCTCCAATTTTGATAACAATGCTGGACTTACCCCATGCAATATTTTTTCGTCAAAATTTGATAAAAATGCTGGACTAACCCCTTGTAAATTCTTTAAAAAAATTGAAAAAATCTGATAAATATGCTGGAATTACCCCATGCCATTTTTTCACCCCCAAATTTGATAAAAATGCTGGACTTAGGCCTACCCCTTGCAATGTTTTTTCGCCAAATTCGGGGCCAAATTAGATTTCCCCAGAGATGAGCAGGCTTTTTTTCAGACGAAACCCACTACAGAGTTGCCCACCAGAACTGTCATGGTAATTCAACCCAAAATTGCTGAAACAACCCCTGTTGAGAAAATCCAACCCAAGAGTGGAGTTGCACTTCAGAAAATTCCTAACAAACTCCAGCTCAAGAGTCAGAATGATCACCAGGAAGGAGGTCTGGAGGAGGCTACAGGTTAGTCAAAGTCAATTCTGTCTTGGACTCAGGAGTGGATGCTGGGCTAAATCACCAACGAGCAAATGCTGAATGCAATGGTTGTCCAAAACTGACGATAGCGTGGTGTCACTACGACAAGAAAAAAATGGTCACAGAAATGCCTCAGACAAAGAGAAGATGGCACACTGATGTCCCAAACATGCCGTTCCAAGTCGGCCTTCACAACACTGGAAAAGCAGCAGCTGGTGCAAGGAGGCTTCTATCTGCGATGGATACAGCTGTTCCCTGCAGAAAAGTGCGAACAAATTTGGGAACATTAAGGCTATTGAAAATGAACAGGACAAGGCCGAAAAAAAAGAAGCTTGTGAAGGAATTACATACAAGGAAATGAGAGGCAGTGTGCAGTGGCCATTGAAGCAAATCAACAGTATAATATTCCTTTGAGAAATTGTCCTCGACCCCCCCCCCTTTGTTTTAGCAACACAGACAACAGACATTGTCTGTGAAAATGCGACAACCACACAAACAGTTCGAAATGTTAAACCACGAAAGCAAACAATGCAAAAAAAGTGCAACCTCCACAGACAAAGGACCAAAACAAAACAATGGAACATGCACTGCCACTCATCTAGCACTTTCTCAATATTTGACGAATGACAAGGAAGAACTCATTGTGTTGAGCAACTGTTGAGCCACTTCAGACAAATAGGATTCCAACTGATGCTGATGGGCTTCTTTGCACATGGTAATGGCACATTTATGCAAACTGATCATTTGCTAGAACCCCCTCATCTTATTAGATCTCTTTGTGCTACTGTAAATCAAGCTAAATTCAGCACAAATATGTTTCCGGGTAAAATTTGTTTAAGAAAGCTATATTAAACTCCCACCATCCACTGCAAAATGAAAAAAAATATATATAGGCCTATATAAATTTAGTAGGGTAGATAAGATAGCCTTAGCTTTCGATCCAAACTGGATCTGTTGTCACTTTTACAATCATATTTCAAAGACAATCAAAGATAGTGCAATGTTTCATTTTTTGCATATATGCAGCACATTCAAATATTTTAAAATTAAGATTACTCTATTCTATATTTTACACCAGCACTGCCAACTTTCAAATTCAAAACGTACACCAAGTTAGAATTGCAGATTCCCGAATCATGTGTCTTTTGCCGCAAGGGGGCGCTATGTCAATCAATGCAATCTACAACGGATTTACACGACTTCCCTTAAAAATGGCTCTGTAATTTTTACTTTTCTGAAAAATCTGAAGACTAATAATGCTGAAACTTCTACAGGTAAATTGTGTTACATACAGCCTCATTTTACAGTGAGTAGCGATTCATACAATGGCCAAAAACCAGAGTACAGAGCTCCTTTAAACACAAGCGTTTATTTGTAAGTACATGTTGCTTAAGTCAGTGCCCATCTCTGAATACATGCTGAAGCGTGGGGAGCAACAGCGCAGTCCTCGTAGAACAGACTGCAAAGGCTTGTGATCTGTCACTAGTGTGAAGTGGCATCCAGTTTTTTATGAATGAAACCGTGACACACCAAAAATACATGCCAAACACCCCTTTCCAATTTGGGCATACTTTTTATCTGCTGGAGCGAGGGTGCGCGAAGCAAACCTAATGGGCTTTTCAGAGCCGTCTGGAATGCAAAAATAATAATAATAGTGGCTTCTTCTATAGCGCTCATATCCGTCACTCAGTGACACTCAAGGCGCTTCAACATTCAGTATTTTCCAGCAAGGTATTGTGGAGCTACGTTTTGAAGTATTAGACCTATTCCTTTACATAGCACCATGTAATGGTTTACAAGGTGCTGTGGCGCAATATGCTGCCAATCAAACCAGGAACACCGGGGTAAACCCCTTCTCTTTTTGATAAGTGCACTGGGTTCTTTTACGTGCATTACATAAAACATGGGACCTACGGCTTTACGTCCCATCCGAAGGACGTAGCAATAATGGTTAAAGGAACATTACAGAATTGGTTTTTGCTAACAAAACAGTTGCTGGCAGTGTAAGCACTTTATGTAATCCACCATATACATAAACTGACAAACCTGTAGAAGTTTGAGATCGATCGACCATCTGGGTCACGAGAAAATAGTGAAAAACCGATTACACATTTGCATGAAATCATACAGATTCAACAAATGAATAAAACGCTCACTGAGCGATAAACTCCCATCGGAAAATTAGTTTATTCATTTCTCATCAAATATGGCATTTCAGACAGAAATATTTCAAGGGATGTTTTCTACTATCATCATCATTAGACCGTGTAAGTTTTATGTAAATCTGCGATCAAGAAGTATATTTTAAAAGTTATTTTCTTACCAATTCTTAAGGACACCAGAGCTTTGAGTCCGGTGACAATTGCAATTGGTGACAATCCCAATAAGCGAGGACTGCTCCAATCACGTATTGAGACGCGTCACATTACACAACAATGTCTTTCATGGGGTTGAAATGTACCAACAACTGTGAGGAAAGAAGTTAATCTTTTAAGGCTTGGAAAGCGCTCTTTTCTGCAGATTGTCATAATTAGTGCAATGTACATATGTGTCATTGGTTGTGGGTGATCAGCCCTACATGTTCATTATTGTGAAGATTAATTGCTTTTATCATTACTTTAAAAAAAACTGGCAAATTGACCTTTCTTTTGGCACTTGACACAAGTATTGTACCTAAATCCGCACATACCTGACGAGTGGGGGGTCTTTCCCACAACGATAACAAGGTTGTGTTTTGTACCACTTGAAGGTGAAGACCACACTTAAGTGATTTGGGCTGTCAACCCAAATCAACTGTCACCAAGGGCATGTTGTCACCTACTCCTGGGGCTGAAACAAGGTTATATCCCCTTCACAGTCCCTAAGAATGTAGGCATGGGTGTCATTCACTAGGAGCCTGGCTTGTATAGAGCAGAATTTTCACTACCTTCCCAACTTTTACACAGCAACTATGGTTAAGTGCCTTGATCAAGGGCACAAGTGTCATGACCGGGATTCGAACCCACATTCAGCTGCTGACAACACTTCAGAGCTTCGGTACGGTGAACTAGACCCCTCGGCCACAACACGCCACAAATAGGTGCCATAAATACAAAAGTTTGCAATAGAGTGAAGACCAGCAACATACTAAGCAATGGACTAACATTCCTCTCCTCATGAAAATGACTGTTAAACTTCAAACTATTTCAGATGGTACAGGATTGTGATGTTTAGTCATTGTTTTGGTCAACTCATGTTAGGCTTGCCGCCAGGTTTGACTGGAGAGACCAGGCTTTGCAGAACTTTTATTACTCGGGGCCAATAACAGTTTATAGAACATTCTAACCTTTCCGTTCCCTCGCGAAATTCATTGATTTTATCGATCAGAGCAGCCATCATGAAATTGTTATCCTTGTCGCCAATTGTAATCAACTACTAATACTCTCTGATGAAGACTACAAGTACCACTACTAGGTTTATTTCAGTCTCAACAAATGAACCAATCATGTCATGTAAAAAACTTGATCCAAAGATAGCAGCGCCCAAGGCCGGCTCCTTGACAACAATCAACAACAATAGAAGATGGTAATGTATTGTCTTGAGTGAATGAAATTTTTATAATTTATGGTATCAAAAAGAATCGACATAATTTAAAACCAATTTCGGATTTGAACCCGAATCACACACATTACCAGAGCACTACCATCTTCTCAAACTAAATTCAACTATCTTTTTTTATGATTTTACTCTCTACTGTTCTAGGTTTTTGACATTTATGTAAGGCTTATGGTACAAAAAGAAACCAAAATTATTCTAACCTGTCCAGGAATCATAGCCGGGTCCCTTGCAAAACCAGCGTGCTAACAGCTTCACAAAAAAGGGTTACTTTTGTTAATAATAAAAAAGGTTAATTTCTTGAAAAAGAAGGTTCTTACCTGTCCAAGAATTGAACCAGGGTCAACCACTTCTAAGGCGTCCTTTTAACCACCCGGCCATCTGCTTTATACAAAAAAGATCAAATTTTGCCATTAGCGAATGACATCTTTCATCATTTATGGTATCAAAAAGAATCATTCAACATATTTTAAAACCAATTCCGGATTCAAACCCGGATCAAACACATTACCAGAGTGCTAACAGCTTCACAAAAAATAGTCTGGCAGCCAGGGGGTGAACCATGTTTTGTTGGATATAATTATAATGTTTTTTTGCAGATTCCACACACTGTTTCTTAGTGATTTGAGAGGGCAATTTGTAATATAAATTATTTAAAATTTGTTATTATATTTATCAATACCTATGGTGTAACCACATTCAATACAAGCTTGTTAACCCCAAAATGGCATTAAAAGCATACAATTAGCTTGCCAAGAAGTTTTATGTAAAAAGGGGGCAAAAGAGAGGATGTAGGGTGCTGAAGGGGGCGTGGCTAGTGGGATGGAGGTGGTTATTTCATCGTAACACACATGAAGTAAAAAAACTATAAAAACTTTGATTTAAGAAAGAGTTTTTTGCAATAAATCTTTGAAAGAGATGCACTGTGGTTTTGAATGATAGATAAACTATGCCAGCCTGCAATATGATACCATGAGGGAATGCATGTACACAGTACACAGTTAGTTCTGTGCACAGTTGTGCCACCGTACACAACCTTGGCAGTCGAATGGTTTCAAATGGTTGGTCAACTCACGGAAAATGTTGCCAAGAGTCACTAACAGTAGGAGGGTTAAGGTAAGTTTATAAATTTTAAAGAAACCCTGAAATACAAATATCTACATGTACCAGGGCTCAAATTTTATACTGGACCGCTGACTCGAGGCCAGTGATTTTAGCATCGGGCCAGTAAACTCATGTCGGGACAAGTCCGGCGGTCTTGTGTTGTGTTCAAATGTTGACTTTCAGTCTGATAAACACAATTCTGTTGATTTTGCGAAGACTACTTACCCCTAATATACAAATGAGATAAATCTTCTTTTAACGCTTTTTCAAATTCAAACAGTTCGATTATTAATCTGTGTTAGCATTTTTTCCCGTCGGTCGGGAGGATGGAGGTTTCCTACTTCTAGAAAACTATAAGGCTCCCAGTGAGTTTCTAGAAGTAGAGGATTTAGTAAACTTATTTGCATTTTGGTTGTGTAAGTAGAGACACAATTTCTGTGGCAGCTAAAATTATATATTGTGCTTGAAGTTGGCTGTGTAAGTGAGCATCATAATCTTTACTGCAGCTAATAATTTGTATGTAGGGCCTATTCTGTCGGGCCCTGCATCAGACAAGTTGCTTGAATTATGGGGATAGTTAAACTTCCATCTGAAAAGACATTCTTCTGTTTACGTCCGTTGCTTTGATTCAGACAACAAAAATCACAAAAATGTACACAAAACTAGGTGCAGTTAATCAGACAAGAAGAATGTGTCCTACTTAGTACATGATTGATGTACTTTATCATGGATGCAAAAAGCAATGCCCAAGTAATTATACAATTGCATCCTGATCCAGTTGATGGAAATTAATTACTAAAACTCCTCTCTAAGTCCTTATAATAAGCGGCAGGTCTCACTGACAGTATTGGTGTTTCAATATGACAGCATGTCTTATAATAATGTAATAATTTCATTTGTCACCTCTGACCAGGTTACTGACAGTAAATACTTGATCATGATCATGCTGAGTGATAGTGATATCATGCTCCTAGAACTATGAGGTTCGATCCGCTACCCTCTCCATGAACGATAGGGGATCGAACCTCATAATTCTAGGAGTAGTGATATCAATATAGGCCTATGTCACCAGTCAAATTATAAATCCAAACTTATTTCAAATAATCATGACAATCTTTCCATAGATAAGCCACAAAACCTGTTAGTTATATGAATGTAATGCAACATCTTTGGAAGTTCTTGTTAAAATGTAGCTGCTGTAAACAGATTTACCCTGACAATCAAATGTTCAGCAAGGAGGCAGCCATGTCATGTGGCTAATTCTCTGCACATGTCCTGATGTTTACATCAGCGTGCACCCAGACTTTATCAAAAGATATTTCACACATTGCACAAGAACGGTACCAGTCTGATAAGTGTCAAGTTCCTGTAGGCTCATTCTACAACTTTTGAAGTATTTCTTTCTTTAATAAATATATTTGGAAACATATTTGAAAAGAATCCAAACACTTATTACTAGAAATGTTCCTGGGTATGACTTAAAGTGATGCAAGTAATTTATTATTTGTATATTCAAGATTTCAATTGACTTTATAGTTACATATAAGCGTACAGCACCATCATGACTTTTCTGAGCCATAAAATTGTAGGAATGTTTCGCCCATATCTAAAAATGCCCAACCTTCACAGGGTGTCATCATGCAGGGCCTACAAGGTCTGTTGAACGTGGATAAACCAAAACCTGTTATATATCCTCCACTGCAAGTGCATTTTGGCTGCCAGACTGGTTATTTTTGTTAATAATAAAAAAAAGGAGGGTTAGGATTAGGTTTTGTGATTGTACTTTTTGTCAATTTTTTTGTAAAAAAACAAAACAAAAATATTCTAACCTGTCTAGGAATCATAGCCTGCATGATCCAATGCACAAGCAGTATGCTAAAAGCTTTATAACAAAACAGTTATTTTTGTTAATAAAAAAAAAATTTGTTAGAATTTTGGAGTTCTTATACATCCAAGAAATGAACCCTGGTCAACTACTCCTAAGGCGGCCTTTTTACCACCCGGCCATGTGATTAATTAAAGAAATATTAAATTCTGCAATGATTGAATGAAATCTTTTATTATTTATGGCATCGAAAGGCATCAACAAAAATTAAGACCAATTCTGCATTCGAACCCGGATCACAAACAGATCCGCAGCAGTTTCAGCTTCTAAAACTAATTTGTTTATAACTTTACTTTCTTTTTCTCAGTTTTTTTTTCCTGAATTTTTGGTACGAAAAAAACCCAACAAAATTATTCTAGAGAAAAGAAAAAAAGTTCTTATCCCAAGGCGAACTTCTCACCACCGGGCTATCTGCTTAATTAAAAACAGACCAAGATTTGCAAAGACTGAATGAAATCTTTTTATTATTTATGGTATAAAAAAGAATAAACATGATTTAAGACCAATTCAGCATTCGAACCCGGATCACACACACTACCAGACTAGCAGTATCAGCTTCTAAAACTAAATTAAACTATTTTTTAAATAATTTTACTTTCTTTTTTCAGTTTTCTTAAGCTTTTGGTACGAAAATAAAAGCAAAATTTTTCTAACCCATCTATGAATCATAGCCGGCCGGGTCCCATGCACAACCAGCGTGCTAACAGCTTCATAAAAAAAGGTTATTTCTGTTAATAGTACAAAAGAAAAGAACCCATCCAGGAATTGAACCCATGTCAATCATTCCCAAGGCGAACTTCCCAACACTCGGCTATCTGCTTAGTTAAAAAAAGATCAAATTTTTCGATAAGTGAATGAAATCTTTTATTATTTATGGTATCAAAATGAGTCAACAACAATTAAGACTAATTCTGCAATCGAACCAGGATCAAACATATATCAACAGCGGTTTCAGCTTCCATAACTAAATTTGACTATTTTATTATCAATTTACTTTTTTTCCCAGTTTCTTTTTCATAAGTTTTTGGAACGAAAAAAAAAATAAATAAAAAATTATTCTAACTGGTCTACGAATGGTAGCCGGGTCCCATGCACAACCAGCATGCTAACAGCTTCATAAAAAAGGGTTATTTCTGTTTATAATAAAAAAGGTTAAATTTGTCAAGAGAAAAGAAAAAGAGCTCTCACCCCTCCAGGAATATAATATAAAATGTTAAATTTGTCAAGAGAAAGGAAAAAAGAGCTCTTACCCCTCCAGGAATATAATATAAAATGTTAAATTTGTCAAGAGAAAAGAAAAAAAAGCTCTTACCCCTCCAGGAATTGAACCCGGGTCAATCACTCCCAAGGTGAACTTTTCACCACCGGGCTATCTGCCTAATTAAAAAAAAAAAAAAAAATTTGCAATCCATGAATGAAATCTTTTATCATTTATGGTGTCAACAAAGTTAAGACCAATTCTTCAATAGAGCCATGATCAAACATTTATCCACAGCGGTTTCAGCTTCCAAAACTAAATTTGACTATTTTATAATAAATTTCCTTTTTTTTTTCATAATTTTTTTATTCGAAAAAAGGAAGAAAAATTATTCTAACCTGTCTACGAATGATAGCTGGGTCCCATGCACAACTAGTGTGCTAACAGCTTCATAAAAAGGGTTATTTCTGTTTATAATATAAATGTTTAAATTTGTCAAGAGAAAAGAAAAAGAGCTCTTACCCCTCCAGGAATTGAACCCGGGTCAATCACTCCCAAGGCGAACTTTTCACCACCGGGCTATCTGCCTAATTAAAAAAAATATCTAATTTTGCGATGAGTGACTGAAACCTTTTACTATTAATGGTATCAAAAAGGAATCAACAAAAAATTAAGACCAATTCTGCATTCAAACAAGGATCAAACACATATCAACAGCAGTTTCAGCTTCTAAAACTAAATTTGACTATTATATTATCAATTTACTTTTTTCCAGATTTTTTTCATAAAATTTGGGTAAGAAAAAAGAGCAAAATTATTCTAACTTGCTACAAAGGGTAGCCGGGTCCCATGCACAACCAGCATGCTAACAGCTTCATAAAAAAGGTTATTTCTGTTTATAACATAAAAGGTTAAAGTTGTCAAGAGAAAAGAAAAAAAGCTCTTACCCCTCCAGGAATATAATATAAAATGTTAAATTTGTCAAGAGAAAGGAAAAAAGAGCTCTTACCCCTCCAGGAATTGAACCCGGGTCAATCACACCATAGGCAAACTTTTTACAACTGGGCTATCTGCCTAATTTAAAAAAAAATCAAAGTGAAAGATGAGTGAATGAAACCCTTTATTATTTATTGTATTAAGAAGAATCAACAAAAAATTAAGACCATTTCTGCATTCAAACCAGGATCAAACACATATCAACAGCGGTTTCAGCTTCTAAAACTAAATTTGACTATTATTATAAATTTGGGTTTTTCCCCAGGTTTTTTCATAAAATTTTGGTACGAAACAGAAGCAAAATGATTCTAACCCCTCTACAAATGGTAGCCGGGTCCCATGCACAATCAGCATGATAACAGCTTCATAAAAAAAGGTTATTTCTGTTTATAACATAAAAGATTAAATTTGTCAAGAGAAAAGAAAAAAAAGCTCTTACCCCTCCAGGAATTGAACCCGGGTCAATCACTCCCAAGGCGAACTTTTCACCACCGGGCTATCTGCCTAATTTAAAAAAGAATACATTTTGCGATCCATGAATGAAATCTTTTATCATTTATGGTATCAACAAAATTAAGACCAATTCTGCATTCGAGCCTCGATCAAACATTTATCCACAGTGGTTTCAGCTTCCAAAACTAAATTTGACTATTTTATAATAAATTTCCTTTTTTTCCATAAATTTTTGATTCGAAAAAAGAAAGCAAAGTTATTCTAACCCGTCTGTGGGGGGGGGGGGGGACGACGGGGAGAGAATGTTTACTGTCAGGGGATGTCGATAGTGAATGTTTATTGTAGCGTTGGGAATGGGTGGCCCAAGCATTTTGTGCGGGATTGTCTGAAAGTTCCTTTAGTTGATTTTGCGGAGTTGACTGCACACAGATATACTCCAATCTTTGGTGGATCAGAGACAATTCATAAGTGAAGCAAAGCATTTGATACATAGTTATAGAAAGCAAGAGCCAATTTACAACATGGTGTTTCGTGGCTTAATTTCGAACGTAAATCGTGCATATATTCGTCTTTTGCGGAAGAGCGGAAAATCACAGAGAGAAATAGTGGCAACGTGCAATGTATCCCGTAGTTCTGTTCAGCGGATTTGTAAACATGAAGGGCATGTTCACCGGTGTCACCGTGGCCGAGGTGGGCGAAAAAGACTTCTTTCTAAGCGCCAGGAGCGTCTTTTGGTGAGAAATGTACAGAAACTTAGGAAAACAGAGGGGCCATTTACATGTCTCAGATAGAACCATGAGGCGAGCCATGAATAGACTTGGATTCAAGTACAGGCAAGCTTGTAAAAAGGGACTTGTAACGGATTTGGATCTGAAGAAGAGAGTGTGGTTCGCCAAGAAGATGACCCGTCAGTACCCGCCAAATGTGTGGACAGATCACGCATGTCTGACGGTTCACCACACGATTCACCATGGCATGTTTGCTTGTAACTTAGGTGAAAAAGGTTTTTGTTCAACACGAAAAGGGCATTACAGTCCACAAACAACACATAACCTGTTCATATTCTTTTGAACCACCTCATTCGGTTATTTGGCAGAAAATCAAACGGTTAACCCTCAAAACAAAAGTAGAAAAGAAATTTATGAAATCTCTTTATTTACTCTACTACGGTGAACCGTGTAGACTTGGTTTCAAGCCTGCGATCGTGGCTTTTAGTCTACTTGATAGCCAATACATTATTGGGCCAAATAGCGCACATTGTTAGATTGGCCCATGATAGCTTATCTGTGGGGGCGTTTCTCATGCCTGATACAGAGGAATAACCGCGATCTCAGACTCGAAATCAAGTCTATGAATGGTGTAAGTCTATGAATGGTGTAATGGTTAAGAGATACGCTTAACAAGTCAAATGTCTTGAACCTAAATGGAGTTCAGGAGAGACAAAATGCTCGTGTTTTTTTTTTTTCTCTTATTTTGATCACCTTCCTCGACAAACAATGAATGTTCATTGCTTATAACCATTCTGTCATTTTTCAATCCCATTGTTTCTATTCTCTTATTACTTATTTTGTATTAATGCTCACAACATAATACCACCCCCCCAAAAAAATTACACAAATTTCAACAACAAAAATGTTGCCTGTGTGTGTTCTTTTGTGTTCAAACGCTCTACTCGGCAAGAAATAGTCATTTACTGTCAAAGCACAATCATAGTCAGGCCCCCCCCCCCCCCGACAAAAACATCCTCACTGCTTCGAATTGTGTATTAATGCCGTTTTCAGCAATACATGAACATTGGCTGTCTCTGAACATTCTTAGTCAGCCCCCCCCCCCCCACAAAAACATCCTCGCTGATTTGAATTTTGTTTTAACGCCCTACTCAGCGATGAATGGCAATCACTGTCTTTGGACATTCATAGTCATTTTAAAGCCTTATTTTGTAATGTTTAACCAAAAAATTCACGCTTAAAAAATTTCAGACAATCCCGGCCATATCTCGTTGGGCCCCCCTGCCCCCTTTCAATGTTGAATCACATTGTTGCACGGTCTTCTGCGTTCCAGACAACATTGAGCGAGGGGACGGGGGAAGGGGGAGAGAATGTTTATTGTGAGACAGGGAATGGTTATTGTATGGTTATTTTAACAATATAGGAACGGGTGGCCCAAGCATTTTGGCCGGGATTGTAGCATGTTAACAGCTTCATAAAAAAGTGTTATTTATGTTTATAATATAAAAGGTTAAATTTGTCTTAAGAAAAGAAAAAGAGCTCTTACCCCTCCAGGAATTGAACCTGGGTCAATCACCCCCAAGGCGAACTCTTCACCACCGGGCTATCTGCTTAAATAAAAAAAAGATCAAATTTTGCAATGGATGAATGAAATCTTTTATTATTTATGGTATCAAAAAGAAACAACCAAAATTTAAGACCATTACTGCATTCGAACCAGGATCAAACACATATCAACAGCGGTTTCAGCTTCTAAAACTAAAGTGGACTATTTTATTATAAATTTGGGTTTTTTTCCAGGTTTTTTCAAAAATTTTGGTATGAAAAAGAAGCCAAATTATTCTAACCCATCTACAAATCGTCAGCAATTTCACGAAGTGCCAAAAAGTCCCCTAAAGCCAAAAATGTATGTTTGGAGAAAACCGCGTTTGAAGTTAAGCTAATTTTGAAATTACTGGTTGGTAGACTATTCGCAATTTAATCTTTGAAATTTTACATATCAGGGAAGTAGAGATCCTAAATCATACAAATCTGCTTTCAATTTTGTCCATAATGTGTTTAATTAATGAGGAATTATTTAATTAACAAGATTGTCTCTTCGTGAAAACTGTACAAATTGTGGTCTGTGTGCAGCGCGCGCGCCATGTGTAAACTTTTTGGCTGTTCGTGAAAACGCAATAACAAAGTTTTTGGCACTTCGTGAAAACGCAAAAGCCGGAGCACTCATGATTGGCAATGTGCCAGCTATACAATCAACGGGGTCGCGAATACACAAAATGACAAAAAGGTTTTTGGCTCTTCGTGAAAATGCAATTCCAGGTTATTGGGGTTTTTGACTTTCATCCATTTAGTATAATTAAGAAACTAGACGCTTTTGAGAGCTGTAACTTTGTCAATTGTTAGATACCGATCAACTTTCACGAAGGGCCAAAAAGTCCCCTAAAGCCAAAAATGTATGTTTGGAGAAAACCGCGTTTGAAGTTAAGCTAATTTTGAAATTACTGGTTGGTAGACTATTCGCAATTTAATCTTTGAAATTTTACATATCAGGGAAGTACAGATCCTAAATCATACAAATCTGCTTTCAAATTTGTCCATGACGTGCTTAATTAATGAGGAATTATTTAATTAACAAGATTGTCTCTTTGTGAAAACTGTACAAATTGTGGTCTGTGTGCAGCGCACGCGTCGTGTGTAAACCTTTTGGCTGTTCGTGAAAACGCAATAACAAAGTTTTTGGCACTTCGTGAAAACGCAAAAGCCGGAGCACTCATGATTGGCAATGTGCCAGCTATACAATCAATGCGGTCGCGAATACACAAAATGACAAAAAGGTTTTCGGCTTTTCGTGAAAATGCAATTCCAGGTTCTTCGGGTTTTTGCCTTTCATCGACTTAGCATAATTAAGAAAGTAGATGCTTTTGAGAGTTGTAACTTTGTCAATTGTTAGATACCAATCAACTACATTGAAACCAACAAAAAAATCAATATGAGGTTTCTACCGATTTTTCAAGTTTTTGGCACTTCGTGAAATTGCTGACGAAATGGTAGCCGGGTCCCATGCACAATCAGCATGATAACAGCTTCATAAAAAAAGGTTATTTCTGTTAATAACATAAAAGGTTAAAAAAAAAAGCTCTTACCCCTCCAGGAATATAATATAAAAGTTTAATTTGTTGAGAGAAAAGAAAAAGAGCTCTTACCCCTCCAGGAATTGAACCCGGGTCAATCACTCCCAAGGCGAACTTTTCACCACCGGGCTATCTGCCTAATTAAATAAAAGATCAAATTTTAAGATGAGTGAATGAAACCTTTTATTATTTATGGTATCAAGATCAATCTACACAAAATTAAAACCAATTCTGCATTCAAACCAGGACCAAACACATATCAACAGAGGTTTCAGCTTCTAAAACTAAATTTGACTATTTTATTATAAATTTTGGGTTTTTTCAAGGTTTTTTTCAAAAGGTTTTGGTACGAAAAAGAAGCAAAATTATTCTAACCCCTCTACAAATGGTAGCCAGGTTCCATGCACAACCAGCATGCTAACAGCTTCATAGAAAAAAGTTTATTTCTGTTCATAACATAAAAGGTTAAATTTGTCAAGAGAAAAGAAAAAAAGCTCTTACCCCTCCAGGAATATAATATAAAAGGTTAAATTTGTCTAGAGAAAAGAAAAAGAGCTCTTACCCCTCCAGGAATTGAACCTGGGTCAATCACTCCCAAGACAAACTTTTCACCACCGGGCTATCTGCCTAATTAAAAAAAGGTCAAATTTCAAGATGAGTGAATGAAACCTTTTATTATATATGGTATCAAGAAACATCAACAAAAAATTAAGACCAATTCTGCATTCAAACCAGGACCAAACACATATCAACAGCGGTTTCAGCTTCTAAAACTAAATTTGACGATTTTATTATAAATTTGGGTTTTTTTTTCCAGTTTTTTTTCATAAAAGTTTGGTACGAAAAAGAAGCAAATTATTCTAACCCCTCTACAAATGGTAGCCGAGTCCCATGCACAACCAGCATGCTAACAGCTTCATAAAAAAGGTTATTTCTGTTTATAACATAAAAGGTTAAATTTGTCGAGAAAAAAAAAAAGAAGGTCTTACCCCTCAATGAATATAATATAAAAAGGTCAAATTCATCAAGATAAAAGAAAAAAAGAGCTCTTACCCCCTCCAGGAATTGAACCCGGGTCAATCACTCCAAAGACGAACTTTTCACCACCGGGCTATCTGCCTAATTAAAAAAAAAATCAAATTTTAAGATGAGTGAATGAAACCTTTTATTATTTATGGTATCAAGAAGAATCTACACAAAATTAAGACTAATTCTGCATTCAAACCAGGATCAAACACACATCAACAGCGGTTTCAGCTTCTAAAACTAAATTTGACGATTTTATTATAAATTTGGGTTTTTTTTTCCAGTTTTTTTTCATAAAAGTTTGGTACGAAAAAGAAGCAAATTATTCTAACCCCTCTACAAATGGTAGCCGAGTCCCATGCACAACCAGCATGCTAACAGCTTCATAAAAAAGGTTATTTTTGTTTATAACAAAAAAGGTTAAATTTGTCCAGAGAAAAGAAAAAAAACTCTTACCCCTCCAGGAATATAATATAAAAGGTCAAATTTGTCAAGAGAAAAGAAAAAGAGCTCTTACCCCCTCCAGGAATATAATATAAAAGGTCAAATTTGTCAAGATAAAAGAAAAAAAGAGCTCTTACCCCTCCAGGAATTGAACCTGGGTCAATCACACCAAAGGCAAACTTTTCACCACCGGGCTATCTGCCTAATTAAAAAAAGGTCAAATTTTAAGATGAGTGAATGAAACCTTTTTTTATATATGGTATCAAGATGAATCTACACAAAATTAAGACCAATTCTGCATTCAAACCAGGATCAAACACATATCAACAGCGGTTTCAGCTTCTAAAACTAAATTGGACTATTTTATTATAAATTTGTTTTTTTTTTCAAGTTTTTTTCATAAAATTTAACCTCTCTACAAATGGTAGCCGGGTCCCGTGCACAACCAGCATACTCACAGCTTCATGGAAAAAGGTTAATTCTGTTTATAACATGATAGGTTAAAGTTGTCGAGAGAAAAGAAAAAAGCTCTTACCCCTCCAGGAATATAATATAAAAGGTTAAATTTGTCAAGAGAAAGGAAAAAGAGCTCTTACCCCTCCAGGAATTGAACCCGGGTCAACACTCCATAGGCAAACTTTTCACCACCGGGCTATCTGCCTAATTTAAAAAAAAATCAAATTCAAAGATGAGTGAATGAAACCCTTTATTATTTGTTATTTTAAGAAGAATCAACAAAAAATTAAGACCATTTCTGCATTCAAACCAGGATCAAACACATATCAACAGTGGTTTCAGCTTCTAAAACTAAATTTGACTATTATTGTGGTGTATTTACGTGGGGAAATACTTTAGTGTCAGAGTAGCCTAGCACACAATAGCTGCCATTATGAAAAGTGGTTTATTCACTTGACCTTTGACCTGTATACATACATGGACTGTGCACTATACATATATTCATATTCATGAGCTGTTCATAAAGTAGTGCCACAGTGATACATTACACTTCCTCCTCACTAGTTATGAAGTGATGAAAATGTTCAGCAGTTTACTTAATTATTTATAAAGTTCTGGAAAATAGTTTGTTGCACTCCTTATATCAGGATAGTAAGAATTCTTGTTTTGTTTTGCAATGACTTGGAGTAAATATCTTTCAAACAAACATGAGTAATAAATCAACTGTTTCACTTCACTTTGCTTTGTTTTTGTTCTTAAGACTAAAGGTTCAGTTTATCTGGAGGTTTGCGATGGCGTGACGGATAGCGATGTTCACGCACTGGGGGCACTGGGGAACTAACTGGCACTAGAGTTTCTGGGTTTTGTGTCTCTTCATCATAAGAGGGTTGTGCAACTGTCGCTATCTCTGGTGCTACAATCCCGGCCAAAATGCTTGGGCCACCCGTTCCTATAACGTTAAAATAACCATACAATAACCATTCCCTGTCTCACAATAAACATTCTCTCCCCCGTCCCCAGTCCCCCCGCTCAATGTTGTCTGGAACGCAGAAGACCGTGCAACAATGTGATTCAACATTGAAAGGGAGCAGGGGGGCCCAACCAGATATGGCCGGGATTGTCTGAAATTTTTTAAGCGTGAATTTTTTGGTTAAACATTACAAAATAAGGCTTTAAAATGACTATGAATGTCCAAAGACAGTGATTGCCATTCATCGCTGAGTAGGGCGTTAAAACAAAATTCAAATCAGCGAGGATGTTTTTGTGGGTGTGGGGGGGGGGGGGGGGCTGACTAAGAATGTTCAGAGACAGCCAATGTTCATGTATTGCTGAAAACGGCGTTAATACACAATTTGAAGCAGTGAGGATGTTTTTGTCGGGGAGGGGGGGGGGCTGACTATGATTGTGCTTTGACAGTAAATGACTATTCCTTGCCGAGTAGAGCGTTTGAACACAAAATAACACACACAGGCAACATTTTTGTTGTTGAAATTTGTGTAATTCTTTTGTTGGGGGGTGGTATTATGTTGTGAGCATTAATACAAAATAAGTAATAAGAGAATAGAAACAATGGGATTGAAAAATGAAAGAATGGTTATAAGCAATGAACATTCATTGTTTGTCGAGGAAGGTGATAAAAATAAGAAAAAAAAAAAAAAACCACGAGCATTTTGTCTCTCCTGAACTCCATTTAGGTTCAAGACATTTGACTTGTTAAGCGTATCTCTTAACCATTACACCATTCATAGACTTACACCATTCATAGACTTGATTTCAAGTCTGATATCGCGGTTATTCCTCTGTATCAGGCACGAGAAACGCCCCCACAGATAAGCTATCATGGGCCAATCTAACAATGTGCGCTATTTGGCCCAATAATGTATTGGCTATCAAGTAGACTAAAAGCCACGATCGCAGGCTTGAAACCAAGTCTACACGGTTCATCGTAGTAGAGTAAATAAAGAGATTTCATAAATTTCTTTTCTATTTTGGTTTTGAGGGTTAACCGTTTGATTTTCTGCCAAATAACCGATTGAGGTGGTTCAAAAGAATATGAACAGGTTATGTGTTGTTTGTGGACTGTAATGCCCTTTTCGTGTTGAACAAAAACCTTTTTCACGTAAGTTACAAGCAAACATGCCATGGTGAATCGTGTGGTGAACCGTCAGACATGCGTGATCTGTCCACACATTTGGCGGGTACTGACGGGTCATCTTCTTGGCGAACCCCACTCTCTTCTTCAGATCCAAATCCGTTACAAGTCCCTTTTTACGAGCTTGCCTGTACTTGAATCCAAGTCTATTCATGGCGCGCCTCATGGTTCTATCTGAGACATGCATCAGTCCGCATGCAGACTTTAGTCTTGCCGAGGTAAATGGCCCCTCTGTTTTCCTAAGTTTCTGTACATTTCTCACCAAAAGACGCTCCTGGCGCTCAAAAAGAAGTCTTTTTCGCCCACCTCGGCCACGGTGACACCGGTGAACTTGCCCTTCATGTTTACAAATCCGCTGAACAGAACTACGGGATACATTGCACGTTGCCGCTATTTCTCTCTGTGATTTTCTGCTCTTCCGGAAAAGACGAATATATGCACGATTTTCGTTCGAAATTAAGCCACGAAACACCATGTTGTAAATTGGCTCTTGCTTTCTATAACTATGTATCAAATGCTTTGCTTCACTTATGAATTGTCTCTGATCCACCAAAGATTGGAGTATATCTGTGTGCAGTCAACTCCGCAAAATCAACTAAAGGAACTTCAGACAATCCCGCGCAAAATGCTTGGGCCACCCATTCCCAACGCTACAATAAACATTCACTGTCGACATCCCCTGACAATAAACATTCTCTCCCCGTCGCCCCCCCCCCCCCACAAAAACATCCTTGCTGTTTTGTAACGTCCTACTCAGCAGTAAACGGACATTCAGTGTCTATGGACATTCATAGTCTTTTTAAAGCCTTATTTTGTAATAAGAAATTAAAAAATCACGCTGAAAGAATTTCAGACAATCCCGGCCAAAATGCTTGGGCCACCCGTTCCTATGACGTTAAAATAACCATACAATAACCATTCCCTGTCTCACAATAAACATTCTCTCCCCCGTCCCCAGTCCCCCCGCTCAATGTTGTCTGGAACGCAGAAGACCGTGCAACAATGTGATTCAACATTGAAAGGGGGCAGGGGGGCCCAACGAGATATGGCCGGGATTGTAGTTCCTGCGGTTTATCCATGTCAGGGGTAACACCTGTATCAGAGTCCAAAATCTGGTCGATATGTCTGCGCCAAATCATATCTGGCCCTACGGGCACTTCATACGACAGGGGACCATTTCGAGAGTGCACAACACCAAGAATCCACTTTTCTCTGCCTCGATAATCGCGAACTGAGACTGTCTGTCCAACCTGAAGCTCTCGTGTTGTACTTGCGGATTTATGTACAGCTGTCTGGTCCATTTGTTTGTCACTAACCTGGCGACAATTGTCCGGTTTCAAAATATCCAAGCGAGATCTAAGCTGTCGCTTCATGAATAGCATAGCAGGCGATTGTCCTGTAGTTTTGCTGATGTTGATCCTTTCTCCCCCACCATAGATTTTAGAGCTTGTTTAAAAGTCTGTACAAATCGTTCAGCCAGCCCATTGGTTGCTGGATGGTACGGAGCAGATCGGATGTGTTTGATACCATTGCTCTTGAGGAAGATTTGGAATTCCTCAGATGTGAACTGGGGCCCATTATCACTAACAAGCTGTTCGGGAACTCCATTGCGTGAGAAAATGTCACCAAGAATATCAATGGTCTGAGTTGTGTTCAATGATTTGATACACACAACCTCTGGCCATTTTGAGTGTGCATCCACGACCACTAGGAACATTTGTCCAAGGAACGGTCCGGCATAATCAATATGGATGCATTGCCATGGGGTCATTGGCCATTCCCATGTATGGAGTGGTGCTGAAGTTGGATTACGCTGAACTCTTTGGCATCCAGAGCATCCTTTGGCAATTTGTTCAATATCATGATCAATCCCAGGCCACCTGCAAGCATAGCCTCGTGCGAGTGTTTTCATTTTCACAACACCGAGGTGCCCTGAATGTAACTCATCAAGGACTTTCTTGCGTAGCTTGGACGGAATTACAACGCGTAGTCCCCACACAAGGCATCCCTCATGTACAGAGAGTTCATTTCTGCGTGTATGAAATTTTGCAAGGACGGAGTCGTGAGTGTGAGGCCAGAATTGTCTTTGAGCGTTAGTTTCCCTTTTATGCCTTGTAACTCACCAACTTTATCACTGAATAGCTTCTCATATTTCTTGAGCAGCGAGTTAAGGTGAGTGTCTCTCATATCTATGGAGGAGGTTCTCATGGCTAAAATACTTCACGACCAATCACGACCGAAGAGGTGAGGACCACCTCCTTCGACAACGTACAGTATCTGTGTACAATTCTGTTCTTTGTACTGGATATGTACATTCAGCAATCCTGCTGGAGAAACTCTTTCTCCTGTACATGTTTGCAACTTTACTTTTTATAGTTGCAGAGTTACTGTCAGTAAAAGTTTTCGATAGTCAGCCATTGAAATGATCGAAATGGCAGATCCTGTGTCAACTTCCATGGTGATCGGGATATTGTTGACTTTCGGTGTGACCCATAACGCTGTGCTCATGTCACACTGAGAATTTACATTGTTGATATTGACTCTTCCAATAAAAATGTCATCATCCTCCTGTTCATCATTGGGGATGTTCTCCATGACTTTAGTTGACTGCGCCTTCCCCTGGTAAGTATTCTTACGTCTGTTTGGATTAGGTTTGAACGTTTTGTTCAAAGGGGTCTGTGGTGGCTTTGAGCGACATGCAGGCGCAATGTGGCTTGGTTTCCCACAGGAATGGCAAGTTGCGTCTTTAAATCGACACTGATCTGGGCTGTGATTTGACCTCCCACAGCGGTAGCATGAAATTGAAGATTGGGAACGTGATTTCACATTAAATTTGTGAACAGTAGAATCAGGTTTTAACTGCTGACGAAGCTCAACTGCATCCTTAGCAGCTGGTTCCATTGCAGTGGCCATTTCCAAGGCTTTGTTTAGTGTTAATTTTGCCTCAGCGAGCAGTCGCTTCTGGATACTTCCTGCTTGTATCCCACACACAAATCGTTCACGGAGGGCATCATTCAAATGGTCACCAAAATTGCAATGTTCAGCAAACCGTCGAAGTTGAGCGAGGTAGGTACTGACGCTCTCACCCTCAAGTTGTTCTCACTTGTGGAAACGAAAACGTTCGGCGATGACAAGTGGCATTGGTGACAAGTGTTGTGATAAAATTTCAACTAACTTCTTGTATGTCTTTGTGGATGGCTTGTTTGGCGTAGTTAAATTTTTCAAGAGCCCAAACGTTTTTGGTCCAATAAGGCTGATTAGTGCAGGCACTTTCTTGGCTGCTGGAATTGAGTTCACATCAAAATATTGTTCAAGCCATTCAATCAGTCTTCTTCTGTCCAATCAAAATGATCGATTCTGCCAATCATTGATGAAGCCATGATCTAGAATGGTAGCTCAAGTTCACAGAATTACATGTTCATTCATTCATTCATTCATATTTATTTTCACTTAATCATTTTAAAGGGAAAAGGCTAGACAATAATTTAGATAAACGGATAAGATTAAGCGGTGGGCTTCTCCAAAGCTTGTCAAGTGGAGAAGTCCATTATGTGTAGAAAAAATATATATTAAATACATTAGTTCCTTTAACTTAACTACATACACAATGAAATGTACTTTAAGTTGCAACATACAGAGACAAGAGACCAACACAAACAGGACAGGACAAGACAAATCAAGTACAATCAGAACCTACATGGGTCATTCCATGTCAGACCAACGCACTTTTTTACCTCATGTCTTCTGATTTTGATAAAAATTGCTGTGCTTGTAGGTCCTAATGAGCAATGAATGCACACCAATTTTTAGCCCGATCCGACCTACCATGTGGTCAGGGCAGAAACCAAAAAAATTGACATTTTTTGAGTAAAACACCACCCTTTTGGTACAAATATGTCAAAACCTTGTCAATTTTCATTGAATATATGCAAATTTGGTATTAAAATAATGAGAATTGCATGCTCAATTCAATTCTTTTGTCAAAAATTAATTTTGTGAAAAGTAGGTCACCGTGACCGTTAATATGTCATCATGACCTTTGACCCAATTTTTGTAATAATGTGTCATTCCGAAAATCAACGAAATTAAAATCACTTGATAGAGCATGTCTTCCTCTATCAGAATCCACTAAGAAATACTTGGGCTCTTTAAAATTTACAACTTTATGACTATTTTTGTACAGTTGGTAGTTTATAAATTAGTCAATCTATAGATTTTACATTAGAAATCCACTAACACAACTTACTGTTCTGTTTCAATTGTTACTAAAATTGTTCTTGGTTGGGGAATTTCTCATGTTGGGGGCTGATGTGGTCTAACTAGAATCATACTTAAATTATCAGCAGTGGCGTACCCAGGATTTGGCTTTTTGGGGGGGAGGGGGGGGGGGGCGCTTATTTTTTTCTTCAAATTTCTTAAGAAGATTGTAAAAATAAATGACAAAAAAATCAAACAAACAAATTGACAGCCTTGGAGGGGTGTGCTCAAGCCCCCTGACCCCCCTGCCCCCCCCCTCGGGTGCGCCACTGATATTTAGTTATCCCACGAGCACGTTTGGAATACGAAATAATGCAATGCTGCTGTGACCCATATGCCACCGACGCACTACATTGTTCTGTGTTCCACGAGCGCAAGTAGGATAGCGAATTTATCTTTAAGCAAACTTGACAGCGAATGCGTTTGTGGTGAGGATGTACGTGCATAGTGTGGATGCAGCAGGAAATAAAAACACACAATACAGCTGTGCAATATTATACAGGGCCGTAGGAAGGTACGGCCGGTACAGCCATGGTCGTACCAATAGTTTAGGTATTTATATATATTTATTGTTTTCCTTTTAAATTTTTTCCCCTCTCCCCTGGAATCAAGTGAAAAAAAGAAAACAAAAAAACAAATCTTGGAAATAAAACTTATTTAGTAACAAGTTCATTTTCCGTTCTGCGCTGGCGATTGTTTATCTTAGCTAGCTATAGGCGATTGAAGATGGAAATATGAGTACTTAAGAAATCTAGAGAGTAAACCAATAAAAAATGAATCGTATAGTTTGCTCAAAAAGTGAGGGAAAAGTGGCCAGGAATTACATCATATTGCACCACTGAGCATCTAGAATGAAAAGTTTCTCGGGGCCCTTAGGTGGGCCCCGGATTCCAAGCCATAATGGCTTCGCGCAATGAGTACTTAAGAAATATTATAAGAGAGTAAACCAATAGAAATGAATTTTATAACTGGCGCAAAAAGGTGAGGGAAAAGTGACCAGGAGTTACGTCATATTGCACCAAAGAGCATCTAGAATTAAACATTTCCCGGGGCCCTTAAGCAGGCCCCGGACCCCACGCCGTAATGGCTTCGCGCTTGCATTGACTCCTAACACTGCTTCTCAAATAGGCCTGACCAATGTATTTGAGCTTCATGCGGGCCTGTTATATGAATATCACACTGTTGTTGCTATGGATAGACTAATCAGGATCTACATGTAGGATTCAAGTTTGCTTGAAGATAATACTCAAAATCGCAAACAAAGTTACCTTACGCATTCTTCACTGCGCTTCTTAAAATTTAATGACTCTCACAGACTTGGCATTTTGTTCCTTTTAAATGAATTTCACCTGGATGTGAGTCCGTTGAACTGGGTGCGGGTAGAAAGCATGGAACTGTTGCGTACCCTGAACAGTCACTGCTGATGAAAAACGACTCTTAAGGAATTCTCAGCACTGTTGCAATTCACTCTTGTCCACAAAATCAAACTGTATTCCTGGAATATTCACCTTAGCATACGAATACAGCTTGTCAATTTGTTTGTTTGATTTTTTGGTCATTTATTTTTAACAATCTTCTTGAAGGTAAAAAATGAGCCCTCCCCCCCCCCCACCCGCCAAATCCTGGGTACTCCACAGCTGATAATTTAAAGTATGATTCTGGTTAGACCACATCATGACAAATTCCCCAAAAGAGCCCAAGTATTTCTTAGTGGATTCTGATAGAGGAAGACATGCTCTATCAAGTCATTTTAATTTCATTGATTTTCTGAATGATACATTATTACAAAAATTGGGTCAAAGGTCATGATGACATATTAACGGTCACGGTGACCTACTTTTCACAAAATTAATTTTTGACAAAAGAAGTGAATTGAGCATGCAACTCTCATTATTTTAATACCAAATTTGCATATATTCGATGAAAATTGACATGGTTTTGACATATTTGTACCAAAAGGGTGGTGTTTTACTAAAGAAAGTCATTTACTAAAAAGGTGTGCATTCATTGCTCATTAGGACCTACAAGCACAGCAATTTTTATCAAAATCAGAAGACATGAGGTAAAAAAGTGCGTCGGTCTGACATGGAATGACCCACATGGGAAATCATAAGGAGAATATGTTCACAGCAAATAAGTAAAACTAAAATTAAGCATTATTGTAACTTTCCATAATCAGAGACTTTAGCTTTTTCTTAAATAAAGGCTTACTGCTGACAATTCTAAGAGTTTGATTTAATGAGTTCCAGAATTTAGGGCCCTGATAATGAATGAACTTTTTTAGCTTTAGCAGTACGTATGTATGGGATATGGAAGTCCATAGACTGTCTGGTATGATGACGATGAATAACGGTATTAGTCTTAAACATTCGCTAAAAAGAATTAGGTAAATCGTAGGCAACGAGCTGATGCATAAACATTCCAAGCTGGAGAAAATAAATGTCAACGACTTTAAGGGTATTATGATTAAAGAATAAAGGATCAGAATGAGCCCTGAAGTCAACACGGTCTATAATTCACAAGGAAGTAAGGATAGAAATGGGTCTATACTTATTAACTAAACTAGAATCACCTTTCTTGAAAACAGGAATAACTTTGGCAATTTTCATGGAATCAGGAACTATACCAGAACTTAATGATTGGTTCATAATAAAAACCAAGGGCTTGGAAATGGCAGAAAAATAGCTTAAATAACAGTACTGTTAATCGAGTCATGGCCAGAGCTTTTCTTGTTAGTTAAATTAGAAACAATAGTGTACATTTCATGTTCAGTTACTGGTTCAAAAAAATTAGAATAGGAATTGGAATTATGAAGATAGTCATTATAATTCGAATCACAGTATAAGGGATTTGATTTGCAAGATTAGGACCAATGTTTACAAAATAATCGTTATAATGCTCAGCAATTAAAAGGGGGTCATTAATACACTGGTTGTTGACCTTAATACTAGGGGCTTTAGATGCTGGATTATTTTTCAACACTATATTAATGATGTGCCATGTATTTTTAATGTTGTTCTTCTCTTTTTCAAACTGCTGAGTAAAATAATTTTGTTTTGCAGAACGCAATATAGTAGTGAGTGAATTCCTGTAACGGATGTACTTTTGACAATTAAGCTGATTGGGAGAACAAAGATAAAGTCGATGTTTATAATTAATAGATTTCAGAAGGGCAGATGTTATCCATTTAGACCGAGGCTGGGATTTACTATTGGAAGAATTGGACCTTTGGAGGGGAATATTTTTATTATATAACTTATTGAAAATATTCATAAAATTATCAAAGGAGACATTAGGATTATCAGCATTGAGAACCACAGACCAGTCACAAGAATCCAGATCAGATTTAAGGCTAAAAAGATTAGCATCGGAACATTTTCGAAAATAACCTGACGAGTGGCGATGAGTTTTTAACTTAAAAGAAAATAATGTGAAAATGATCAGAGATATCAGAAACTAAAATGCCGGAATTTGGAGGAGAAAGAATATTACAAAAAATGTTGTCAATGAGAGTGGCTGATGTCGATGTAACTCTGGTGGGTTTATTTATGAGAGGAAGAAATGAATGGGCAAACATAGAATCCATGAATTCCTGGGTCTGGCTGTGGTCATCAACATTAAGCAAATAAATATTGAAGTCTCCCGATATAAGACACTTCTTGTTCTCAGAGACAATACGCTCTTGAACATCCAAAATAAAATCATTAAAAGAGGATGATGGTGGCCTGTAAATTACCCCTGCAATAATGTTCTTGTTACAATTCTCCACTTCAATAAAAATTGATTCAAATGAGTCAAAGGAATAACATAAATCGAGCCTAACTGTATAACGAAGGTCAGAGGAAATATACAAAGCAACACCACCCCCCACTCTGGCGGCTCTGTTGTTGGTCTCAAGCTGATATCTGGGAATGGAATAAATATTAAACGGCATGTCAGAGTTTTTAAGCCACGTTTCTGAGAGACCCATCACAGAGAAGTCAGAATGAAGACATTTTAAATAGTTTAACATATGATCGTAGTTTTTAGGGAGGCTTCTAATATTTATATGGAGAAAAG
Organism: Pycnopodia helianthoides; assembly: GCA_032158295.1. NCBI lineage: Eukaryota > Metazoa > Echinodermata > Asteroidea > Forcipulatida > Asteriidae > Pycnopodia > Pycnopodia helianthoides. The sequence continues at coordinate 13,999,317 of CM063253.1, read as the reverse complement.
AAAAGTTTGAGACATTATTTAGATTAAAAGCAGTATTGAAGTTAGATTAATTAAAATAATCACAGGAAAGTTGATTATGGTTTGGATTGTTAGGGTCAATCACAGGATAAAGCCCTTCGAACTCGAAACTAGAATCACAAGCTGAAGATCGTTCAGATGATTGATTTCGAACAGAATTCCTATCGAAAATAAGGTTTGGTAAAACTCACAATAGATAGACGGCAAATATAAGTTACATCGACAAAAGAGGATACGTAACCTTTCGATGCATCCAGTTGTATAAGAAAAACATTAAGATAGGCCTATCCCGTAATAAAAGATTCTGGATTGTACAAGATATACATGGATAACACTCAGATAAGACACAAGACAGGACAAGAATATGTGATCAAAATGTAAAGAAACAAAGCAAAAGAGGAAGCGATGAATTAACACAATTAATCAGGAGAATGTGTCTAGGTAGCAAACATAATCACACCGATGAAGCCCAAGGTTGAAATCACTGGGTTATAATTATAACGCAATAGACCTTCAATGAAAGGCTGTTGAAAAACTCAAACTTTCAAATTAAAAAACTTCAAGAATTTTGAAATTCAACCAAGTGTAACGAAGGAAGTTATGACCTAAATGTTACAGTTTCTGAATATCTTCCTTGGATACTACAATCATCCGTGAACTGTCTTTCCGTCGTATTTCGATCCGGCCGTCTTGGGTCCATGCCTTGTCGGTTGACGAATGATGCTTAGCTGTGGCGAGCAGGCGCAGACGTTCCTGAGTAAGGCTCTCCTGGACATAAATATTAGAGCCTTTAAACTTGGCTCTAAGGCGGTAGAATGCAGCCCGTGAATTGTAGTCCACGAACTTCACAACTATCGGTCTTGCACGTGGTTTTTTCCGTCTTATCCAGACGAGGTCCGATGCGGTGAGATCGGTCCAGGGCTTCAGGGCGTAGCTCGACGCCGAGATGCTGCTTAGCTGCTTCAGTAATTTTGAGATCAGTATTCTCAGGTTGCGGTGTTTCGGGAATGCCATGGACAATAAGGCAGTTACGTCTGGAGTGTTGTTCTTGTTCAGAAAGCCGTTCCGTAAGATGGCGGACATCTTTCTCCAGACTGGCTATCTTCTTGTCTCTGCTTAGCAGTTCCAGCTCCAAAGCCTTATTGATGTCATGGGTTATAGAGTCTGTCAGCAATGGCATCAGTCAGAACTGGGATTAAAATGTCCAGAAGGGCCCTGGATCTCAGTGCCTCTGAGATTGCTGCCGTCAAGGTAGTGGGATCAACTGCGGTGGGTTCAGCAGAAGTTGTCGTCGAGGCTGGCTTTCTCGGCATTTTGAAGAAAGAACGTAGCTCGCTGAAACCACTGAATAACGGTCGGTGAAGTCCTGGAAATAACTGGCGATGTGATGAGATTCAGAGAACAGAGGATTAACAGCCTTACATCAAGTAGGAAGATGAGTATGTGTATTGGATAAATAAACTTTTCGGCAGCTACCACAAAACATGTCCGTTAGCTCCGGTTTCACATGTAACAGCAATAGGCAATGCGTACGCCACACAAGTAGAGATGAACTGTCAGATTCAGTCTATGTGTATATGTACATACCCTCACTGGTGTTGTAAAACGGATCAAGATTCACTCCAAATCTCCACATTTTATGCAGCTACCCTGGCGAAATTGTACATTAAATTTGTACTCTTAAGATCACAATACTTAGATCTTTAATATAACAGGCTAATAATGGCCATCCTCGTCACCAGTTGTGGTGTATTTACATGGGGAAATACTTTAGTGTCAGACTAGCCTAGCACACAATAACTGCCATTATGAAAAGTGGTTTATTCACATGACCTTTGACCTGTATACATACATGGATGTGCACTATATATATATATTCATGAGCTGTTCATAAAGTAGTGCCACAGTGATACATTACAATTATTATAAATTTTGTTTTTTTCCCAGATTTTTTCCATAAAATTTTGGTCTGAAAAAAAAAGCAAATTTATTCTAACCCCTCTTCAAATGGTAGCCGGGTCCCATGCACAACCAGCATGCTAACAGCTTCATAAAAAAAGGTTGTTTCTGTTTATAACATAAAAGGTTAAATTTGTCAAGAGAAAAGAAAAAGAGCTCTTACCCCTCCAGGAATTGAACCCGGGTCAATCACTCCCAAGGCGAACTTTTCAACACCGGGCTAACTGCCTAATTAAAAAAAAATATCAAATTTTAAGATAAGTGAATGACACCTTGTATTATTTATGGTATCAAAAAGAATCAACTAAAAATTAAGATCAATTCTGCATTCGAACCAGGATCAAACACATATCCACAGCGGTTTCAGCTTCTAAAACTAAATTTGACTATTTAAAAAAAATATTCCTTTTTTTCCCATTTTTTTTCCATAGGTTTTCGGAACAAAAAAAAATTTAAAAAATTATTCTAACTGGTCTACAAATGGTAGCCGGGTCCCATGCACAACCAGCATGCTAACAGCTTCATAAAAAAGAGTCATTTCTGTTTATAACATAAAAGGTTAAATTTGTCAAGAGAAAAGAAAAAAAGCTCTTACCCCTCTAAGAATATAATATAAAAGGTTAAATTTGTTGAGAGAAAAGAAAAAGAGCTCTTACCCCTCCAGGAATTGAACCCGGGTCAATCACTCCCAAGGCAAACTTTTCACCACCGGGCTATCTGCCTAATTAAAAAAAAGATCAAATTTTAAGATGAGTAAATGAAACCTTTTATTATTTATGGTATCAAGATCAATCTACACAAAATTAAGATCAATTCTACATTCAAACCAGGATCAAACACATATCAAAAGCGGTTTCAGCTTCTAAAACTGAATTGGACTATTTTATTATAAATTTGGGTGTTTTTTCAAGTTTTTTTCATAAAATTTTGGTACGAAAAAGAAGCAAAATTATTCTAACCCCTCTACAAATGGTAGCCGGGTCCCATGCACAACCAGCATGGTAACAGCTTCATAAAAAAAGGTTATTTCTGTTTATAACATAAAAGGTTAAATTTGTCAAGAGAAAAGAAAAAAAGCTCTCACCCCTCCAGGAATATATATAAAAAGGTTAAATGTGTCGAGAGAAAAGAAAAAGAGCTCTTACATCTCCAGGAATTGAACTCAGGTCAATCAATCCCAAGGCAAACTTTTCACCACCGGGCTATCTGCCTAATTTGAAATCAAACTTTGCGATGTATGAATGAAATCTTTTACTATTTATTGTGACGACTCTCACATTGTTCCTTACTACTTCCTAGAGCCCTCTTTTGAATAGCCAATAATTGTTAACATGGTGTCACCGCAAACCTCTCAAAGTTATACTTCCACCATGCTAACCTTTAAATCCTACTTAATTGTTCAATGTACCAAATTACAATCAATGATCGATTCGGCATTATCTAGAATTGCTAGCTTGCAACTTTCACCAACCTCACAGGACTCAAGACGGCGTGACACGTCGTGCTGAGTAATGGCAAGAAATAAATTTAGATGGGGGGGACCTTAATTCATGAACTAAGCATGCTAGAAAGACAAATATTGCACCTGAATCTACCTTGTATAGTCACTCGTCCGAAAATCCAACTTTTATGGTCCCTTTTCTGGCATCTCCAGACCAGAAATCACAGGCGAGCTAGGGTATTACAAAGTCCTCGCGAAAGCTTGCCAACTGGATTTCCTGGACCCCGAGCTGAAACACAAGGTATTCACGTTAAAATCACCCTCATATCAATGCCTGATTTTTTCATGCTTACACCCTTGGATAGCCCCAAACAAGGGCTCTCTTCAGGTTTAAACGCCGTGGCTGTAATAATTTTGTAAGCAACGACAGTGGCTAAGATAGTAGGCCTACCCCATGCCAAAAGCAAAAGGGACGGGGCCTCAAGATGGCGCGCCATGTTGTGCCGAGTAATGGCAAGAAATAAATTTAGTTGGGGGGACCATAACTCATGAACTAAGTATGCTAGAGAGACAAAATTTGCACCTGAATCTACCTTGTATAGTCACTTGTCCGAAAACCCAACTTTTATGGTCCTTTTTCTGGCATCTCCAGACCGGAAATCACAGGCAAGCGGGGGTACTACAAAGTCCTCACGAAAGCTTGCCAACTGGATTTCTTGGACTCCAAGCTGAAACACAAGGTATTCATGTTAAAATCAACCTCACATCAATGCCGATTTTTTCAACCTTACATTCTTAGATAGCCCAAAACAAGGGCTCTCTTCAGGTTCAAACGCTATCGCTGAAATAATTTTGTAAGCGATGCCAGTGGATAAGATAGTAGGCCTACCCCATGCCAAAAGCAAAAAGTGACGGGGCCTCTAGACGGCGTGCCACGTCGTGCCGGGTAATGGCAAGAAATAAATTAAGTTGGGGGGGGGCCATAACTTATGAACTAAGCATGCTAGACAGACAAAATTTGCACCATCCTTGGATATAGCCATAAACTGGATTTCCTGGACTCCGAGCTGAAACACAAGGTATTCACGTTAAAATCACCCTCATATCAATGCCCGATTTTTTCATGCTTACATCCTTGGATAGCCCCAAACAAGGGCTCTCTTCAGGTTCAAACGCCGTGGCTGTAATAATTTTGTAAGCGACGCCAGTGGCTAAAATAGTAGACCTACCCCATGCCAAAAGCAAAAAGTGACAGGGGCCTCAAGACGGCACGCCACACCGTGCCGAGTAATGGCAAGAAATAAGTTTAGTTGGGGGGACCATAACTCATGAACTAAGCATGCTGGAGAGACAAAATTTGCACCTGAATCTACCTTGTTTAGCCACTCTGCCGGAAATCCAACTTTTATGGTTCCTTTTTCTGGCGTCTCCAGACCGGAAATCACAGGCGTGCAGGGGTACTACAAAGTCCTCGCAAAGCCTGCCAACTGGATTTCTTGGACTCCGAGCTGAAACACAAGGTATTCACGTTAAAATCACCCTCACATCAGTGCCCAATTTTTTCAACCTTACATCCTTGGATAGCCCAGAACAAGGGCTCTCTTCAGGTTGAAACGCTATCGCTGTAATAATTTTGTAAGCGATGCCAGTGGCTAAGATAGTAGGCCTACCCCATACCAAAAGCAAAAAGTTACGGGGCCTCAAGACAGCGTGCCACGTCGTGCCGAGTAATGGCAAGAAATAAATTAAGTTGGGGGGGGGGGGGGCCATAACTCATTCACTAAGCATGCTAGACAGACAAAATTTGCACCTGAATCTACCTTGTATAGTCACTCATCTGAAAATTTAACTTTTATGATCACTTTTCTAGCATCTCCAGACCATAAATCACAGGCGAGCGAGGATACTCAAAAGCCCTCGCAAAGCTTGCCAACTGGATTTCTTGGACTCCGAGCTGAAACACAAGGCATTCACGTTAAAATCAACCTCACATCAGTGCCCAATTTTTAAAACCTTACACCCTTGGATAGCCCCAAACAAGGGCCCTCTTCAGGTTTAAACGCCGCGGCTGTAATAATTTTGTAAGCGACGCCAATGGCTAAGATAGCAGGCCTACCCCATGCCAAAAGCAAAAGGTGACGGTGCCTCAAGATGGCGCGCCACGTCGAGCCGAGTAATGGCAAGAAATAAGTTTAGTTGGGGGGACCATAACTCATGAACTAAGCATGCTGGAGAGACAAAATTTGCACATGAATCTACCTTGTTTAGACACTCGTCCGAAAATCCAACTTTTATGATCCCTTTTTCTGGCATCTCCAGACCGAAAATCACAGGCGAGCAGGGGTACAACAAAGTCCTCGCGAAAAGCTTGCAAACTGGATTTCTACCCCATGCCAAAAGCAAAAAGTGACAGGGCCTCAAGACGGCGTGCCATGTCGTGCCGAGTAATGGCAAGAAAAAAATTTAGTTGGGGGGGACCATAACTCATGAACTAAGCATGCTAAAGAGACAATATTTGCACCTGAATCTACCTTGTATAGTCACTCGTCTGAAAATCCAATTTTTATGGTTCCTTTTTCTGGCATCTCCAGACCGAAAATCACAGGCGAGCAGGGGTACTACAAAGTCCTCGCGAAAAGCTTGCAAACTGGATTTCTACCCCATGCCAAAAGCAAAAAGTGACAGGGGCCTCAAGACGGCACGTAACGTAATGGCAAGAAACAAATTTAGTTGGGGGAACCATAACTCATGATTTAAGCATGCTAAAGAGACAATATTTGCACCTGAATCTACCTTGTATAGTCACTTGTCCGGAAATCTTACTTTTATGGTTCCTTTTTTTTGGCATCTCCAGACCGGAAATCACAGGCGAGCGGGGGTACTACAAAGTCCTCGTAAAGCTTGCCAACTGGATTTCTTGGTCTCTGAGCTGAAACACAAGATATTCACGTTAAAATCACTCTCACATCAGTGCCCAATTTTTTCAACCTTACATCCTGGGATAGCCCCACACAAGGGCTCTCTTCATGTTCAAACGCTGTCACTGTAATATATTTGTAAGCGACGCCAGTGGCTAAGATAGTAGGACTACCCCATGCCAAAAGCAAAAAGTGACGTGCCGAGTAATGGCAAGAAATAAATTAAGTTGGGGGGGGGGCCATAACTCATGAACTAAGCAAGCTAGACAGACAAAATTTGCACCTGAATCTACCTTGTATAGTCACTCGTCCGAAATTTCAACTTTTATGGTCCCTTTTTTGGCATCTCCAGACCGGAAATCACAGGCGAGCGGGGGTACTACAAAGTCCTCACGAGAGCTTGCCAACTGGATTTCTTGGACTCCGAGCTGAAACACAAGGTATTTTTTCAAGCTTAGACCCTTGGATTGCCACAAACAAGGGCTCTCTTTAGGTTCAAACGCCGTGGCTGTAATAATTTTGTAAGCGACGCCAGTGGCTAAGAGAGTACGCCTACCCCATGCCAAAAGCAAAAAAGTGACGGGGACTCAAGACGGCGCGTCATGTCGTACCGAGTAATGGCAAGAAATAAATTAGTTGGGGGGACCATAACTCATGAACTAAGCATGCTAGAGAGACAAAATATGCACCTGAATCTACCTTGTATAGTCACCCGTCCGAAAATCCGACTTTTATGATCCCTTTTCGTGGCTGTAATAAATTTAGATGGGGAGGGGGGGACCATAACTCATGAACTAAGCATGCTAGAGAGACAAAATTTGCACCTGAATCTACCTTGTATAGTCACTCGTCCGAAAATCCAACTTTTATGATCCCTTTTCTAGCATCTGTAGACCATAAATCACAGGCGACCGAGGATACTAAAAAGCCCTCGCAAAGTCTGCCAACTGGATTTCTTGGACTCCGAGCTGAAACACAAGGTATTCACGTTAAAATCACCCTCACATCGATGCCCGATTTTTACAAGCTTACAACCTTAGATTGCCCCTAACAAGGGCTCTCTTCAGGTTCAAACGCCGTGGCTGTAATAACTTTGTAAGCATGAACCCCATGGCAAAAGCAAAAAGTGACAGGGGCCTCAAGACGGCACGCAACGTCGTGCCGAGTAATGGCAAGAAATAAATTTAGTTTGGAGGGGGACCATAACTCATGAACTAAGCATGCTAGAGAGACAAAATTTGCACCTGAATCTACCTTGTATAGTCACTCGTCCGAAATTTCAACTTTTATGGTCCCTTTTCTGGCATCTTCAGACCGGAAATCACAGGCGAGCAGGGGTACTACAAAGTCCTCGCGAAAGCTTGCCAACTGGATTTCTGGGACTCCGAGCTGAAACACAAAGTACTTTTTCAAGCTTACACCCTTTGATTGCCCCAAACAAGGGCTCTCTTCAGGTTCAAACTCCGTGGCTGTAATAATTTTGTAAGCGACGAGAGTGGCTAAGAGAGTACGCCTACCCCATGCCAAAAGCAAAAAATGAAGGGGCCTCAAGACGGCGCGCCATGTCGTGCCGACTGATGGCAAGAAATAAATTTAGTTGGGGGGGGGTGGACCATAACTCATGAAATAAGCATGCTAGAGAGACAAAATTTGCACCTGAATCCACCGTCTATAGTCACTCATCTGAAAATTTAACTTTTATGGTCACTTTTCTGGCATCTCCAGACCGGAAATCACAGGCGAGCGGGGGTACTACAAAGTCCTCGAAAAGCTTGCCAACTGGATTTCTTGGACTCCAAGCTGAGACACAAGGTATTCACGTTAAGATCACCCTCACATCAATGTCTGATTTTTCAAGTATACACCCTTAGATAGCCCCAAAAAAGGGCTCTCTTCAGGTTCAACTGCCGTGGCTGTAATAATTTTGTAAGTGATGCCAGTGGCTAAGATAGTAGGCCTACCCCATGCCAAAAGCAAAAAGTGACGGGAGCTCAAGATGGCGCGCCACGTCGTGCCGAGTAATGGCAAGAAATAAATTTAGATGGAGAGAGGGGGCGGACCATAACTCATGAACTAAGCATGCTAGAGAGACAAAATTTGCACCTGAATCTACCTTGTATAGTCACTCGTCCAAAAATTTAACTTTCATGGTCCCTTTTCTGGCGTCTTCAGTCTGGAAATCACAGGCGAGCGGGGGTACTACAAAGTCCTCGCGAAAGCTTGCCAACTGGATTTCTTGGACTCCGAGCTGAAACACAAGGTATTTGTTCAAGCTTACACCCTTGGATTGCCACAAACAAGGGCTTACGTCAGGTTCAAATGGCGTGGCTGTAATAATTTTGTAAGCGACGCCAGTGGCTAAGAGAGTACGCCTACCCCATGCCAAAAGCAAAAAGTGAAGGGGCCTTAAGACGGCGTGCCATGTCGTGCCGAGTAATGGCAAGAAATAAATTAGTTGGGGGGGACCATAACTCATGAACTAAGCATGCTAGAGAGACAAAATTTGCACCTGAATCTACCTTGTATAGTCACTCTTCCGGAAATCCAACTTTTATGGTTCCTTTTCTGGCATCTCCAGACCGGAAATCACCGGCGAGCGGGGTACTACAAAGTCCTCGCAAAGCTTACCAACTGGATTTCTTGGACTCCGAGATGAAACACAAGGTATTCACGTTGAAATCACGCTCACATCAATGCCTGACTTTTCAAGCTTACACCCTTAAATAGCCCCAAAAAGGGCTCTCTTCAGGTTCAAACGCCGTGGCTGTAATAATTTTGTAAGCGACGCCAGTGGCTAAGATAGTAGACCTACCCCATGCCAAAAGCAAAAATTGAAGGGGCCTCAAGATGGCGCGCCATGTCGTGTCGAGTAATGGCAAGAAATAAATTTAATTGGGGGGGGGGGGGGACACACCATAACTCATGAAGTAAGCATGCTAGAGAGACAAAACTTGCACCTGAATCTACCTTGTATAGCCACTCGTCCCAAAATTTCACCTTTATGGTCACTTTTCTAGCATCTCCAGACCGGAAATCAAGGGCAAGCGGGGGTACTACAAAGTCCTCGAAAAGCTTGCCAACTGGATTTCTTGGACTCCAAGCTGAGACACAAGGTATTCACGTTAAGATCACCCTCACATCAATGTCTGATTTTTCAAGTATACACCCTTAGATAGCCCCAAAAAAGGGCTCTCTTCAGGTTCAACTGCCGTGGCTGTAATAATTTTGTAAGTGATGCCAGTGGCTAAGATAGTAGGCCTACCCCATGCCAAAAGCAAAAAGTGACGGGAGCTCAAGATGGCGCGCCACGTCGTGCCGAGTAATGGCAAGAAATAAATTTAGATGGAGAGAGGGGGGACCATAACTCATGAACTAAGCATGCTAGAGAGACAAAATTTGCACCTGAATCTACCTTGTATAGTCACTCGTCCAAAAATTTAACTTTCATGGTCCCTTTTCTGGCGTCTTCAGTCTGGAAATCACAGGCGAGCGGGGGTACTACAAAGTCCTCGCGAAAGCTTGCCAACTGGATTTCTTGGACTCCGAGCTGAAACACAAGGTATTTGTTCAAGCTTACACCCTTGGATTGCCACAAACAAGGGCTTACGTCAGGTTCAAATGGCGTGGCTGTAATAATTTTGTAAGCGACGCCAGTGGCTAAGAGAGTACGCCTACCCCATGCCAAAAGCAAAAAGTGAAGGGGCCTTAAGACGGCGTGCCATGTCGTGCCGAGTAATGGCAAGAAATAAATTAGTTGGGGGGGACCATAACTCATGAACTAAGCATGCTAGAGAGACAAAATTTGCACCTGAATCTACCTTGTATAGTCACTCTTCCGGAAATCCAACTTTTATGGTTCCTTTTCTGGCATCTCCAGACCGGAAATCACCGGCGAGCGGGGTACTACAAAGTCCTCGCAAAGCTTACCAACTGGATTTCTTGGACTCCGAGATGAAACACAAGGTATTCACGTTGAAATCACGCTCACATCAATGCCTGACTTTTCAAGCTTACACCCTTAAATAGCCCCAAAAAGGGCTCTCTTCAGGTTCAAACGCCGTGGCTGTAATAATTTTGTAAGCGACGCCAGTGGCTAAGATAGTAGACCTACCCCATGCCAAAAGCAAAAATTGAAGGGGCCTCAAGATGGCGCGCCATGTCGTGTCGAGTAATGGCAAGAAATAAATTTAATTGGGGGGGGGGGGGGACACACCATAACTCATGAAGTAAGCATGCTAGAGAGACAAAACTTGCACCTGAATCTACCTTGTATAGCCACTCGTCCCAAAATTTCACCTTTATGGTCACTTTTCTAGCATCTCCAGACCGGAAATCAAGGGCAAGCGGGGGTACTACAAAGTCCTTGCGAAAGCTTGCCAACTGGATTTCTTGGACTCCAAACTGAAACACAAGGTATTTGTTTAAGCTTACACCCTTGGATTGCCAAAAACAAGGGCTTTCTTCAGGTTCAAACGCCGTGGCTGTAATAATTTTGTAAGCGACGCCAATGGCTAAGAGAGTACGCCTACCCCATGCCAAAAGCAAAAAGTGACGGGGCCTCAAGACGGCGCGCCATGTCGTGCCGAGTACTGGCAAGAAATAAATTTAGTTGGGGGGGGAACCATAACTCATGAACTAAGCATGCTAGAGAGACAAAATATGCACCTGAATCTACCTTGTATAGTCACTCTTCCGAAAATCCAAATCTTATGGTCCCTTTTCTGGCATCTCTAGACCGGAAATCACAGGCGAGCGGGGGTACTACAAAGTCCTCGCGAAAGCTTGCCAACTAGATTTCTTGGACTCCGAGAACACAAGGTATTCACGTTAAAATCACCCTCACACTAATGCCCGATTTTTTCAAGCTTACACTCTTGGAACATTAGTTGATTTTCTATGTCGCTAAGTCCTAAGTTAGCACCAGTACTTCAGCACCAGGACTGTCCTATATCTTAGCATTGCCTAGGACTAGTCTTAAGTTAGGAAGAGTTTTGTGAAATCGACCCCTTGTCCCACAAAATTTCCAACAGAATTGGACTCCCAGGTCCATCTTCAATGGACTCCCAGGTCCGAAACTACCAATGGACTCCGAGGTCCAAAATTATACCGTCATTGGACGCCGAGGTCCTTATTCAATGGACTCCCAGGTCCAACATATATACATGTACCTCTTTAAACTGGCCCCTATTCCAACCCTGACTGCATGTTGCCTAAAGGGAATATTTGAGACCATTAGCAATGCATACAAATTATATATGTTGAGGTCAAACGGAGTTGTGCTATGGAAATACAGCACAAGAAACCCCAGTAGGTACATAAAGGGGAGTGGTTGGCCCCTTACAATTGATAATTATGTTGTATTATGAACCAAAGACAATTAAACAACAATAATCAAAAATTCCTTCTAAAGGTTATTTTGTGTACATTTTGGGTTGGTTTCCTTGACATCCTGTAAAAACGCAAACATCCTGTAAAAACACCCAGTAAACCAAGGCAGATGTAGGGGTGGAGGTGGGATTTGAACAAGCTTGCTTGATAAACTGTGACAGAGTGATACAATGTGCTCTACAGCCATGCCAAGCTCAATGTAGCCTCCCCTGATTGGTTGACTAACTATGTTTTCCCATTGGTATAAAACACTGCTATTGATTGGTTAAACACTCCAACAAAACTTCGCCAAAACTCCAAGCTGTGATTGGCGAGAGTTTATGAATAATTAGTGCCTGAAACCTTGACTGAAAACCTAATTTGCATATAACTGTTATGTACACATAACAATGGTGAAATGGGCAAAACCAATGTGTAATACAAAATGTTGCATACAGTTTAGGAGAAAATAACACTGAGCTTGATTAAGTGCACTAGAATTGTACCTTGCCAAGTATAAAGGATTATATCAAATTAATTTGATAAAATCTCTTATAATGATTCAAGTACTTCATGGTAACTTTGATGAAATAGAAGATATTCAACTCCAGAGTACACACTTGGAAACAAAGATTGTCAGGGAGTATTTAAAAGCATTAAGGGAGCTACAGATCAGATATGTCGCTGAAGGACAAACATTTACACAGTGACATTAGTGAAAATGGATCATTGATCATGGTCTCAGAATGCAGTTCGTATAGCATTGGTAAAAAGAGTAGACTTGTGCTGAGGACTGCCGTTTCTTGTAAGAGGAAATAGTTAAATTAGTTTTTAATACTAGATGAATGTCAAAGCATCCAAACAGGTGTCTTGGTCCTTAAGGTAAAGATAAGAGTACGATCAAAACATATCATAGAACAACAACGGAGGAGTTTACTGACTCAAGCCACTCTTCAAATACCAGAGTTGACAGTTTACAAAGAGATGATCATTCTTGACAGAGGATTGATTGCAGAAGAGTGTTTTCAGAAAAGCATTTAAATCGAATCGGGTCTGTTTGTCACTTTCAAATGACAAAGGTTTATCCTACACCAACATACCTACACACTGATAAAAAGAGTAGACTTGTGCTGAGGACTGTCATTTATTGTAATAGGAAATATTTAAATAAGTTTTTAATAATAAAAACTGATGAATGTCAAAGCATCCAAACAGGTGTCTCGGTCCTTAAGGTAAAGATAAGAGTACGATCAAAAGATATCATAGAACAACAACGGCGAAGTTTACTGACTCAAGCCACTCTTCAAATACAAGAGTTGACAGTTCACAAAGAGATGATAATCCTTGACAGAGGATTGATTGCAGAAGAGTGTTTTAAGAAAAGCCTTTAAGTCCATTTGAGTCTGTTTGTCACTTTCGAATGACAAAGGTTTATCTTTCACCAACATACCTACACACTGCATATATAATGATTCAAGTACTTCATGGTAACTTTGATGAAATAGAAGATATTAAACTCCTAGAATACACACTTGGAAACAAAGATTGTCAGGAAGTATTTAAAAGCATTAAAGGAGCTACAGATCAGATATGTCGCTGAAGGACAAAAGTTTACAGAGTGACAAAAGTGAAAATGGACTATCGATCATGGTCTCAGAATGCAGTTCGTATAGCATTGGTAAAAAGAATAGACTTGTGCTGAGGACTGCCGTTTCTTGTAATAGGAAACAATTAAATTAGTTTTTAATAATAGAAACTGGTGAATGTCAAAGCATCTAAACAGGTGTCTCGGTCCTTAAGGTAAAGATAAGAGTACGATCAAAAGATATCATAATAGAACGACAATGGCGGAGTTTACTGACTGTAGCCACTCTTCAAATACAAGAGTTGACATTTTACAAAGAGATGATCATCCTTGACAGAGGATTGATTGCAGAAGAGTGTTTTAAGAAAAGCCTTTAAGTCCATTTGAGTCTGTTTGTCACTTTCGAATGACAAATGTTTATCTTTCACCAACATACCTACACACTGCATTTATATTGATTCAAGTACTTCATGATAACTTTGATGAAATAGAAGATATTAAACTCCTAGAGTACACACTTGGAAACAAAGACTGTCAGGAAGTATTTAAAAGCATTAAAGGAGCTACAGATCAGATATGTCGCTGAAGGACAAAAGTTTACAGAGTGACAAAAGTGAAAATGGACTATTGATCATGGTCTCAGAATGCAGTTCATATAGCATTGGTAAAACGAGTAGACTTGTGCTGAGGACTGCCGTTTCTTGTAATAAGAAACAATTGAATTAGTTTTTAATAATAGAAACTGGTGAATGTCAAAGCATCCAAACAGGTGTCTCGGTCCTTAAGGTAAAGATAAGAGTACGATCAAAAGATATCATAATAGAACAACAATGGTGGAGTTTGTTGACTCAAGCCACTCTTCAAATACAAAAGTTGACAGTTTACAAAGAGATGATCATCCTTGACAGAGGATTGATTGCAGACGAGTGCTTTAAGAAGAGCCATTAATCCATTGAGTCTGTTTGTCACTTTCGAATGACAAAGGTTTATCTTTCACCAACATACCTACACACTGCATTTATGATGATTCAAGTACTTCATGATAACTTTGATGAAATAGAAGATATTAAACTCCTAGAGTACACACTTGGAAACAAAGATTGTCAGGAAGTATTTAAAAGCATTAAAGGAGCTACAGATCAGATATGTCGCTGAAGGACAAAAGTTTACAGAGTGACAAAAGTGAAAATGGACTATTGATCATGGTCTCAGAATGCAGTTCATATAGCATTGGTAAAAAGAGTAGACTTGTGCTGAGGACTGCCGTTTCTTGTAATAGGAAACAATTGAATTAGTTTTTAATAATAGAAACTGGTGAATGTCAAAGCATCTAAACAGGCGTCTCGGTCCTTAAGGTAAAGATAAGAGTACGATCAAAAGATATCATAGAACAACAACGGCAGAGTTTACTGACTCAAGCAACTCTTCAAATACAAAAGTTGACAGTTTACAAAGATATGATCATCCTTGACAGAGGATTTATTGCAGTCGAGTGCTTTAAGAAGAGCCTTTAATCCATTGAGTCTGTTTGTCACTTTCGAATGACAAAGGTTTATCTTTCACCAACATACCTACACACTGCATTTATAATGATTCAAGTACTTCATGATAACTTTGATGAAATAGAAGATATTAAACTCCTAGATATTAAACTCCCACCGTGGGTGTAATAATTTTGTAAGCGACGCCAGTGGCTAAGAGAGTACGCCTACCCCATGCCAAAAGCAAAAAGTGACGGGGCCTCAAGACGGCACGCCATGTCCTGCCGAGTTTATGGCAAGAAATAACTAGTTGGGGGGAGCATAACTCATGAACTAAGCATGCTAGAGAGACAAAATTTGCACCTGAATATACCTTGTATAGTCACTCGTCCGAAAATTTAACTTTTATGGTCCCTTTTCTGGCATCTCCAGACCGGAAATCACAGGCGAGCGGGGGTACTACGAAGTCCTCGCAAAAGCTTGCCAACTGGATTTCTTGGACTCCGAGATGAAACACAAGGCATTTGTTGAAGCTTACACCCTTGGATTGCCACAAACAAGGACTCTCTTCAGGTTCAAACGCCGTGGCTGTAATAATTTTGTAAGCGACGCAAATGGCTAAGAGAGTACGCCTACCCCATGCCGAAAGCAATAAGTGACGGGGCCTCAAGACGGCGCGCCATGTCGTGCCGAGTAATTGCAAGAAATAAATTTAGTTGGGGGGGGGGGTCACCATAACTCATGAACTAAGCAGGCTAGAGAGACAAAATATGCACCTGAATCTACCTTGTATAGTCACTCTTCCGAAAATCCAATGTTTATGGTCCCTTTTCTGGAATCTCCAGACCGGAAATCACCGGCGAGCGGGGTACTACAAAGTCCTCGCAAAAGCTTGCCAACTGGATTTCTTGGACTCCGAGATGAAACACAAGGTATTTGTTTAAACTTACACACTTGGATTGCCACAAACAAGGGCTTTCTTCAGGTTCAAACGCCGTGGCTGTAATAATTTTGTAAGCGACGCAAATGGCTAAGAGAGTACACCTACCCCATGCCGAAAGCAAAAAGTGACGGGGCCTCAAGACGGCGCACCATGTCGTGCCGAGTAATGGCAAGAAATAAATTCAGTTTGGGGGGGGGGGGGTCACCATAACTCATGAACTAAGCAGGCTAGAGAGACAAAATTTGCACCTGAATCTACCTTGTATAGTCACTCTTCCGAAAATCCAATGTTTATTGTCCCTTTTCTGGAATCTCCAGACCGGAAATTACCGGCGAGCGGGGTACTACAAAGTCCTCGCAAACCTTGCTAGCTGGATTTCTTGGACTGCGAGATGAAACACAAGGTATTTGTTCAAACTTACACCCTTGGATTGCCACAAACAAGGACTCTCTTCAGGTTCAAACGCCGTGGCTGTAATAATTTTGTAAGCGACGCAAATGGCTAAGAGAGTACGCCTACCCCATGCCGAAAGCAATAAGTGACGGGGCCTCAAGACGGCGCGCCATGTCGTGCCGAGTAATTGCAAGAAATAAATTTAGTTGGGGGGGGGGGTCACCATAACTCATGAACTAAGCAGGCTAGAGAGACAAAATTTGCACCTGAATCTACCTTGTATAGTCACTCTTCCGAAAATCCAATGTTTATGGTCCCTTTTCTGGAATCTCCAGACCGGAAAATCCGGCGAGCGGGGTACTACAAAGTCCTCGCAAAGCTTGCCAACTGGATTTCTTGGACTCCGAGATGAAACACAAGGTATTTGTTCAAGCTTACACCCTTGGATTGCCAAAAACAAGGGCTCACTTTAGGTTCAAACGCCGTGGCTGTAATAATTTCGTAAGCGACGACCCAGTGGCTAAGAGAGTACGCCTACCCCATGCCAAAAGGAAAAAGTGACGGGGCCTCAAGACGGTGCGCCATGTCGTGCCGAGTAATGGCAAGAAATAAATTAGTTGGGAGGGACCCTAACTCATGAACTAAGCATGCTAGAGAGACAAAATATGCACCTGAATCTACCTTGTATAGTCACTCTTCCGAAAATCTAACTTTTATGATCCCTTTTCTAGCATCTCCCGACCAGAAATCACAGGCGAGCGAGGATACTAAAAAGCCCTCGCAAAGCTTGCCAACTGGATTTCTTGGACTCCGAGCTGAAACACAAGGTATTCACGTTAAAATCACCCTCACATCAATGCTTGATTTTTACAAGCTTACAACCTTGGATAGCCCCAAAGAAGGGCTCTCTTCAGGTTCAAACACCGTGGGTGTAATAATTTTGTAAGCGACGCCAGTGGCTAAGAGAGTACGCCTACCCCATGCAAAAAGCAAAAAGTGACGGGGCCTCAAGACGGCACGCCTTGTCCTGCCGAGTTATGGCAAGAAATAACTAGTTGGGGGGAGCATAACTCATGAACTAAGCATGCTAGAGAGACAAAATTTGCACCTGAATCTACCTTGTATAGTCACTCGTCCGAAAATTTAACTTTTATGGTCCCTTTTCTGGCATCTCCAGACCGGAAATCACAGGCGAGCGGGGGTACTACGAAGTCCTCGCAAAAGCTTGCCAACTGGATTTCTTGGACTCCGAGATGAAACACAAGGCATTTGTTGAAGCTTACACCCTTGGATTGCCACAAACAAGGGCTCTCTTCAGGTTCAAACGCCGTGACTGTAATAATTTTGTAAGCGACGCAAAGGGCTAAGAGAGTACGCCTACCCCATGCCGAAAGCAAAAAGTGACGGGGCCTCAAGACGGTGCGCCATGTCGTGCCGAGTAATGGCAAGAAATAAATTTAGTTGGGGGGGGGGGGACACCATCACTCATTAACTAAGCAGGCTAGAGAGACAAAATTTGCACCTGAATCTAACTTGTATAGTCACTCTTCCGAAAATCCAATGTTTATGGTCCCTTTTCTGGAATCTCCAGACCAGAAATCACCGGCGAGCGGGGTACTACAAAGTCCTCGCAAAGCTTGCCAACTGGATTTCTTGGACTCCGAGATGAAACACAAGGTATTTGTTCAAACTTACACCCTTGGATTGCCACAAACAAGGGCTCTCTTCAGGTTGAAACGCCGTGGCTGTAATAATTTTGTAAGCGACGCGAATGGCTAAGAGAGTACGCCTACCCCATGCCGAAAGCAAAAAGTGACGGGGCCTCAAGACTGCGCGCCATGTCGTGCCGAGTAATGGCAAGAAATAAATTTAGTTGGGGGGGGGGTCACCATAACTCATGAACTAGGCAGGCTAGAGAGACAAAATTTGCACCTGAATCTAACTTGTATAGTCACTCTTCCGAAAATCCAATGTTTATGGTCCCTTTTCTGGAATCTCCAGACCGGAAATCACCGGCGAGAGGGGTACTACAAAGTCCTCGCAAAGTTTGCCAACTGGATTTCTTTGACTCCGAGATGAAACACAAGGTATTTGTTCAAGCTTACACCCTTGGATTGCCACAAACAAGGGCTCACTTCAGGTTCAAACGCCGTGGCTGTAATAATTTTGTAAGCGACGCCAGTGGCTAAGAGAGTACGCCTACCCCATGCCAAAAGGAAAACGTGACGGGGCCTCAAGATGGTGCGCCATGTCGTGCCGAGTAATGGCAAGAAATAAATTAGTTGGGAGGGACCATAACTCATGAACTAAGCATGCTAGAGAGACAAAATATGCACCTGAATCTACCTTGTATAGTCACTCTTCCGAAATTCCAATTTTTATGATCCCTTTTCTAGCATCTCCCGACCAGAAATCACAGGCGAGCGAGGATACTAAAAAGCCCTCGCAAAGCTTGCCAACTAGATTTCTTGGACTCCGAGCTGAAACAGAAGGTATTCACGTTAAAATCACCCTCACACCAATGCCCGATTTTTTCAAGCTGACACCCTTGGAACATTAGTTGATTTTTGCCTAGGACTAGTCTTAAGTTAGGAAGAGTTTTGTGAAATCGACCCCTTGTCCCACAAAATTTCCAACAGAATTGGACTCCCAGGTCCTTCTTCAATGGACTCCCAGGTCCGAAACTACCAATGAACTCCGAGGTCCAAAATTATACCGTCATTGGACGCCGAGGTCCTAATTCAATGGACTCCCAGGTCCAACCTATATACATGTACCTCTTTAAACTGGCCCCTATTCCAACCCTGACTGCATGTTGCCTAAAGGGAATATTTGAGACCATTAGCAATGCATACAAATTATATATGTTGAGGTCAAACGGTGTTGTGCTATGGAAATACAGCACAAGAAACCCCAGTAGGTACATAAAGGGGGAGTGGTTGGCCCCTTACAATTGATAATTATGTTGTATTATGAACCAAAGACAATTAAGCAACATTAATCAAAAATACTTCTAAAGGTACATTTTGGGTTGGTTTCCATGACATCCTGTAAAAACGCAAACATCCTGTAAAAACACCCAGTAAACCAAGGCAGATGTAGGGGTGGAGGTGGGATTTGAACAAGCTTGCTTGATAAACTGTGACAGAGTGATACAATGTGCTCTACAGCCATGCCAAGCTCAATGTGGCCTCCCCTGATTGGTTGACTAACTATGTTTTCCCATTGGTATAAAACACTGCTACTGATTGGTTAAACACTCCAACAAAACTTCGCCAAAACTCCAAGCTGTGATTGGCCAGAGTTTATGAATAATTAGTGCCTGAAACCTTGACTGAAAACCTAATTTGCATATAACTGTTATGTATACATAACAATGGTGAAATGGGCAAAACCAATGTGTAATACAAAATTATGCATACAGTTTAGGAGAAAAAGGAACACTGAGCTTGATTATTAGAAACTGATGAATGTCAAAGCATTCAAACAGGTGTCTCGGTCCTTAAGTTAAAGATAAGAGTACGATCAAAAGATATCATAGAACAACAACGGAGGAGTTAACTGACTCAAGCCACTCTTCAAATACAAGAGTTGACAGTTTACAAAGAGATGATCATCCTTGACAGAGGATTGATTGCAGAAGAGTGTTTTAAGAAAAGCCTTTAAGTTCATTTGAGTCTGTTTGTCACTTTCGAATGACAAAGGTTTATCTTTCACCAACATACCTACACACTGCAATTATAATGATTCAAGTACTTCATGATAACTTTGATGAAATAGAAGATATTAAACTCCTAGAGTACACACTTGGAAACAAATACTGTCAGGAAGTATTTAAAAGCATTAAAGGAGCTACAGATCAGATATGTCGCTGAAGGACAAAAGTTTACAGAGTGACAAAAGTGAAAATGGACTATTGATCATGGTCTCAGAATGCAGTTCATATAGCATTGGTAAAAAGAATAGACTTGTGCTGAGGACTGCCGTTTCTTGTAATAGGAAATAATTAAATTAGTTTTTAATAATAGAAACTGGTGAATGTCAAAGCATCTAAACAGGTGTCTCGGTCCTTAAGGTAAAGATAAGAGTACGATCAAAAGATATCATAGAACAACAACGGCGGAGTTTACTGACTCAAGCAACTCTTCAAATACAAGAGTTGACAGTTTACAAAGAGATGATCATCCTTGACAAAGGATTGATTGCAGAAGAGTGTTTTAAGAAGTGCCTTTGAGTCTGTTTGTCACTTTCGAATGACAAAGGTTTATCTTTCACCGACATACCTACACACTGCATTTATAATGATTCAAGTACTTCATGGTAACTTTGATGAAACAGAAGATATCAAACTCTAGAGTACAGACTTGGAAACAAAGATTGTCAGGAAGTATTTAAAAGCATTAAAGGAGCTACAGATCAGATATGTCGCTGAAGGACAAAAGTTTACAGAGTGACAAAAGTGAAAATGGACTTTTGATCATGGTCTCAGAATGCAGTTCATATAGCATTCGTAAAAAGAGTAGACTTGTGCTGAGGACTGCCGTTTCTTGTAATAGGAAATAACTAAATTAGTTTTTAATAATAGAAACTGGTGAATGTCAAAGCATCCAAACAGGTGTCTCGGTCCTTAAGGTAAAGATAAGAGTACGATCAAAAGATATCATAGAACAACAACGGCAAAGTTTACTGACTCAAGCAACTCTTCAAATAAAAGAGTTGACAGTTTACAAAGAGATGATCATCCTTGACAGAGGATTGATTGCAGAAGAGTGTTTTAAGAAAAGCCTTTAAGTCCATTTGAGTCTGTTTGTCACTTTCGAATGACAAAGGTTTATCTTTCACCAACATACCTACACACTGCATATATAATGATTCAAGTACTTTATGATAACTTTGATGAAATAGAAGATATCAAACTCCTAGAGTACACACTTGGAAACAAAGATTGTCAGGAAGTATTTAAAAGCATTAAAGGAGCTACAGATCAGATATGTCGCTGAAGGACAAAAGTTTAGAGTGACAATAGTTAAAAAGGACCACTGATCATGGTCTCAGAATGCAGTTCGTATAGCATTGGTAAAAAGAGTAGACTTGTGCTGAGGACTGCCGTTTCTTGTAATAGGAAATAACTAAATTAGTTTTTAATAATAGAATTTGGTGAATGTCAAAGCATCTAAACAGGTGTCTCGGTCCTTAAGGTAAAGATAAGAGTACGATCAAAGGATATCATAGAACAACAACGGCGGAGTTTACTGACTCAAGCAACTCTTCAAATACAAGAGTTGACAGTTTACAAAGAGATGATCATCCTTGACAGAGGATTGATTGCAGAAGAGTGTTTTAAGAAGTGCCTTTGAGTCTGTTTGTCACTTTCGAATGACAAAGGTTTATCTTTCACAGACATACCTACACACTGCATTTATAATGATTCAAGTACTTCATGGTAACTTTGATGAAACAGAAGATATCAAACTCCAGAGTACAGACTTGGAAACAGAGATTGTCAGGAAGTATTTAAAAGCATTAAAGGAGCTACAGATCAGATATGTCGCTGAAGGACAAAAGTTTACAGAGTGACAATAGTTAAAAAGGACTTTTGATCATGGTCTCAGAATGCAGTTCGTATAGCATTCGTAAAAAGAGTAGACTTGTGCTGAGGACTGACGTTTCTTGTAATAGGAAATATTTAAATTAGTTTTTGTTTAAGGAATTTGGTGAATGTCAAAGCATCTAAACAGGTGTCTCGGTCCTTAAGGTAAAGATAAGAGTACGATCAAAAGTTATCATAGAACAACAACGGCGAAGTTTACTGACTCAAGCAACTCTTCAAATACAAGAGTTGACAGTTTACAAAGAGATGATCATCCTTGACAGAGGATTGATTGCAGAAGAGTGTTTTAAGAAAAGCCTTGAAGTCCGTTTGAGTCTGTTTGTCACTTTCGAATGACAAAGGTTTATCTTTCACCAACATACCTACACACTGCATATATAATGATTCAAGTACTTCATGATAACTTTGATGAAATAGAAGATATTAAACTCCTAGAGTACACACTTGGAAACAAAGATTGTCAGGAAGTATTTAAAAGCATTAAAGGAGCTACAGATCAGATATGTCGCTGAAGGACAAAAGTTTACAGAGTGACAAAAGTGAAAATGGACTTTTGATCATGGTCTCAGAATGCAGTTCGTATAGCATTCGTAAAAAGAGTAGACTTGTGCTGAGGACTGCCGTTTCTTGTAATAGGAAATAATTAAATTAGTTTTTAATAATAGAATTTGGTGAATGTCAAAGCATCTAAACAGGTGTCTCGGTCCTTAAGGTAAAGATAAGAGTACGATCAAAAGATATCATAGAACAACAACGGCGAAGTTTACTGACTCAAGCCATTCTTCAAATACAAGAGTTGACAGTTTACAAAGAGATGATCATCCTTGACAGAGGATTGATTGCAGAAGAGTGTTTTAAGAAAAGCCTTTAAGTCCATTTGAGTCTGTTTGTCACTTTCTAATGACAAAGGTTTATCTTTCACCAACATACCTACACACTGAATTTATAATGATTCAAGTACTTCATGATAACTTTGATGAAATAGAGGATATTAAACTCCTAGAGTACACACTTGGAAACAAAGATTGTCAGGAAGTATTTAAAAGCATTAAAGGAGCTACAGATCAGATATGTCGCTGAAGGACAAAAGTTTACAGAGTGACAAAAGTGAAAATGGACTTTTGATCATGGTCTCAGAATGCAGTTCGTATAGCATTCGTAAAAAGAGTAGACTTGTGCTGAGGACTGCCGTTTCTTGTAAGAGGAAATAATTAAATTAGTTTTTTATAATAGAATTTGGTGAATGTCAAAGCATCTAAACAGGTGTCTCGGTCCTTAAGGTAAAGATAAGAGTACGATCAAAAGATATCATAGAACAACAACGGCGAAGTTTACTGACTCAAGCCACTCTTCAAATACAAGAGTTGACAGTTTACAAAGAGATGATCATCCTTGACAGAGGATTGATTGCAGAAGAGTGTTTTAAGAAGTGCCTTTGAGTCTGTTTGTCACTTTCGAATGACAAAGGTTTATCTTTCACCGACATACCTACACACTGCATTTATAATAATTCAAGTACTTCATGGTATCTTTGATGAAACAGAAGATATCAAACTCCAGAGTACAGACTTGGAAACAAAGATTGTCAGGAAGTATTTAAAAGCATTAAAGGAGCTACAGATCAGATATGTCGCTGAACGACAAAAGTTTACAGAGTGACAATAGTTAAAATGGACTATTGATCATGGTCTCAGAATGCAGTTCGTATAGCATTTGTAAAAAGAGTAGACTTGTGCTGAGGACTGACGCTTCTTGTAATAGGAAATATTTAAATTAGTTTTTAATAATAGAATCTGATGAATGTAAAAGCATCCAAACAGGTGTCTCGGTCCTTAAGGTAAAGATAAGAGTACGATCAAAGGATATCATAGAACAACAACGGCGAAAGTTTACTGACTCAAGCAACTCTTCAAATACAAGAGTTGACAGTTTACAAAGAGATGATCATCCTTGACAGAGGATTGATTGCAGAAGAGTGTTTTAAGAAAAGCCTTTAAATCCATTTGAGTCTGTTTGTCACTTTCGAATGACAAAGGTTTATCTTTCACCACATACCTACACACTGCATTTATAATGATTCAAGTACTTCATGGTAACTTTGATGAAATAGAAGATATTAAACTCCTAGAGTACACACTTGGAAACAAAGATTGTCAGGAAGTATTTAAAAGCATTAAAGGAGCTACAGATCAGTATAGTCGCTGAAGGAAAAAAGTTTACAGAGTGACAAAAGTGAAAATGGACTATTGATCATGGTCTCAAATGCATTCGTAAGCATTGTAAAAAGAGTAGACTTGTGCTGAGGACTGCCGTTTCTTGTAATAGGAAAAATTAATTAGTTTTTAATAATAGAATTTGGTGAATGTCAAAGCATCCTAACAGGTGTCTCGGTCCTTAAGGTAAAGATAAGAGTACGATCAAAAGATATCATAGAACAACAACGGCAAAGTTTACTGACTCAAGCAACTCTCAAATAAAAGAGTTGACAGTTTACAAAGAGATGATCATCCTTGACAGAGGATTGATTGCAGAAGAGTGTTTTAAGAAAAGCCTTTAAGTCCATTTGAGTCTGTTTGTCACTTTCGAATGACAAAGGTTTATCTTTCACCAACATACCTACACACTGCATATATAATGATTCAAGTACTTTATGATAACTTTGATGAAATAGAAGATATTAAACTCCTAGAGTACACACTTGGAAACAAAGATTGTCAGGAAGTATTTAAAAGCATTAAAGGAGCTACAGATCAGATATGTCGCTGAAGGACAAAAGTTTAGAGTGACAATAGTTAAAAAGGACCACTGATCATGGTCTCAGAATGCAGTTCGTATAGCATTGGTAAAAAGAGTAGACTTGTGCTGAGGACTGCCGTTTTTGTAATAGGAAATAACTTAAATTAGTTTTTAATAATAGAATTTGGTGAATGTCAAAGCATCAAACAGGTTTTTTTTTTTTTTTTTTTTTTTTTTTTTTTTTTTTTTTTTTTTTTTTTTTTTTTTTTTTTTTTTTTTTTTTTTTTTTTTTTTTTTTTTTTTTTTTTTTTTTTTTTTTTTTTTTTTTTTTTTTTTTTTTTTTTTTTTTTTTTTTTTTTTTTTTTTTTTTTTTTTTTTTTTTTTTTTTTTTTTTTTTTTTTTTTTTTTTTGACAAAGGTTTATCTTTCACCGAACATACCTACACACTGCATATATAATGATTCAAGTACTTCATGTAACTTTGATGAAATAGAAGATATTAAACTCCAGAGTACACACTTGGAAACAAAGATTGTCAGGAAGTATTTAAAAGCATTAAAGGAGCTACAGATCAGATATGTCGCTGAAGGAAAAAGTTTACAGAGTGACAAAAGTGAAAATGGACTATTGATCATGGTCTCAGAATGCAAGTTCGTATAGCATTCGTAAAAGAGTAGACTTGTGCTGAGGACTGCCGTTTCTTGTAATAGGAAATAATTAAATTAGTTTTTAATAATAGAATTTGGTGAATGTCAAAGCATCTAAACAGGTGTCTCGGTCCTTAAGGTAAAGATAAGAGTACGATCAAAAGATATCATAGAACAACAACGGCGAAGTTTACTGACTCAAGCAACTCTTCAAATACAAGAGTTGACAGTTTACAAAGAGATGATCATCCTTGACAGAGGATTGATTGCAGAAGAGTGTTTTAAGAAAAGCCTTTAAGTCCATTTGAGTCTGTTTGTCACTTTCTAATGACAAAGGTTTATCTTTCACCAACATACCTACACACTGAATTTATAATGATTCAAGTACTTCATGATAACTTTGATGAAATAGAGGATATTAAACTCCTAGAGTACACACTTGGAAACAAAGATTGTCAGGAAGTATTTAAAAGCATTAAAGGAGCTACAGATCAGATATGTCGCTGAAGGACAAAAGTTTACAGAGTGACAAAAGTGAAAATGGACTTTTGATCATGGTCTCAGAATGCAGTTCGTATAGCATTCGTAAAAAGAGTAGACTTGTGCTGAGGACTGCCGTTTCTTGTAAGAGGAAATAATTAAATTAGTTTTTTATAATAGAATTTGGTGAATGTCAAAGCATCTAAACAGGTGTCTCGGTCCTTAAGGTAAAGATAAGAGTACGATCAAAAGATATCATAGAACAACAACGGCGAAGTTTACTGACTCAAGCCACTCTTCAAATACAAGAGTTGACAGTTTACAAAGAGATGATCATCCTTGACAGAGGATTGATTGCAGAAGAGTGTTTTAAGAAGTGCCTTTGAGTCTGTTTGTCACTTTCGAATGACAAAGGTTTATCTTTCACCGACATACCTACACACTGCATTTATAATAATTCAAGTACTTCATGGTATCTTTGATGAAACAGAAGATATCAAACTCCAGAGTACAGACTTGGAAACAAAGATTGTCAGGAAGTATTTAAAAGCATTAAAGGAGCTACAGATCAGATATGTCGCTGAACGACAAAAGTTTACAGAGTGACAATAGTTAAAATGGACTATTGATCATGGTCTCAGAATGCAGTTCGTACAGCATTCGTAAAAAGAGTAGACTTGTGCTGAGGACTGACGCTTCTTGTAATAGGAAATATTTAAATTAGTTTTTAATAATAGAATTGATGAATGTAAAAGCATCCAAACAGGTGTCTCGGTCCTTAAGGTAAAGATAAGAGTACGATCAAAGGATATCATAGAACAACAACGGCGAAGTTTACTGACTCAAGCCACTCTTCAAATACAAGAGTGGACAGTTTACAAAGAGATGATCATCCTTGACAGAGGATTGATTGCAGAAGAGTGTTTTAAGAAGTGCCTTTGAGTCTGTTTGTCACTTTCGAATGACAAAGGTTTATCTTTCACCGACATACCTACACACTGCATTTATAATGATTCAAGTACTTCATGGTAACTTTGATGAAATAGAAGATATCAAACTCCAGAGTACAGACTTGGAAACAAAGATTGTCAGGAAGTTTTTAAAAGCATTAAAGGAGCTACAGATCAGATAGGTCGCTGAAGGAAAACAGTTTACAGAGTGACAAAAGTGAAAATGGACTATTGATCATGGTCTCAAAATGCAATTCGTATAGCATTCGTAAAAAGAGTAGACTTGTGCTGAGGACTGCCGTTTCTTGTAATAGGAAATAATTAAATTAGTTTTTAATAATAGAATTTGGTGAATGTCAAAGCATCTAAACAGGTGTCTCGGTCCTTAAGGTAAAGATAAGAGTACGATCAAAAGATATCATAGAACAACAACGGCAAAGTTTACTGACTCAAGCAACTCTTCAAATACAAGAGTTGACAGTTTACAAAGAGATGATCATCCTTGACAGAGGATTGATTGCAGAAGAGTGTTTTAAGAAAAGCCTTTAAATCCATTTGAGTCTGTTTGTCACTTTCGAATGACAAAGGTTTATCTTTCACCGACATACCTACACACTGCATTTATAATGATTCAAGTACTTCATGGTTACTTTGATGAAATAGAAGATATTAAACTCCTAAAGTACACACTCTGAAACAAAGATTGTCAGGAAGTATTTAAAAGCATTAAAGGAGCTACAGATCAGATAGGTCGCTGAAGGAAAAAAGTTTACAGAGTGACAAAAGTGAAAATGGACTATTGATCATGGTCTCAAAATGCAATTCGTACAGCATTGTAAAAAGAGTAGACTTGTGCTGAGGACTGCCGTTTCTTGTAATAGGAAAAATTGAATTAGTTTTTAATAATAGAAACTGGTGAATGTCAAAGCATCCTAACAGGTGTCTGCGTCCTTAAGGTAAAGATAAGAGTACGATCAAAAGATATCATAGAACAACAACGGCGGAGTTTACTGACTCAAGCCACTCTTCAAATACAAGAGTTGACAATTTACAAAGATATGATCATCCTTGACAGAGGATTGATTGCAGACGAGTGCTTTAAGAAGAGCCTTTAATCCATTGAGTCTGTTTGTCACTTTCGAATGACAAAGGTTTATCTTTCACCGACATACCTACACACTGCATTTATAATGATTCAAGTACTTCATGGTAACTTTGATGAAATAGAAGATATTAAACTCCTAGAGTACACACTTGGAAACAAAGATTGTCAGGAAGTATTTAAAAGCATTAAAGGAGCTACAGATCAGATATGTCGCTGAAGGACAAAAGTTTACAGAGTGACAAAAGTGAAAATGGACTTTTGATCATGGTCTCAGAATGCAGTTCGTATAGCATTCGTAAAAAGAGTAGACTTGTGCTGAGGACTGCCGTTTCTTGTAATAGGAAATAATTAAATTAGTTTTTAATAATAGAATTTGGTGAATGTCAAAGCATCTAAACAGGTGTCTCGGTCCTTAAGGTAAAGATAAGAGTACGATCAAAAGATATCATAGAACAACAACGGCGAAGTTTACTGACTCAAGCCACTCTTCAAATACAAGAGTTGACAGTTTACAAAGAGATGATCATCCTTGACAGAGGATTGATTGCAGAAGAGTGTTTTAAGAAAAGCCTTTAAGTCCATTTGAGTCTGTTTGTCACTTTCGAATGACAAAGGTTTATCTTTCACCAACATACCTACACACTGCATATATAATGATTCAAGTACTGAATATTTAAGTGAAAACCGGGTAAAAACCAAGTATACTGAAACAGAAGAATCGTTTTCATTGTATCATGCAAATATTAGAAGTATAAACAAAAATTTTGACTCCTTGCAGCACCCGCTTGAAGAAATGAGACATGAATTTCAAATTATCGGCCTTACTGAAACTTGCTCAAGTCAGACCCTGATCCCCTGTTGTTCATGTCTGGTTACAATATTGAGTTTAAAAACAGAAAAACTCATACAGGCGGAGGCGTTATGATGTATATTAAAGATTCGTTAACTTATGTATTGCGCCCCGATCTGTCAACTTCAACTCATTCTTATGAATCCTTATTTGTGGAGATTACAACAAATACAAAAAACGTTATCATTGGTTTAATTTACAGACCACCTGGTTTATGCCTTCATTCCTTCACAGAAGAACTCGAAATAATGCTTGAAAAAATTTCATCTGAATCAAAAACTTGTTATTTATTGGGCGATTTTAATATAAATCTTCTGAATAGTGAAACTCACACTGGAACTAATGACGTACTAAACATTTTGTATACTTATTTCTTTCGTCCCACGATTGACAAACCGACCAGAATAACTCAGAACTCAGCAACCTTGATTGATAATATATTTACTAACAACGTGGAACCATTATCAACTTATATTGTTTTATCAGATTTCAGTGATCATCTTCCAATAATTCTCTTTGGTTCGAGCATTGGAAAAAACAAGTGAAAATCTAGCTCTTCTTGGAAAAGAAATACATCAGCCCAAAATGTTGCTGCACTGAAAAACGAATTAGCACAAGTTGACTGGGATGCCGTCATAATTGGTGATGGAGTCAATTCAAAATACTCGCAGTTCACATCCAAGCTAAGCCAACTTATTGATAATTGCATGCCTTTTAAAAAATGTCGTCATCACAAAAAAATACCCACAAACCCGTGGATTACAAGTGGTCTCCTAAAGTCTATAAGAAAGAAAAATAAACTGTATAAAACATTTCTGAAAAAACCTTCCGAGATCAATAAGGTGAAATATAACAGATATAAAAACAAATTAACAACTATGATAAGAGCTTCTAAGAAACGATTTTATGTAGCGTCTTTTGAGCAAGAAAAGAATAACATGAGAAATACCTGGAAAGTTATCAATGAAATAATTAGAAAAAAACGCAACAAACAACAGCCAAATAATTCGTTCAAAGTAAATGATTGTGATGTGAATGACCCTCTCGTGATTGCAGAGACTTTCAATAATTATTTTGTTAATATTGGTAAAGATTTAGGCTCAATGATACCTAATAATACTTCTGACCCGAAAAAATACATAAAGGACGATTTTCCGGACTCCCTATTTTTAACTCCAATTACCCAGGAAGAACTTCTAGACTGTATATGTAAACTTCCAAATAAGAAGAGCTCAGGTCATGACGGACTTGATAATATTATGATCAAAAATATTGCTCCCTCTATTGTTAAGCCCTTAACGAATATTTTCAATCACTCTTTAGTTTCCGGAGAAGTTCCTGATGTACTTAAAATTGCAAAAGTTACCCCTGTTTACAAAAATGGTGATCGTTCTCTCTTCACTAACTATCGTCCCATATCTGTATTGCCATGCTTCTCTAAGTTATTAGAACGGTTGGTTGCAGACCGTCTTGAAAAATTTGTTTATAAATATAACATACTGTCACAATCTCAATATGGCTTCAGGGCAAAATATTCGACTCAAAATGCCTTGATTGATTTAGTTGATACAGTAACATCTAGTCTGGACAAACTTGAACATACCATTGGCATTTTTCTGGATCTTTCTAAGGCGTTCGATACAATAGATCATGATATATTAATGAGTAAACTAGAAGTGTATGGTATCAGGGGTATTGCCCTTCAATGGTTCAAAGATTACCTGAGAGAAAGGAAACAATTTGTTATCTGGCAAAAAAAACAATCCAGCTTCAAATCAATCACTTGTGGTGTACCTCAGGGCTCAATTTTAGGGCCCATATTATTTCTAATTTATGTTAATGACATCTGTAATTCTACCCAACTTCTGAAATTCATCCTATTTGCAGATGATACAAACATTTTCTATAGTGGAAAAAAATTAAATGACGCAGTTACCCTTATGAACACTGAATTAACTAACGTTTGTGAGTGGTTTACGTGTTATAGATTATCCTTGAATTTAAAGAAAACACATGCTATGGTTTTTACGAATAGATCTGTAGATAAAAACATTAATATTCGCCTCAACAATATTGTTATTGAACAGGTAAACTCATGTACATTCTTGGGTGTCGTCATTTACGATAAGCTGACGTGGAAAAATCATTGTCAGAAAGTTCTCACATTAATTTCCCGCAACCTTGGCATCATTAGAAAGCTTAAACATTATGTTCCTTCTTATATTTTGCTTTCCATTTATAATACGTTATCATTGTCATGTCTACAGTATTGTATACTTGCCTGGGGAAACACCCACAAAACACTCCTTGATAAGTTGTTTGTTGTTCAAAAAAAATCCTTAAGATTAATTAATGGGTCTGGCCCCAGAGATCACTCTGCCCCGCTATTTGTCAAATTCAACACCTTATCTGTATTTGATCTCTATAAATACCATATGTGTGCTTTAATGTATAACTTTGAAAAGACTGTATCTTTACCCTTGAATATTAGAGATCTGTTTGTATGGAACACTGATATTCATACCTACAACACTAGGGATTCAGATAAACTTCATCTAAGTAAAGTTAGGACAACTCTCCACCTTTCAACTGTTAGATATCAGGGACCTCTCCTTTGGAACAAAATTCGATCTTCCTGCCCATTAACTTCAATTAGAGTATGTAAGAAGTACTTCAAAAAACAACTTCTTCTTAATATAGTTAACGATAACTAGGAGCTTCAGGAATTTTTACTTAAATTGCCATGCGACTCAATATTAATAAAATTGTTAAGTTAAAGATGGTTATTTTTCTTTTAAATTGTATTTAATTACTTATCAGGTTATGAATTTATTAAATTACATTATTCAATAAATAAAACATATAATAACTATTGCTTATTTATTTTGAAAACTCATGATTGTAATTTCATATTTATATGTATTCTTTTTGAAGAGGCCAGACCTTGTACAAGCTTAGGCTTCTTGTCTGCGACCTTCCCATACTAATATTAAGTTCCGATAATAAGTTTTCCTTACATTGTACATGTACTACCTATTGGTATGGAAATAAACCTAAACCTAAACCTAAAGTACTTCAAGATAACTTTGATGAAATAGAAGATATTAAACTCCTAGAGTACACACTTGGAAACAAAGATTGTCAGGAAGTATTTAAAAGCATTAAAGGAGCTACAGATCAGATATGTCGCTGAAGGACAAAAGTTTACAGAGTGACAAAAGTGAAAATGGACTTTTGATCATGGTCTCAGAATGCAGTTCGTATAGCATTCGTAAAAAGAGTAGACTTGTGCTGAGGACTGACGTTTCTTGTAAGAGGAAATAATTAAATTAGTTTTTAATAATAGAATTTGGTGAATGTCAAAGCATCTAAACAGGTGTCTCGGTCCTTAAGGTAAAGATAAGAGTACGATCAAAAGATATCATAGAACAACAACGGCGAAGTTTACTGACTCAAGCCACTCTTCAAATACAAGAGTTGACAGTTCACAAAGAGATGATCATCCTTGACAGAGGATTGATTGCAGAAGAGTGTTTTAAGAAAAGCCTCTAAGCCCATTTGAGTCTGTTTGTCACTTTCGAATGACAAAGGTTTATCTTTCACCAACATACCTACACACTGCATATATAATGATTCAAGTAGTTCATGATAACTTTGATGAAATAGAAGATATTAAACTCCTAGAGTACACACTTGGAAACAAAGATTGTCAGGAAGTATTTAAAAGCATTAAAGGAGCTACAGATCAGATATGTCGCTGAAGGACAAAAGTTTACAGAGTGACAAAAGTGAAAATGGACTTTTGATCATGGTCTCAGAATGCAGTTCGTATAGCATTCGTAAAAAGAGTAGACTTGTGCTGAGGACTGCCGTTTCTTGTAAGAGGAAATAATAAAATTAGTTTTTAATAATAGAATTTGGTGAATGTCAAAGCATCTAAACAGGTGTCTCGGTCCTTAAGGTAAAGATAAGAGTACGATCAAAAGATATCATAGAACAACAACGGCGAAGTTTACCGACTCAAGCCACTCTTCAAATTCAAGAGTTGACAGTTCACAAAGAGATGATCATCCTTGACAGAGGATTGATTGCAGAAGAGTGTTTGAAGAAAAGCCTTTAAGTCCATTTGAGTCTGTTTGTCACTTTCGAATGACAAAGGTTTATCTTTCACCAACATACCTACACACTGCATATATAATGATTCAAGTACTTCATGATAACTTTGATGAAATAGAAGATATTAAACTCCTAGAGTACACACTTGGAAACAAAGATTGTCAGGAAGTATTTAAAAGCATTAAAGGAGCTACAGATCAGATATGTCGCTGAAGGACAAAAGTTTACAGAGTGACAAAAGTGAAAATGGACTTTTGATCATGGTCTCAGAATGCAGTTCGTATAGCATTCGTAAAAAGAGTAGACTTGTGCTGAGGACTGCCGTTTCTTGTAAGAAGAAATAATTAAATTAGTTTTTAATAATAGAATTTGGTGAATGTCAAAGCATCTAAACAGGTGTCTCGGTCCTTAAGGTAAAGATAAGAGTACGATCAAAAGATATCATAGAACAACAACGGCGAAGTTTACTGACTCAAGCCACTCTTCAAATACAAGAGTTGACAGTTTACAAAGAGATGATCATCCTTGACAGAGGATTGATTGCAGAAGAGTGTTTGAAGAAAAGCCTTTAAGTCCATTTGAGTCTGTTTGTCACTTTCGAATGACAAAGGTTTATCTTTCACCAACATACCTACACACTGCATATATAATGATTCAAGTACTTCATGATAACTTTGATGAAATAGAAGATATTAAACTCCTAGAGTACACACTTGGAAACAAAGATTGTCAGGAAGTATTTAAAAGCATTAAAGGAGCTACAGATCAGATATGTCGCTGAAGGACAAAAGTTTACAGAGTGACAAAAG
This sequence comes from Pycnopodia helianthoides, assembly GCA_032158295.1. Taxonomy (NCBI): domain Eukaryota; kingdom Metazoa; phylum Echinodermata; class Asteroidea; order Forcipulatida; family Asteriidae; genus Pycnopodia; species Pycnopodia helianthoides. The sequence continues at coordinate 13,965,908 of CM063253.1, read as the reverse complement.
TGAAAATGGACTTTTGATCATGGTCTCAGAATGCAGTTCGTATAGCATTCGTAAAAAAGAGTAGACTTGTGCTGAGGACTGCCGTTTCTTGTAAGAAGAAATAATTAAATTAGTTTTTAATAATAGAATTTGGTGAATGTCAAAGCATCTAAACAGGTGTCTCGGTCCTTAAGGTAAAGATAAGAGTACGATCAAAAGATATCATAGAACAACAACGGCGAAGTTTACTGACTCAAGCCACTCTTCAAATACAAGAGTTGACAGTTTACAAAGAGATGATCATCCTTGACAGAGGATTGATTGCAGAAGAGTGTTTGAAGAAAAGCCTTTAAGTCCATTTGAGTCTGTTTGTCACTTTCGAATGACAAAGGTTTATCTTTCACCAACATACCTACACACTGCATATATAATGATTCAAGTACTTCATGGTAACTTTGATGAAATAGAAGATATTAAACTCCTAGAGTACACACTTGGAAACAAAGATTGTCAGGAAGTATTTAAAAGCATTAAAGGAGCTACAGATCAGATATGTCGCTGAAGGACAAAAGTTTACAGAGTGACAAAAGTTAAAATGGACTATTGATCATGGTCTCAGAATGCAGTTCGTATAGCATTGGTAAAAAGAATAGACTTGTGCTGAGAACTGCCGTTTCTTGTAATAGGAAACAATTAAATTAGTTTTTAATAATATAATTTGGTGAATGTCAAAGCATCTAAACAGGTGTCTCTGTCCTTAAGGTAAAGATAAGAGTACGATCAAAAGATATCATAATAGAACAACAATGGCGGAGTTTGTTGACTCAAGCAAACTCTTCAAATACAAGAGTTGACAGTTTACAAAGAGATGATCATCCTTGACAGAGGATTGCTTGCAGACGAGTGTTTTAAGAAAAGCCTTTAACCCATTGAGTCTGTTTGTCACTTTCGAATGACAAAAGTTTATATTTCACCATTATACCTACACACTGAATTTATAATGATTCAAGTACTTTATGGTAACTTTGATGAAATAGAAAATATTAAACTCCTAGAGTACACAGTTGGAAACAAAGATTGTCAGGAAGTATTTAAAAGCATTAATGGAGCTACAGATAAGATATGTCGCTGAAGGAAAAAAGTTTACAGAGTGACAAAAGTGAAAAAGGAATTAGGAAATAGGTAATAGGAATTAATTAAATTAGTTTTTAATAATAGAATTTGGTGAATGTCAAAACATCTAAACAGGTGTCTTGGTCCTTAAGGTAAAGATAAGAGTATGATCAAAGGATATCATAGAACAACAACGGCGGAGTTTACTGACTCAAGCAAACTCTTCAAATACAAGAGTTGACAGTTCACAAAGAGATGATCATCCTTGACAGAGGATTGATTGCAGAAGAGTGTTTTAAGAAAAGCCTTTAAGTTCATTTGAGTCTGTTTGTCACTTTCGAATGACAAAGGTTTATCTTTCACCAACATACCTACACACTGCAATTATAATGATTCAAGTACTTCATGATAACTTTGATGAAATAGAAGATATTAAACTCCTAGAGTACACACTTGGAAACAAATACTGTCAGGAAGTATTTAAAAGCATTAAAGGAGCTACAGATCAGATATGTCGCTGAAGGACAAAAGTTTACAGAGTGACAAAAGTGAAAATGGACTATTGATCATGGTCTCAGAATGCAGTTCATATAGCATTGGTAAAAAGAGTAGACTTGTGCTGAGGACTGCCGTTTCTTGTAATAGGAAATAATTAAATTAGTTTTTAATAATAGAAACTGGTGAATGTCAAAGCATCTAAACAGGTGTCTCGGTCCTTAAGGTAAAGATAAGAGTACGATCAAAGGATATCATAGAACAACAACGGCGGAGTTTACTGACTCAAGCAACTCTTCAAATACAAGAGTTGACAGTTTACAAAGAGATGATCATCCTTGACAAAGGATTGATTGCAGAAGAGTGTTTTAAGAAGTGCCTTTGAGTCTGTTTGTCACTTTCGAATGACAAAGGTTTATCTTTCACCGACATACCTACACACTGCATTTATAATGATTCAAGTACTTCATGGTTACTTTGATGAAACAGAAGATATCAAACTCCAGAGTACAGACTTGGAAACAAAGATTGTCAGAAAGTATTTAAAAGCATTAAAGGAGCTACAGATCAGATATGTCGCTGAAGGACAAAAGTTTACAGAGTGACAATAGTTAAAATGGACTTTTGATCATGGTCTCAGAATGAAGTTCGTATAGCATTCGTAAAAAGAGTAGACTTGTGCTGAGGACTGCCGTTTCTTGTAAGAGGAAATAATTAAATTAGTTTTTAATAATAGAATTTGGTGAATGTCAAAGCATCTAAACAGGTGTCTTGGTCCTTAACCCTTTCAGTCCCACTCCCGGGATATCCCGGGTTCCGTAGACACGCACCAGATCCCGCTCCCGTGATATCCCGGGTGGCGCGGTCGCTTTACATTTGTATATGTCACGGTCGTACCATAAACGCTATAGGAATAAAAAAAACAGCACAGCACAGCTGATGAATGCCGCCCTCTTTTGATGTGCTTTGAGAAAGTTTGCTGTCGGGAATAGAGGACTTTTCCGTGTTTTTTTTAGCGCGACGTGTGTAAGGCTGTGCGACAGTCAAGTTGAGCATTTCCTCTACTCTCGGAGTTTTTCCTTGAAAACATGAGGCATTACTTCATCTGTGGTGTTCTTTTCTGAGCCTTTTTGATTTCTTAAAGATATAACAGAGTATTCAGGTGTGTATATTTATAACTGAAATGAAAAAATCATCGAAATCCATCAATGTTTGTAATCATTTGGGATGTCATTTGAAATGGTTGTAATCATACATGTATATTCAACGGTGTAGTTTCGCATCACTTTCGGCCAACTATTTCCGGTTTAACAGGATGTCAGAGGTCATTAAGGTCACCGAGGTCAACAAAAGGTCATGAAATTGTTGACAATCCTCTGGGTAATAAAGTGTTTTAGTATTGTTAAAAAATAATGAAAATTTTTTTTTTTATGAATTTTAAGGTAAACACAATCCAAATTGTGTGTTCTTTAAAAAAGTATACGGGATATGGGGGGTAACTGTGTACAAAGTATATGGGAATGAAAGGGTTAAGGTAAAGATAAGAGTACGATCAAAGGATATCATAGAACAACAACGGCAAAGTTTACTGACTCAAGCAACTCTTCAAATACAAGAGTTGACAGTTTACAAAGAGATGATCATCCTTGACAGAGGATTGATTGCAGAAGAGTGTTTTAAGAAGTGCCTTTGAGTCTGTTTGTCACTTTCGAATGACAAAGGTTTATCTTTCACCAACATACCTACACACTGCATATATAATGATTCAAGTACTTCATGATAACTTTGATGAAATAGAAGATATTAAACTCCTAGAGTACACACTTGGAAACAAAGATTGTCAGAAAGTATTTAAAAGCATTAAAGGAGCTACAGATCAGATATGTCGCTGAAGGACAAAAGTTTACAGAGTGACAAAAGTAAAAATGGACTTTTGATCATGGTCTCAGAATGCAGTTCGTATAGCACTCGTAAAAAGGTAGACTTGTGCTGAGGACTGACGTTTCTTGTAATAGGAAATAATTAAATTAGTTTTTAATAATAGAATTTGGTGAATGTCAAAGCATCTAAACAGGTGTCTCGGTCCTTAAGGTAAAGATAAGAGTACGATCAAAGGATATCATAGAACAACAACGGCGGAGTTTACTGACTCAAGCAACTCTTCAAATACAAGAGTTGACAGTTTACAAAGAGATGATCATCCTTGACAGAGGATTGATTGCAGAAGAGTGTTTTAAGAAGTGCCTTTGAGTCTGTTTGTCACTTTCGAATGACAAAGGTTTATCTTTCACCGACATACCTACACACTGCATTTATAATTATTCAAGTACTTCATGATAACTTTGATGAAACAGAAGATATCAAACTCCAGAGTACAGACTTGGAAACAGAGATTGTCAGGAAGTATTTAAAAGCATTAAAGGAGCTACAGATCAGATATGTCGCTGAAGGACAAAAGTTTACAGAGTGACAATAGTTAAAAAGGACTATTGATCATGGTCTCAGAATGCAGTTCGTATAGCATTCGTAAAAAGAGTAGACTTGTGCTGAGGACTGCCGTTTCTTGTAATAGGAAATATTTAAATTAGTTTTTAATAATAGAAACTGATGAATGTCAAAGCATCCAAACAGGTGTCTCGGTCCTTAAGGTAAAGATAAGAGTACGATCAAAGGATATCATAGAACAACAACGGCGAAGTTTACTGACTCAAGCCACTCTTCAAATACAAGAGTTGACAGTTTACAAAGAGATGATCATCCTTGACAGAGGATTGATTGCAGAAGAGTGTTTTAAGAAAAGCCTTTAAGTCCATTTGAATCTGTTTGTCACTTTCGAATGACAAAGGTTTATCTTTCACCAACATACCTACACACTGCATTTATAATGATTCAAGTACTTCATGATAACTTTGATGAAATAGAAGATATTAAACTCCTAGAGTACACACTTGGAAACAAAGATTGTCAGGAAGTATTTAAAAGCATTAAAGGAGCTACAGATCAGATATGTCGCTGAAGGACAAAAGTTTACAGAGTGACAAAAGTGAAAATGGACTATTGATCATGGTCTCAGAATGCAGTTCGTATAGCATTCGTAAAAAGAGTAACTTGTGCTGAGGACTGCCGTTTCTTGTAAGAGGAAACAATTAAATTAGTTTTTAATAATAGAATTTGGTGAATGTCAAAGCATCTAAACAGGTGTCTCGGTCCTTAAGGTAAAGATAAGAGTACGATCAAAGGATATCATAGAACAACAACGGCAAAGTTTACTGACTCAAGCCACTCTTCAAATACAAGAGTTGACAGTTTACAAAGAGATGATCATCCTTGACAGAGGATTGATTGCAGAAGAGTGTTTTAAGAAAAGCCTTTAAGTCCATTTGAGTCTGTTTGTCACTTTCGAATGACAAAGGTTTATCTTTCACCAACATACCTACACACTGCATTATATAATGATTCAAGTACTTCATGATAACTTTGATGAAATAGAAGATATTAAACTCCTAGAGTACACACTTGGAAACAAAGATTGTCAGGAAGTATTTAAAAGCATTAAAGGAGCTACAGATCAGATATGTCGCTGAAGGACAAAAGTTTAGAGTGACAAAAGTGAAAATGGACTATTGATCATGGTCTCAGAATGCAGTTCGTATAGCATTCGTAAAAAGAGTAGACTTGTGCTGAGGATGCCGTTTCTTGTAAGAGGAAGTAATTAAATTAGTTTTTAATAATAGAATTTGGTGAATGTCAAAGCATCTAAACAGGTGTCTCGGTCCTTAAGGTAAAGATAAGAGTACGATCAAAAGATATCATAGAACAACAACGGCAAAGTTTACTGACTCAAGCACTCTTCAAATACAAGAGTTGACAGTTTACAAAGAGATGATCATCCTTGACAGAGGATTGATCGCAGAAGAGTGTTTTAAGAAAAGCCTTTAAGTCCATTTGAGTCTGTTTGTCACTTTCGAATGACAAAGGTTTATCTTTCACCAACATACCTACACACTGCATTTATAATGATTCAAGTACTTCATGATAACTTTGATGAAATAGAAGATATTAAACTCCTAGAGTACACACTTGGAAACAAAGATTGTCAGGAAGTATTTAAAAGCATTAAAGGAGCTACAGATCAGATATGTCGCTGAAGGACAAAAGTTTACAGAGTGACAAAAGTGAAAATGGACTATTGATCATGGTCTCAGAATGCAGTTCGTATAGCATTCGTAAAAAGAGTAGACTTGTGGTGAGGACTGCCGTTTCTTGTAAGAGGAAATAATTAAATTAGTTTTTAATAATAGAATTTGGTGAATGTCAAAGCATCTAAACAGGTGTCTCGGTCCTTAAGGTAAAGATAAGAGTACGATCAAAAGATATCATAGAACAACAACGGCAAAGTTTACTGACTCAAGCCACTCTTCAAATACAAGAGTTGACAGTTTACAAAGAGATGATCATCCTTGACAGAGGATTGATTGCAGAAGAGTGTTTTAAGAAAAGCCTTTAATGTCCATTTGAGTCTGTTTGTCACTTTCGAATGACAAAGGTTTATCTTTCACCAACATACTACACACTGCATATAATGATTCAAGTACTTCATGATAACTTTGATGAAATAGAAGATATTAAACTCCTAGAGTACACACTTGGAAACAAAGATTGTCAGAAGTATTTAAAAGCATTAAAGGAGCTACGATCAGATATGCTCGCTGAAGGACAAAAGTTTACGAGTGACAAAAGTGAAAATGGAACCTTTGATCATGGTCTCAGAATGCAGTTCGTATAGCATTCGTAAAAAGAGTAGACTTGTGCTGAGGACATCCGTTTCTTGTAAGAGGAAATAATTAAATTGTTTTTAATAATAGAATTTGGTGAATGTCAAAGATCTAAACAGGTGTCCTTGTCCTTAAGGTAAAGATAAGAGTATGATCAAAGATATGAACAACAACGGCAAAGTTTACTGACTCAAGCCACTCTTCAAATACAAGATTGACAGTTTACAAAGAGATGATCATCCTTGACAGAGGATTGATTGCAGAAGAGTGTTTTAAGAAAAGCTTAAGTCTTTGAGTCTGTTTGTCACTTTCGAATGACAAAGGTTTATCTTTCACCAACTACCTACACATGCATATATAATGATTCAAGTACTTCATGATAACTTTGATGAAATAGAAGATATTAAACTCTAGAGTAACAACTTGGAAACAAAGATTGTCAGGAAGATTTAAAAGCATTAAAGAGCTACAGATCAATATGTCGCTGAAGGACAAAAGTTTAGATGACAAAAGTGAAAATGGACTTTGATCATGGTCTCAGAATGCAGTTCGTATAGCATTCGTAAAAAGAGTAGACTGTGTGAGAGACTGCCGTTTCTTGTAAGAGGAAATAATTAAATTAGTTTTTAATAATAGAATTTGGTGAATGTCAAACATCTAAACAGGTGTCTTAGTCCTTAAGGTAAGATAAGAGTAGATCAAAGATAAGAACAACAACGGCAAAGTTTACTGACCAAGCACTCTTCAAAATACAAGAGTTGACAGTTTACAAAGAGATGATCATCCTTGACAGAGGATTGATTGCAGAATGAGGTTTATAAAGCAAGTCCTTTGAGTCTGTTTGTCACTTTCGAATGACAAAGGTTTTCTTTCACAACATACCTACACACTGCATTTATAATGATTCAAGTACTTCATGATAACTTTGATGAAATAGAAGATATTAAACTCCTAGAGTACACACTTGGAAACAAGATTGTCAGGAAGTATTAAAAGCATTAAAGGAGCTACAGATCAGATATGTCGCTGAAGGACAAAGTTTAAGAGTGACAAAAGTGAAAATGGACTTTGATCATGGTTCTCAGAATGCAGTTCGTATAGCATTCGTAAAAAGAGTAGACTTGTGTGAGGACTGCGTTTCTTGTAAGAGGAAATAATTAAATTAGTTTTTAATAATAGAATTTGGTGAATGTCAAAGCATCTAAACAGGTGTCTCGGTCCTTAAGGTAAAGATAAGAGTACGATCAAAAGATATCATAGAACAACAACGGCAAAGTTTACTGACTCAAGCAACTCTTCAATACAAGAGTTGACAGTTTAAAAGAGATGATCATCCTTGACAGAGGATTGATTGCAGAAGAGTGTTTTAAGAAAAGCTTGTCCATTTGAGTCTGTTTGTCACTTTCGAATGACAAAGGTTTATCTTTCAACCAACATACCTACACACTGCATTTATAATGATTCAAGTACTTCATGATAACTTTGATGAAATAGAAGATATTAAACTCCTAGAGTACACACTTGGAAACAAAGATTGTCAGGAAGTATTTAAAGCATTAAAGGAGCTACAGATCAGATATGTCGCTGAAGGACAAAAGTTTACAGAGTGACAAAAGTGAAAATGGACTTGATCATGGTTCAGAATGCAGTTCGTATAGCATTCGTAAAAAGAGTAGACTTGTGCTGAGGACTGCCGTTTCTTGTAAGAGGAAATAATTAAATTAGTTTTTAATAATAGAATTTGGTGAATGTCAAAGCATCTAAACAGGTGTCTCGGTCTTAAGGTAAAGATAAGAGTACGATCAAAGATATCATAGAACAACAACGGCAAAGTTTACTGACTCAAGCAACTCTTCAAATACAAGAGTTGACAGTTTACCAAAGAGATGATCATCCTTGACAGAGGATTGATCGCAGAAGAGTGTTTTAAGAAAAGCCTTTAAGTCCATTTGAGTCTGTTTGTCACTTTCGAATGACAAAGGTTTATCTTTCACCAACATACCTACACACTGCATATATAATGATTCAAGTACTTCATGATAACTTTGATGAAATAGAAGATATTAAACTCCTAGAGTACACACTTGGAAACAAAGATTGTCAGGAAGTATTTAAAAGCATTAAAGGAGCTACAGATCAGATATGTCGCTGAAGGACAAAAGTTTACAGAGTGACAAAAGTGAAATGGACTATTGATCATGGTCTAAAATGCAGTTCGTATAGCATTCGTAAAAAGAGTAGACTTGTGCTGAGGACTGCCGTTTCTTGTAAGAGGAAATAATTAAATTAGTTTTAATAATAGAATTTGGTGAATGTCAAAGCATTAAACAGGTGTCTCGGTCCTTAAGGTAAAGATAAGAGATACGATCAAAGATCAATGAACAACAACGGCAAGTAGTTTTACTGACTCAAGCCACTCTTCAAATACAAGAGTTGACAGTTTACAAAGAGATGATCATCCTTGACAGAGGATTGATTGCAGAAGAGTAGTTTTAAGAAGCCTTTAAGTCCATTGGAGTCTAGTTTGTCACTTTCGAATGACAAAGGTTTATCTTTCACCAACATCCTACACACTGCATAATAAAATTCAAGTACTTCATGATAACTTTGATGAAATAGAAGATATTAAACCCTAGAGTAACACTTGGAAACAAAGGATTGTCAGGAAAGTATTTAAAAAGCATTAAAGGAGCTACAGATCAGTATATGTCCTGAAGACAAAAGTTAGAGTGACAAAAGTGAAAATGGACTATTGATCATGGTCTCAAATGCAGTTCTATAGCAATTGTAAAAGAGTAACTTGTGTGAGGACTGCCGTTTCTTGTAAGAGAAAAATTAAATTAGTTTTAATAATAGAATTTGGTGAATGTAAAGCATCTAAACAGGTGTCTCGTCCTTAGGTAAAGATAAGATACGATCAAAGATCTAGAACAACAACGGCAGTTTACTGATACCAAACTCTTCAAATACAAGAGTTGACAGTTACAAAGAGATGATCATCCTTGACAGAGATTGATTGCAGAAGTGTTTAAGAAGGCCTTTATCTGTTTGTCACTTTCGAATGACAAAGGTTATCTTCACAACATACCAACACTGTTTAAAGATTCAAGTACTTCATTAACTTTGATGAAAAAAGTATTAAACCCTAAGTACACACTGAAACAAAGATGTCAAATATTTAAAACATTAAAGAGTACAGAAGATAGTCCTGAAGACAAGTTTACAGAGTGACAAAGTAAAAGACTATTGAAGGTCAGAATGCAGTCGAAGCATTGTAAAAGAGTAGACTTGTGCTAGGACTCCGTTTCTTTAATAGGAAAAATTAAATAGTTTTTAATATAGAATTGGTGAATGTCAAAGCATAAACATGTCTCGCTTAAGGTAAAGTAAAGTACGATCAAAAGATTCATAGAAAACAACGGCAAGTTTACTGACTCAAGCAACTTTCAAATCAAGACTCTTCAAATACAAAGTTGACAGTTTACAAAGAGATGATCATCCTTGACAGAGGATTGATGCAGAAGAGTGTTTTAAAGAAAAGCCTTTAAGTCCATTTGAGTCTGTTTGTCACTTTCGAATGACAAAGGTTTATCTTTCACCAACATACCTACACACTGCATTATAATGATTCAAGTACTTCATGATAACTTTGATGAAATAGAAGATATTAAACTCCTAGAGTACACACTTGGAAACAAAGATTGTCAGGAAGTATTTAAAAGCATTAAAGGAGCTACAGATCAGATATGTCGCTGAAGGACAAAAGTTTACAGAGTGACAAAAGTGAAAATGGACTATTGATCATGGTCTCAGAATGCAGTTCGTATAGCATTCGTAAAAAGAGTAGACTTGTGCTGAGGACTGCCGTTTCTTGTAAGAGGAAAAATTAAATTAGTTTTTAATAATAGAATTTGGTGAATGTCAAAGCATCTAAACAGGTGTCTCGTCCTTAAGGTAAAGATAAGAGTACGATCAAAAGATATCATAGAACAACAACGCGAAGTTTACTGACTCAAGCACTCTTCAAATACAAGAGTTGACAGTTTACAAAGAGATGATCATCCTTGACAGAGGATTGATGCAGAAGAGTGTTTTAAGAAAAGCCTTTAAGTCCATTTGAGTCTGTTTGTCACTTTCGAATGACAAAGGTTTATCTTTCACCAACATACCTACACACTGCATATATAATGATTCAAGTACTTCATGATAACTTTGATGAAATAGAAGATATTAAACTCCTAGAGTACACACTTGGAAACAAAGATTGTCAGGAAGTATTTAAAAGCATTAAAGGAGCTACAGATCAGATATGTCGCTGAAGGACAAAAGTTTACAGAGTGACAAAAGTGAAAATGGACTTTGATCATGGTCTCAAAAAAAAAAAAAAAAAAAAAAAAAAAAAAAAAAAAAAAAAAAAAAAAAAAAAAAAAAAAAAAAAAAAAAAAAAAAAAAAAAAAAAAAAAAAAAAAAAAAAAAAAAAAAAAAAAAAAAAAAAAAAAAAAAAAAAAAAAAAAAAAAAAAAAAAAAAAAAAAAAAAAAAAAAAAAAAAAAAAAAAAAAAAAAAAAAAAAAAAAAAAAAAAAAAAAACTCTTCAAATACAAGAGTTGACAGTTTACAAAGAGATGATCATCCTTGACAGAGGATTGATTGCAGAAGAGTGTTTTAAGAAAAGCCTTAAGTCCATTTGAGTCTGTTTGTCACTTTCGAATGACAAAGGTTTATCTTTCACCAACATACCTACACACTGCATATATAATGATTCAAGTACTTCATGATAACTTGATGAAATAGAAGATATTAAACTCCTAGAGTACACACTTGGAAACAAAGATTGTCAGGAAGTATTTAAAAGCATTAAAGGAGCTACAGATCAGATATGTCGCTGAAGGACAAAAGTTTACAGAGTGACAAAAGTGAAAATGGACTTTTGATCATGGTCTCAGAATGCAGTTCGTATAGCATTCGTAAAAAGAGTAACTTGTGCTGAGGACTGCCGTTTCTTGTAAGAGGAAATAATTAAATTAGTTTTTAATAATAGAATTTGGTGAATGTCAAAGCATCTAAACAGGTGTCTCGGTCCTTAAGGTAAAGATAAGAGTAACGATCAAAAGATATCATAGAACAACAACGGCGAAGTTTACTGACTCAAGCAACTCTTCAAATACAAGAGTTGACAGTTTACAAAGAGATGATCATCCTTGACAGAGGATTGATTGCAGAAGAGTGTTTTAAGAAAAGCCTTTAAGTCCATTTGAGTCTGTTTGTCACTTTCGAATGACAAAGGTTTATCTTTCACCAACATACCTACACACTGCATATATAATGATTCAAGTACTTCATGATAACTTTGATGAAATAGAAGATATTAAACTCCTAGAGTACACACTTGGAAACAAAGATTGTCAGGAAGTATTTAAAAGCATTAAAGGAGCTACAGATCAGATATGTCGCTGAAGGACAAAAGTTTAGAGTGACAAAAGTGAAAATGGACTATTGATCATGGTCTCAGAATGCAGTTCGTATAGCATTGGTAAAAAGAGTAGACTTGTGCTGAGGACTGCCGTTTCTTGTAATAGGAAATAACTAAATTAGTTTTTAATAATAGAATTTGGTGAATGTCAAAGCATCTAAACAGGTGTCTCGGTCCTTAAGGTAAAGATAAGAGTACGATCAAAAATATCATAAAGAACAACGGCGGAGTTTACTGACTCAAACCACTCTTCAAATACAAGAGTTGACAGTTTACAAAGAGATGATCATCCTTGACAGAGGATTGATTGCAGAAGAGTGTTTTAAGAAGTGCCGTTTGAGTCTGTTTGTCACTTTCGAATGACAAAGGTTTATCTTTCACCGACATACCTACACACTGCATTTATAATGATTGAAGTACTTCATGGTAACTTTGATGAAATAGAAGATATCAAACTCTAGAGTACAGACTTGGAAACAAAGATTGTCAGGAAGTATTTAAAAGCATTAAAGGAGCTACAGATCAGATATGTCGCTGAAGGACAAAAGTTTACAGAGTGACAATAGTTAAAAAGGACCATTGATCATGGTCTCAGAATGCAGTTCGTATAGCATTCGTAAAAAGAGTACACTTGTGCCGAGGACTGTCATTTATTGTAATAGGAAATATTTAAATTAGTTTTTAATAATAGAAACTGATGAATGTCAAAGCATCCAAACAGGTGTCTCGGTCCTTAAGGTAAAGATAAGAGTATGATCAAAGGATATCATAGAACAACAACGGCGGAGTTTACTGACTCAAGCCACTCTTCAAATACAAGAGTTGACAGTTTACAAAGAGATGATCATCCTTGACAGAGGATTGCTTGCAGAAGAGTGTTTTAAGAAGAGCATTTCAATCCATTCGGGTCTGTTTTTTACTTTCAAATGACAAAGGTTTATCTTCCACCAATATACCTACACACTGCATTTATAATGATATAAAAAGAGTAGACTTGTTCTTAGGACTGCCTTTTATTGTCATAGTAAATATTTAAATTAGTTTTTAATAATAGAAACTGATGAATGTCCAAGCATCCAAACAGATGTCTCAGTCCTCAAAGTAAAGATAAGAGTACGATAAATAAATGGTTGAACAAAAGCGGCAGAGTATATAGTGCCTCGAACAACTCTCAACATACAAGAGTTGATAGTTTACAGACTCTAGTTCTTCCGGATTGTTTTTGAGAACGAAAAAAATATATTATAGAACTGTAACAGAAGAGTTTAGTGCCTTAAGTCACTCTCAAATCACAAGAGTTGATAGTTTACAAAGAGAAGAGCATCCCAGACTGAGGATGGATTTCAGAAAATGTTTTTTTATAAGCCTTTAGTTGTAATTTAACTGAACCGTTATCAATCAAGAAGCATTTTGTCAGCAGCATACAATTGAAGTAATCAAACAGATGTGAAACATAGTGTAGTGAGACTTTTCATTGAAACCACGCAAGGTGAATCATGAGCACATGATACTTTTTACCTACTTTCATTTAAAATTTCTTTTTGTGCTAGAAAGTTTTGTTATTCAGTCTAAACTAACAGCCTAAATCTTTTAAAACAGTTAGAAAGTTGCAACACCCAATTATTGCTTTTATGTTGCACATGATTATAATAATAAGAAAATTTAATATATTTTCAAGTGCTAGATAATGAACAGACAATCCCTCGAAAATTTGTGGTCTACAACACCACATAGTGCTTGTGCTTTTCTATGTGCACAAATGCATTTTTGTGAACAAACATAGAATTGCTCATTTTGTCAGTTTCAAAACTTTTCGAAAATCATTTATCTTTTTAATAAGGACTAATTTCAATCACATAGTTTTTCCCTTATAAAAAAACAACCATTCAATTCGGGGAGTCATTATGCTTGAAAAACTGGATTCGTTCCTGTCGTTCCTTCTGATGACTGCAGCTCCTTGTGATTACATCTACTAGAGGTGCGGGTTTCAAGTTCTGAATTCAGAAAATATCCTCATAGATTGTACAGTAAAGTTTTAATACAATCTTTAACTGGTTCCATCTTCTTCTGCACAACTCCTGCATCTGGCAGTAATTAAGGGCAATTTTGTCTCGTCCTTTATTTTCCAAGTTCGCCACAAATGATGCAATTCAGTGTACTGCCAGCTTCCTGTACATAGTTTCAACGGCACAACCTCAAAGCCGATCTGATGTTACCCGTAACCCTGGGTGCGGGCCTATTACCAGGTGGTTCCACCCTAGGAAGATGAACCTGGGACATCGCGTGGGCAGGAGTGTCAGACCTGAAGTAGCCCCGAAGCTACTCGCTACCCGTACAAAGTTTTTAAAAGTACTGTAACGACATGTGACTGAAATTGTCTCTTATTTAATTTTTCTAAATTGCTGTGTGGTGATCATAACTGTCCAACTGTTAACAGTCAGGATTTGTGTAAAGTAAACATTTCAGACTCAAATATGTGTGTCCCTTATTGGATTCAGGAATGAAACCATGATTAAACAGCTCCAGGCTGCTGTGCAGGTTTGCAGTGAGACTAAATGTATTTCATATCTAATATTTAACAGGTTTTTAGGTATATTATGAATTCACCACACACCTAAAAAATTACATACATAAAGTTACGTTTTTGAAATTGTATACCATGGAGGAGGACATCTATTTACCCAGTCTTTTAATCTCACCACTTGATTAAAAAAAAAGCAAAAAATTGCATTAAGATGTTTGAGATGCTGGGATGTACAGTAATAACCATAAAAACCACACTGAACGTTTGCATTCTTCCTCCTTGCACACAGCTATGTATCAAATTAAACTCTAATAAAGAAAACACACTTCATAATTTGAGAAAGCTGTCGATTAAGTGCTTTCTGAATCCATTAGAGGGTAAAGCTACTTCAGTGAGCCCACTTTATAGCATTTTGTTTTGCATTTGTGTACATTTAAAAAGGAAGTAACTTTTGATTACAATTGTAAGATTACAATGGCATGTACAGTAGTCTACAGTTGCATTTCAAATACATGATCAGAATTTTGGAGCCTTAAATGAAACCATACTTTACGTATCTTTTCTCAAATAACCACAACATTTTTGGCTGAGCTAAGGTACATCAGAGGCTATTCAACTGTTTGATTGAAATGATCTAAGGCAAAAGTTAAACTAATTGGGAGCAGATTTTCCTGTTTCTTCAGTGGCAGTCATGCCTCAACCAAAACTCTTCTGACCATGGCCACAAGAATCTTATACTATACTAACTAATGCACAGTGCTCCTAATCACCAATTACACTTTGGTGTACACCCCTATTGAACATGTACATTGTACACGATATTAAGCAGTGGCATAGCCAGGATATTTTCACTGGCGGAACATGGAGTGGGGTCAATGAGTTCAAGTGGGAGGGGGGTAGGGCCATGATTTTGTAGGCACTACATGTATCTGGAGTTATTCGTTGGGGGCACCTGGGGGGCACTGGAAAGTTTTTTGGGATTGTGCTCAAGGCCACCCCCACTCCCGATACACCGCTGATGATGGGCCAATATGATGGCTTTGCCCAAGTCACTGATGATGATGATGATGATGATGTGTACATTTTAGGCCTTTGCTACATCATCTGATAAGGAATAGGGATCCTCCATAGATCTGAATGGCATTCTCGATCCAAACCTGTATCCCGATGACCATCGCCAAAGGAATCCAAGTCTGAAGTGCTCATTCTAATGCATTACAGCACTGTTATGCACAATGTACATGATAAGCCAATATGATGGCTTTGCCCAAGTCACTGATGATGATGATGATGATGATGGTGTACATTTTAGGCCTTTGCTACATCATCTGATAAGGAATAGGGATCCTCCATAGATCTGAATGGCAATCTCGATCCAAACCTGTATCCCGATGACCATCGCCAAAGGAATCCAAGTCTGAAGTGCTCATTCTAATGCATTACAGCACTTTTATGCACAATGTACATGATAAGCCAATATGATGGCTTTGTCCTAAGTCACTGATGATGATGATGATGATGATGATGTACATTTTAGGCCTTTGCTACATCATCTGATAAGGAATAGGGATCCTCCATAGATCTGAATGGCATTCTCGATCCAAACCTGTATCCCGATGACCATCGCCAAAGGAATCCAAGTCTGAAGTGCTCATTCTAATGCATTACAGCACTGTTATGCACAATGTACATGATAAGCCAATATGATGGCTATGTCCATGTCTTTAATGATGATGTACAATGTAGACCTCATCATCTGATAGTGAGAGGAATCTTCAACAGATCTGATTGGCAACCTCGATCCAAACTTGTATCCCGATGACCTTCGTCACAAGAATCAAAGTCTGGTGGGCTCAACCAATGAACTATACCACTAGATTATGTTGATGGATATCTAGTATCAAACTTTATGTCCTATTTCATTTTTCTGTATTTTAAGATACTTATTTAGGACTCATTTTTTGACGACCAGAAATGCAAGAATCAAAGTCCAAAGTGCTACCCAAAGAGTTTAGAGGTGCCTAAGATCATCGACAATGTATACTAATCAGTTAGTTTTTATTCCTCTCAGTCACTTTTTGTGCTCACTATTACATTCTTGTTGGTGGTGATAAAATATCAAAGTATACAATTAGATAGTTTTCTGTTTGGCACATTCAGCACTCAAGAATTATGCAAAGTATGGTTTCAAATATACCTCATCAACATAACTACGAACTGCGTATTAAAATTATTCAATACTCGCTGGCAACTTTTTGGGGACAGAGCCTACAAATCTGCAACAGCAAACTGCACACTGTCAACATTTGTGAACAATTTATAGCCAAGTGATAACAATTATAGTGACTTTATTGTTTGGTCTACTACTGTACACAACATGATAGCTATACTACTCCACTATGGGTTTGAAATACCTCAAACATCAACTTAAACATTGTTCCACACAAGAGCTCATAACAAGCTACATGTACAAGCCTTTTTGAATTGTTTTATGTACAAAGTGTACCACTTCTTTTCGAAAGCAAACTTTTTTTGTATGACAATCATCACAAGAATTAAAGTCTGATGTGTAAGATTTTTATTTGTATAGTTTGACGCATTGCATGGTAATATTCATTTGGTTTGCGGTAACACCATGTGATTATATCTACTTTGCTGGGTAGATTGCTCTGATAAGAACTTCTCTTGCCGGTATACTTGCTGTTATACACTGCAGCTGTAAAATTAATCATAGAGTTCCTTTCTATCCACTAAATCAAGGTCAGGCTAATTTTCTAGACCCCCCCCCCCCAAAAAAGTGCCCCCAAAACAACGTAGTAGAATAACAGCAAGACAAGCTCTTACAAGAGCAATCTACACAGCAAAACAGCAGTGAATAACTTGACACTTTTATTTGTATTTGTTAATTTATTTATTTCGTTTGGTATGTTTTTTTTTAAGTTTTTTTTTAGGGGTGAGGCGGGGCAAAGACATTTTCGGGTCGTTTTAGGTATCAAACAATTCATTTGTGCCTTTTTTCTTTCAACTGGGGGCAAGGGGCCAGAGACACCCAAGCAACCCCCCATGCTGGTTACACCCCTGCAAAGTAGACATGATCACATGGTCTTAAAGTAAACCAAATATTTAAAAAAAAATGGACCCTTGTAACTGCAATGTTGCCGACTTTAACCACGAGGTGAAATCTTGACTATTCAATTTAACAAGGCACAGTTGAGTGGAATAGAAACGCCAGTTTTCACTAAGTGACAAAATCTGCAACAATGCATGAATGCAATGCATTCAATATTTGTTTAATACAACTCACACATAGATCCTTGTCATTTCAAATTTTAAAAGGAAAGCAGAATGGAAAACTTTCCTATTGATGTCCATGTGGGACTCCTATAATAAATGCTTGAGCATACACAAATTAAATGACAAGGATCTCTCGGTGTGGTAAATAAGTACAATTAATTTTTAGCTTTATTCAAAATGTTTTATATAAGAGCGTTTAAAATGTAGAGTTACAACTAAAAATTTAGTTTAATTTAAGTTAAAATTAGGTTTCTTCAATTAAAAAAACAAAACAATTATAAACAGGTGTAGTGTTTTACATGTTCGGCTTTGGAAAGGGGCATTTCAGATTTATCAATGTTTTTATAACCTTCTTTTTTTTAAACCACCACCTTTGTACATGCAACTTTGGTATCTGTGTTTTTTTTCTTTTTATTTGTTTGAAATGAAATTGAGTGTAATTTTTGATATAAAAAATGAATGTAAATATCAAAGCATTTATAATTCTGAATGACCCCCTTAGACTGAATAACATTCTGAAGCATTCACATCTGATGTTTGATTGATTCAACCGATGACTGCAGAAAAAGTAGTTTTTGACATCTGTGGTTTTGATATTTCCTATTTCATTTTTTAGTGTTATTCTTATTCTCATTTCAATTACACTTCTGCACCTCTGTAATTGGCTTTATATTGATAAACTTGTTTTAAAATAAGCGCTGATTCTGTCTACAAGCACGAGACGTAATACCAAGCAATCTAAATTATAACACATGTCCTCAAGATTATCGACAGCCAGCAAACAGGTACAGTTTAACCCATGTGTCAATTCTTACGAGGATGAGTTGAGTTCCAAAGTGTTTTCAATTGACACGCATGCAAGTTAGTTTGTTTGACAAATGCAAACAAATTCTTCTAAGATTTGCTTCTAAAGATAAGTTTGAAGTGTTCATTAATCCATTACCTTTCTAATAGCTATACAGACAGTGAAAAAAGATTGAGGGAGAAAGAGTTTTTAGATATTGACCTTTTCCATTAAGGATATCTTAATCTCATTTAATACTCTAGCCCTTTTGTAATTGTGAGATTTAAAGTTTTAAATTAATGCCCATTGCTAGTCTGTTTCGAACTTTAATTTACAATCTCAAGCTGATGAAGTCAGAAATACAGTTAACTTGTCACACGGTTTGAGTTCCAAAACTGCATATAGAACGCATGCATTCACTTTATTGAAATTTCTAACCATCTCTAAGAATTGCTCTAGGATAAGTTTGAAGGTTACTGAACCATTCCTTTCAATACTCAGACAGCTGAAGATAGGAAAAGAGATTTAGTATAGGACTTTCCATACAGGCATATTTGTAAACCTCATTATATACTCAAGCCTTCTGCATTGATGAGGATACAGAAGTATTAAATTATTGCTATGCTTTCTGTTCGACTTTGATGTTACAATCAAGCTGATGAAGTCAGCTAACTTGAACAAGGATTGTATTCAAAACTAAGCATAGGAATCATTTCACTTTATTGATGCTACCACTGCTAGGGAATTCCTGAGGATCATAATGAAGTTACTGAGCTTCCTCCATAATAACACTGTTTCAGATATATCTTCTTAAAAGTATAAGTTAGAGTGATAATAAGATCAGTAAGCAAGGATCACATAATCGACATACCACCACTGATGGCACCTTTGGAACACATGTAACGAGCCTTCCAGAACCTGTAACCAAGGTAAAGGCCTCACTTGAGCAGTCTTGGCTACAAATCACTTTTTTGCTTTCGTAGAACCTAATTCTTCTAAGATATAGGCCTTCCTATACAGGCATAGTTGTCAGTATATATTCAAGCCATCTGCCATATTGTGGATTCAGAAGTACTAAATTCTTGCTGTGCTTTCCTTTTGACTTTGATGTTACAATCAAGCTGATGAATAGTCAGCTAACTTGAACAAGGATTGTATTCAAAACTAGCATAAGAATCATTTCACTTTATTGGTGCTACCACTGCTAGGGATATCCTGAGGGTCATAATTGAAGTTACTGAGCTTCCTCCATAATAACACTGTTTCAGATATATCTTCTTAAAAGTATAAGTTAGAGTGATAATAAGATCAGTATGCAAGATCACATAATGGACATACCATCAATGAAGGCACCTTTGGAACACATGTAATGAGCCTTCCAGAACCTGTAACCAAGGTAAATGGCCTCACTTGAACAGTCTTGGTTACAAATCACGTTTTTGTTTTCGTAGAGCCTAATTATTCTAAGATATAAGCCTTCCCATACAGGCATAGTTGTCAGTATATATTCATGCCATCTGAAATGATGAGGATTCAGAAGTACTAAATTCTTGCTGTGCTTTCCGTTTTGACTCTGATGTTGCAATCAAGCTGATAAAGTCAGAAATCAGCTAACTTGTACAAGGTTTGTATTCAAAACTAGCATAAGAACCATTTCACTTTATTGAATTCTACCACTGCTAGGGAATTCCTTGGGGTCATAGTTGAAGTTACTGAGCTTCTTCCAATACTCTGAGATGCTGAAGATAACATAACTTTGTTTCAGAATATCTTCAGAATATCACCTTTGGCAACACATGTAATGAGCCTTCCAGAACCTGTAACCAAGGTAAAGGCCTCAC
Source organism: Pycnopodia helianthoides (assembly GCA_032158295.1). Classification (NCBI taxonomy): domain Eukaryota; kingdom Metazoa; phylum Echinodermata; class Asteroidea; order Forcipulatida; family Asteriidae; genus Pycnopodia; species Pycnopodia helianthoides. The sequence goes on along the minus strand of CM063253.1, from coordinate 13,945,633 downwards.
TTGAGCAGTCTTGGCTACAAAACACTTTTTCGCTTTTGTAGAACCTAATTCTTTTAATCAATCTTATGCTTTTTAGTTATTCACCACCAAGGTTCTACTTTTGAAGTTGAAAATTACAAACATACTCGCAAAGTCCAAAGTCCATTGAGAGAAGACAACAAGACAATAACAATGAGTTCCACATGAGTAAGAAAGCTGCATAACACTTGCGTTGGAAAGTCATTGCTGACGAGTTCTTTATATTATGATCATTTAGAGAAATTACTGCCTTGGACCAAACATTATTTACTAGATAGAGTTAAATACATTACAGAGAAAGTTGTATTACATACAAGGAAACCCAATCAGAGGCTGATGAAAGGTTTAAGTACGATGCTGCTATTTTAAAATAAAACAATGGCATTGTACACTTAGTGACATGGCGTGTCATGGCCAAGCATTTAAGAACTCAGAACACAATAGCTGTTGTTTCTGATCAGCACAGGGTGGGTTTGTGTTTCGATCATAATACTTGTGTCCTTAAGCAAGACACTTAACCATTATTGCTTCGTCCTTTGGATGGGACGTAAGGACGTAGGCTTTGTGTGTTGTGTAATGCACATAAAAGAACCTAGTAACACTTTTTGCTAAGAGAAGAGGTTTGCCCCGTTGTTTCTGGCAATTAATGCCGAATGCACCGAAGCACCTTGTAAACCGTAAATAGGTGCTTCATCAATCATAACAATCAAACACCAGTCTTAAATGTTTGTTAAAGCGCTATGATTACCTTGTTTGCAGATACATGCACTATATAAGACTATTTACTATTATTTTTAAAGGAGAATTCAACTTTTTTACTTCATTTTATAACCAGGAGATGTTGGTGGCCTTGCCAAATCTCACATAAAATTTCGCTAGATTCATGAGTTTATAAATATATTTATTTTGATTCCATTCGCACAAACAATATCCTATAATCTAAAACTTACAACTAAATCATAACCTGAAACTGAACATTTAGCTAAGCACTAGATCTAAACCTACATATTCATCTAAAAACTACAACTAACTATCAATCTTAAACTTAAACCTTCATAAAAAATAACTTCTCTACATAAGCACTGAACCTTAAACCTACATGTACACCTTAACTCCAACTAAGTATTTACCTAACTATAAAATATTGCACTTCTTCCGGTTAAACATTTATAAAAAATTGCACATATCTGGTTTAAAATTTTTAAACTGTCAGTGTTGTCATTTCATGAATGATCCAAATGAAGGGTTAAAAGCATAAACAAAAATATAGCACACAATATGTTAACAATTTAAAACCTGATATGAATAGTGTCAGTTTAAAAATGATGCAAATAAAAGATGTACAAACTTTTTAAAATATTGCACATAAAAGGCTTGAAAGTTTAAAACGATTAAAAAACAAATAAATGTTATTGTCAGTTAAAAATATAATCGGCTCGAAAATTTTAAAAACATTGCACTTAATCAGCGGCATAGCCAGGATATTTTTCACAGGGCATTGATTCTCAGTGGGTCCAGTCCTCAATTGCAAAGTATTTAACCAATCAATTATTAGTGTATTTGCGATCATGAGTAGTGTGCAAAGATATTATGTGCTTCTCATCTGTACTGTAATGCTATGCTACAGTACATTATAATACTATTTGGTTTATCCATACACTGATGTGAGAATTGCGAAGTATACTCAGTATTTTCCCGAGTCCAGTCAGAAAAAAATCAACGGCGCCTGTGGATTTTTTTATCACTGGAGTGCAGGCAAATTACTTGGAATGTATAGGAACGAACAACCTTTTACATTCTAGAGCAGATGTCTAACCAGTTCAAATTCTATAGTTAGCAGCACGTACCACAACAATTTAATTAATAGATATTAAATTTGCATCGGGGAAAAAGATTATTTCGTTTTACCCAAACACTAATGTGAGTAAAGACTTTCCCAAGTCCTGTAAACAAATATATCCTCATGTCTATTACTCGGGTGGTCTTTCCACTAGAATAAAGAGAATATTCGGTAGCTAGAGGCAATCCGAAGACTCCATTTCAGCAACGGGTTACCCAAAATATAAAAGATTTCGAAAACATAAAGGCGTGATGCAAACCCTTATCTTAAGGGGTACTCATTGATACTCTTTACAAAGAAGCGCAATTGACTGGTTAAATACTTCGCAATTGACAATGTATGCTGCAGAAAACATCGTGGCAGGGTTGTGTCGTGTCTTCGTAGCTCTCCTAGCTTTTTGTGGAGGGCAATGCATATGTATTTTTTTTCTCGGGGACTGGGAAGGGGGGACTGGGAAGGGGGCACTAGAAATATGTGTGGGGAAGCACAAGCCCCCTTTAAGCCCCCTTGGCTACGCCGCTGAGCTAAAAACATTTGAATTGTACTTGAGACTTAATTGCACTTGATTTGTATTACTGGGTTAAACAAATTTAAAACATTGCACTCTTACATGTTAATGTATTGCACTAGAAATGATTGTGTTTCACATAATTGCTTTCTATTGCACCTATTGGACATTGCACTATATTAAGAATTGCACATGAAAGGAACAGGGCCTTGTGTTTTGTAATGGGAGACCTCGGCAATCACAATTTATAGACTTGGTAGACTTTCAGAATGATGAGCTTAATGCAGCCAATGAAAACACTAGAACCGATTCCATCTCAGTCCAAATGAAGAAAACATCAATCATGCAATACCCCGGGTCCAGAGTCAGGTCAGCAGGGCTGAGACAAAAATACATCCCTCAGGTCTCTCTAAAGGGATCAGCAAGTGGTAGCACCTTCAATTACTCCAATGCACAAGATGTGTTGACCAAAGACCCGAATGAGGTGAAGACAGTTGATCCAGATCTTCCCTCTCCTGAGAAGAACGGACTCCATGTAACTTCCAGGTGATTCAATGCTTGCAGACTCATGTCAGGAATGAAGTAGTCTATGCAAACCACAGCCTAGCTGTTGGCAGGCCGAACTTGCGGTAGATGACTGTGGACTAGTGACTGAGAAACCATCCTCCTAGGCACCAACTGTCCCTTCCGGTAAATGCGCCACAAAGACCCTGAAAGGTCATGAGCCAGCGAAGCCTATCAAAGGTGGAATGATGATCCAGTTGCCTTGTACATGACGCGGATCACATGCATTTCCAAAGAATCCGAGTCCTTGATGAGTTTCCCACACCCCTACTTCCAGAAGTACACATCAGAATACCCCATCACACATGTAAACAAACATGCCACCCTCAAGGAAACCTCAAAACAAACAATTCAAACTCCTACACCAAGTGAACTTCCAAATGCTCAACACCAAATCGGCATGGTAAAAGAAAAATCAAAGGAACAGGAAATGAAAAATACTCCGCTAATCCAGGCATAAAGAGAGAGCAAAAGAATAAATGACATCAAAGGATCCTCCCTAGCCAACCATTCCTTCGGATCTGGGTTTCATCAGCGGTAAGCAGAGGTCTAGATAAAAACTTGATGCCTAAGCGATGGCTGAAGCGAACTACACACACTCTCAGCCCTGTGGATGGAAAGTGCCTCCTTAGTTCCCACGACTAATGTACCAGTAAGAGTTATCACAATATATCCAGCAAACTCAAAGGGTCTGTTTGTAGATTATTATGATTTTGAAACGTCATGGTGGAATAATGCTATTGAAGATGTTTGTATGCAAGTTAAACATAGAGATCAGTGGTTACATAAAGCTGTCGATACAAAGCATACCAATATCCAGCATACTCTAAAAAGAACAACACATTGACGGGCCCTTCACTGTGCCTTTCTCAAGACAGCTGCAACTAGATAAAGGTATGCTGGCATGCCTCTGTATCAGCTTCATGTCCCCAGTGATCTCCATGTTGAACTCACACCCAACCAACCTCAACAGCACCATTCCACCAACTGACTTCCTTGATACCCCCAAAAATTGTAAAAGCCTGCCCCTTTGACTTTACAAAATATATCATAGTAAATCTTACTGATACATAAATCAAAGAAACTAAACAGGCACTTTCTTCCCACAGTTCAAAAAGTGCAGTTGAGCGCCAACCACGTTAAAGGTAAGCCTCTATCCTCTCTCAGATTGCCCCCGAAGAGTCCTTTCCTAGAAAATGGCCAACCAGAACATCTCCCTCTCCGCCACTCACCCCTCATTTCTCCCCTTCACACAGAATAGGAAGTACGTACCATCATTGCCCTACTCCTTTCCGATAGTCTTCACCACGCCTTTCCGTAGAAGCAGTGTTGGCATTCAGTTGCCCACTCATTGCAGAAATTCTCACTGTCTGAGCTGAGCCCCCCAATCATGACACATTCATTCACACATGAAACAAAGCACCCCTCAGTATACTCCCTTTGGTAAGAATGTCAGAAACGCAAGAAGCAAACAGATTACGATGAAAAGCCATGCCATCGTTGCCATTAATACAAGACAAGAGAATACAAGATTCCACAATCTCAAGGCTCTTAGCTCATGCACCCCCAGGCGTCAGAGGGCCACATTTACCGGCAAGGTTCAGCCAGCCCTGGGCAGGTGATTTCTCTAAGCCACTGTCTCACAGTCATCCCCGCAAGAACGACCCATCAACAGCTAGGCTGCAGTTTGCTGACTACCCACTCCTGGCATGATTCTGCAGGCAGAGAGTCACATGGAAGCCCATGGAGTACGTTCCTCTTAGCAAAGAGAAGGCTTGGATCAAGTGCCTTCACTTCATTCAGCTCGATGATCAACACATCCTGGACATTGCAGCAATTGGAGATGCTATCAGAGGCTGATCTCTTTAGATTGTTATAGAGGAATGTATTTTGGTCTCAACTCTGTCTCTTTCCTGACTCTGGTTGCATTGCATGAATGGTGTTTTTCTTCATAAGGATCTGTGATGGAAAAGGTTGCCTGATGCCTCCACTAACCACACACGACACTCATCATTTTCAAAGAGAAGTCTACCAAGTCCCAAACCACCCACCCAAATGTTAAAAAGAATCTTTACTTCATATGTGAATTTTTGCCGAGGGCCCATTGTATTGTAGGCCTTGGGCTGGCATGGGCAGGGGCGACCACTCCCTGGGATAGTTTAAGCATTACTATCCTGCTACCTCCAATATTAAAATTGAGCTTACTAGCAGTTTTTAAAAGTGGGGAAATGCAGGTATTTTTTAAACCTATACAGTCGACTCCCGTTAATACGACCTCGCATATTACAAGATTCCAGTTAATACGATGTTTTTTGCCGGTCCCGAACTGCCCCGTGCGTGTTTCAATGCATTTAATTAGGGATAATACAAGCACGGTAGTAGCGAGAACACGGTTACAACGAGGTAATTTTGTTGGCCTGTTACAAGCAAAACATTGTTTTCAACCCTTTTGTAACGAGAATAATAAAAAGCCCAACAAAGGAAATACCTTCAACAGTCTGAGAGTCGTTATTTATGGTTTGTAAGACAATCATTAGAGGTGCTAACTGGATGCTATTGCTAGCAATGCTGATCCGAAACTGGAGTCACGAATCAGCGAGCAGGTTGTTAATTCAAAACTCCGGACAATGGTGGGATTAGGAGGCTAGCATGGTTCAAACAACGGAGCAGATTCAATACTAAGTCAGCATTCATCAATTCATTTGAAATCTTCAGAAAAGATACTGATCCATTGAGTTTTACAAGTGCATGATGTGCATTTTCAGCAGAAAAAAACCCACAGCAACTGAAAAGCTAAAATATTTGCGCGATCAATATTAAATGCAACAGCGAGATTTCCCTGGTATCCCGCGTCAGCAATGAACCATCTAACGTTACCAATGGTTACCAATGAAAATCAAGATTTTATTTGTTGACTGCTGCGACCGAAGTTTTGCACGGAAACTTCGCTAAACAAGAACAGCAAGTTAAAATCTCAGAAATTTGTTCAATTATGTAAAATGTAAAATGATTTTATAAATTGACTTTCAAACTAAAATAGCTAAATTAAAACATTTTTATTAGCCCAATTTTGTGCTTGTTTGTGCGGTACATGCACACGCTATGCACACAGTTATCCATGTATTGCAGCAGCCTTGTCTGTGTACACGTGCGGCCATTATGTCCGTGCATAGTGCATTGATTATTACCGTGATCGGATATTATGAGCTTCGGATATAACGAGGAAAACGGGCTAGTCCGGCGGACCTCGTATTAGCGAGAGTCGACTGTACATTCTTCTTAATCCCATTTGAGACGCTAATTCCATCAACATTGAACTTCATGATAATTGCAAACAGAATGAAAACATTTATTTAAACATTTCTGTTCATTGACGTTATGTTTTTAAAAAGTTGTTAAAAAAAAAAAATTATTAGCTTTGAGAGGGATAAGACTGGCTCACAAAAGATAAAAACAAACTACACATTAAAAAAATAAAACTGTACAATGTGTTATTAATAATTTTGTGAACAAATATTCCAAAACAAAACCCTATGATTCCGCTTTGAAATACAGGCTCTCTTAATGTACATTAAGCTTTTTTTTTGTCATACTATTCAAATTGTCCTCCTTTAGTAAAATTTATAGAAGTGTATCTTTAAATAATATATTTTGGTTCTTTTCATCACTGTGCGTTTTTGTTTGTTTTCGAACTGTTCCCATGTCCAAAATTAACATTTGCAGTCCACAGGCTACACTTGTTTTAATTTTAGACAGCACAATAAAAAGTGATTTAAAAAAGTTTTTGTATCTATATATGTAAGCTTGTACGTTTCTGTGACTGGCATGGGCAGGGACGGTCACTCCCTGGGATATTCTAGCTCAACTATCCTGCTACCCTGCAATGTTGTAAAAGTTAACAAAATAAAGTACTTTAAATAACCTGTCGTTAGCATAGGGGATATTTGAATGATGCATGACTTTTATCTTAAAAAATGGTTAGATATTATAACTTTATGTTTGAAATCAAACATAATCAAGCCTAAGTGTGTAATTTTGGTTCTCCTGATGCCATCACTAACCATAAACGACAATCATCATCTAAAGAAAAACAAGTTCAAGTCCCCAACCACCCTACAAAATGTATTATGCAAAATGTGTTTTTTTTAGTAGTTCTTTGCTGGGGTCCAATCGTGCTTTAGGACTTGGGCTGGCATGGGCAGGGGCGACCACTCCCTGGGATAGTTCAAGACTTACTATCCTGCTACCTCCAACATAAAAGTTTAGTTAACTAGCCTTTTTTTTAAACTGGGAAAACTACAGGTATTTTTGTTAGACCTATACACTTTTCTTAACACCAGTTGAGACTCTTATTCCATTAATTTTAAACTTAACGATAATGCAAAACAGAATGAAACCGATTTACGTCATTAACATGTTAAAAAAATTGTTTTAAAAATCCATAAAACCAATCAGTTTTAAGAAGGAAGAGACTGATTCACAAAATATAAAACCAAACTACAAAATAAAAAATAAAAATGTAAAATGTGTTATTTAAAAATTTGTAAAAAAAATCCCAAACAAAAACCTATAAGCTTCAAAGAGGCAGATGACTGTTTTTTGTTCTCTTAATTTACATCAATTTTTGTAATACTATTTAAACTGTCCTTCTTTAGTAAGATTTATGTAAGTGTATTTTTGAATAATGCTTTTAGATAAAACATATTCGGGTTCTTTTCATCATTGTGCATTTTAGTTTATCTTTCAACAGTTCCCATACACCAAAATTAACATTAGAACCCCACAGGCTGGTCTTGTTTTAATTTCACACTGTACAATCAAAAGTGATTTTCAAAAAATGTTGGTATCTATATATGTAAGCTTGTAAGCTTCTGTGACTGACATGGGCAGGGGCGTTCACTCCCTGGGATAGTTCCAGCTCAACTATCCTGCTACCCTGCAATGTCTGCAATGTTTTAAAAGTAAAAAAAAAGAGTGCTTTAAATAATTTGTCGTTATCAAAGGGAATATTTGATTGCACTATTTGATTGATGCATTCTTCGTAATTCAAGGTGTAACTTTTATCTTTAAAAATGGTTAGGTAGTATAAGTTAATGTTTGAAATCAAACATAATTAAGCCTAAGTTGTAATTTTGTATAAAAGTCTAAATATAACCATGCAAAATTTACAGCTGTTTAAAAAACAATCGTTTGTATTCATACAGACATGAATATATATATTTTTTCACATTGCACCATCAAACCTTATTTCAAAAAATCTTGGAGTGTCTTTTCTTTTTTACAATATGTAAGCCTGTTTGGGTCTGCGACTGACATGGGCAGGGGCGGTCACTCCCTGGGATAGTTCCAGCTCAACTATCCTGCTACCCGGCAGCATATAAAAGGTAAAACAATGGACTGCTTTGATTAACCTGTAGATATAACAGGGAATATTTGATGGTGTTTTTAACTAATGCATCTTTCCTAAATATAGTTGAGACTTTATTTCTTAAGAATTATTTTGGTAATTGGGAACACAATATTAAACCTATAAAAAGTGTTTTTATTGTAAAAAGCCAATACAGGTAGGAAAGGAATTTAAAAGTACCAACTAATATATATTAAGTATTTTGTGTTCTGAAAGCAAGTTTCTGATGAGAGTATATAACTTTTCGTTGACAAACGTTCTAGAGTCTCTCCTTTTAAAATGTTGTTCTTTTATTGGCGGTCGCAATGAAATTTGTCCGTAAAAAATTTGTTGTTACAGATAAAATGGCTAAAACTAGGAAACAGTGTATACTATGTTTTTTAGTCTTTGTTAGCTAGATTGTTCATGTTCTAATAACTCTGATGTAAAATTTAGTGCATGATTTAATCTTAAGCTCATGGTACTCATCTTTAATCTTACTTAAGATTTATTAAAGTATATTAATACATATATATGATTTATTAAAGTATAATAATATATACATGTAATATCTTTAGTAGATAGAGTGGTTAAGAGCATCAGATTCAAGTTCTGGTGGTCGAGTCATCGGGGTGTGGGTTCAAGTCCCGGTCGTGACACTTGTGTCCTTGAGCAAGATGCTTTACTATAATTGCTTCTCTTCACCCAGGGGTATAAATGGGTACCTGCGAGGGTAGAGGTTGATATTGTGTATGAAAAAGCCTTCGGTGCGCCACGGCAGCACGGGGCTGTATACTCCCCAGGGAGCTTTGATACGTTATTGTGAAATTCCCTATATAAGAACTAGTTATTATTATTATTATTATTATTAGTCCTATAGTGGATTGTATTCCAAATTTTCTTTGTCGGACAAGTGGTATAATTTTGACTTAAACGAAACTGGAAACAGCCATTCTCAATTTCTTAGAATTAAAGCAAATAATTGTTAGACTGTCGGATATAACTGTTGGATATATTATTTCTAGAAAATTAACCTCAATATTGTTTGTACCTACAACTACATCTAACCTATACATATATATCTAAACAGAGGGTAGAATAATCCCTTTTCAAAGCACTTTTTACTCTACCATAAAGGAAGCTAATAACAAACAGCACTTGGTAAAAACAACTTCAGCACGTTTTTTTTTTATGAAGTGACTTAATTAGTCACTATTGCTTTGTCTTCAGACCTTGTACATTTACTTTCAAGTAAAGGGGCTTGCCCAGGTGTTTCTGCCATGGTCTGGCAGCAAGATGCGCCACCTCAAATGTGTACCTTTAAAGATCTTGTATTTTGCTTGTATCGTATCATAAAGTCATTTTTAACAACTTCAACGAGATTTAAGAGCTCGGTGCAAGGAGTGTCATTTATAACAGACATGGCGCATTATAAATCTATTTTATTATTACTATTGTTGTTAATTATTATATGAAGTTTACAACACAGCAGGTATTTTAAGCTAGAACTCTGAATTGATCATTTCAATTATTTGTGATGAGGAACCTCCGCAATAGTGGATGAAAGATACCAGGAGTTTGTTGACTTTGAGAGTAAGAAGTTTCAGGCAAACGATGAAGAGACCAGCAAGTGGTAGCAACTTTATAACCAAAATGTAGACGATATAAGGACCACAAGCTGATTGAGATGAAAACACTTGATCCACGTCTATTCTCTCCTGAGAGAAACAGACTCAATTTAAACTCTGGATAAGTTAATGCTTTAAAGATGCAGTTCGGATGAGATCGTATCAAACAAACTGCAAAACTCAGCTACTGGTGCGCCCAGCTTGCACTTGATGACAGTTGACTTGTGACCGAGAAGTCATTCTCTCAGGTACCAACTGTTCCTGGTCGATAAATGTGCCTCTAAGACCCGGCCAAGGCATGAGCAAGAGGAGTCCACTGATGGCAAACACTATGCCGCAGATAATATGCCTTTTAAAAGAATCAGCTTGGCTCAAATTACCCACTGACCACTTACCAGTAATTTAACACTTAGCCAGTACCCAAAACAAACAAAAAGGGCCTGATCAAGTGTTTTTAGCAGTTATCCAAACTTTGAAAAACATTTCTAACCCTCCCCAAAAAGTTCAGCCAAAAGAAAAAAAAGATTTTGGTTGTTTTATCTGTCATGGCGTGTGGTCTAGTGACAATTTTCTTGTAATTTGAGTCCAGTCCTTGGTGTTCCAACAGAAAAAAATATACAACTAGGCCTAGGTTTTAGGAAAATGCTACGTGTACCCAAACTAGTAATACTTAATGGAAAATTCTTCTGAGAAACTATAATTGGAAATCCCCTTGACAGTTTAAAGTGTTGTTAGAGCCCAAGCCAAACTTTAGGAAAGCCCCACTGCTAAAAGATTGCCCTAAAGTCCTTTCAATGAAAAGGCCAACAGAAAGTCAACCTTTTGCAACTGCACCCGACCCTTCTGCCTCCTACACTTTGGAATAACCCATACCCGACCCTTCTCCCTCCTGCACTTTACAATAACCCTTAATGTTCCATCCCAATTCTGCTCCCTATATAATTAAACTCAATCTATCCCTCCTTTTCTCAAAAAATTACACACTACTTCCCAGCCTCACTAAACTTACATCAGAAACCCATTAAAACTAAAACAATTGTTGAGATGCTTCCTAGAGGTGAAGATGATACAAGTACCTACCAAGTAAGTGCGGACTATTTCCATTCTCGTTAAGCTAAACTAACCCCTCCTCCTATCAAATATTGACACATTAGTTTCTAGCCCCACTAAAAACTGTCAGAAACCCAAGGGAACCAGATTACAATCAAAAGTCATGCGCTCGTATTATAAACGAGGACCCATCTTCTGCTTAAACTCAAGACTCAGCTCATCCAACCCCCGGTATCAGAGAGACCCCAATTACCGCCAGGCTTCAGTCAGTCCTGAGAGGAGACTCCTCTATTAGCCACAAGTCACACTGCCATCAATCACAAGCAAGAATCACCAGTAGCACATTCTGCAGTTTGCTAACCAGCTTACTCCCGACAGGGTTTTCACATTTGATAGTCAAAGGGAAGCCGATGAGTCTGTCCAACTTTCCCTGAAGAAAGAAAACCTGCAACAAGTGTCTCCACAACAATCAGCTTGATGACCAATACCTTCCGCACATTGCAGCAATCGAAAATGCTACAATAAGGATTTGTAATGCACTCATTTGGCCTAAAGATGGTTTATCAATGTTTCCTCTGCCCACTGTTTGTTTCAATCTCACCACTGCTTGCCGAGTACAATATTTATCACAACACAAATATCATATCGTTCAAGTAACATCTTCTCAGAGATAGATACCTTGTTTTGGGGGTACTTTTATTGAACAGCCTTACTAGATATTTTTTTTTTATTATTACTTTGAAGTACCTATGTTATTTTCATTTAACTTGTTTCTACCAATGTGCAATGAGCTTTTCATTACTGTGGTGTTATGCAATTGCCAGAAATACAGTTCATGAATTGTCCTAAATGAAAACAACTTCTTTAAGCTGCGCCTGTTTTGTGTTTGTGGCTGGTGTGTGCAGGGGCAGTCATTATAACTGTTGGATATATTATTTCTAGAAAATTAACCTCAATATTGTTTGGTACCTACAACTACATCTAACCTATACATATATATCTAACAGAGGGTAGAATAATCCCTTTTCAAAGCACTTTTTACTCTACCATAAAGGAAGCTAATAACAAACAGCACTTGGTAAAAACAACTTCAGCACGGTTTTTTTTTATGAAGAGACTTAATTAGTCACTATTGCTTTGTCTTCAGACCTTGTACATTTATTTTCAAGTAAAGGGGCTTGCCCAGGTGTTTCTGCCATGGTCTGGCAGCAAGATGCGCCACCTCAATGTGTACCTTTAAAGATCTTGTATTTTGCTTGTATTGTATCATAAAGTCATTTTTAACAACTTCAACGAGATTTAAGAGCTCGGTGCAAGGAGTGTCATTTATAACAGACATGGGCATTATAAATCTATTTTATTATTACTATTGTTATTAATTATTATATGAAGTTTACAACACAGCAGGTATTTTAAGCTAGAACTCTGAATTGATCATTTCAATTATTTGTGATGAGGAACCTCCGCAATAGTGGATGAAAGATACCAGGAGTTTGTTGACTTTGAGAGTAAGAAGTTTCAGGCAAACGATGAAGAGACCAGCAAGTGGTAGCAACTTTATAACCAAAATGTAGACGATATAAGGACCACCAAGCTGATTGAGATGAAAACACTTGATCCACGTCTATTCTCTCCTGAGAGAAACAGACTCAATTTAAACTCTGGATAAGTTAATGCTTTAAAGATGCAGTTCCGGATGAGATCGTATCAAACAAACTGCAAAACTCAGCTACTGGTGCGCCCAGCTTGCACTTGATGACAGTTGACTTGTGACCGAGAAGTCATTCTCTCAGGTACCAACTGTTCCTGGTCGATAAATGTGCCTCTAAGACCCGGCCAAGGCATGAGCAAGAGGAGTCCACTGATGGCAAACACTATGCCGCAGATAATATGCCTTTTAAAAGAATCAGCTTGGCTCAAATTACCCACTGACCACTTACCAGTAATTTAACACTTAGCCAGTACCCAAAACAAACAAAAAGGGCCTGATCAAGTGTTTTTAGCAGTTATCCAAACTTTGAAAAACATTTCTAACCCTCCCCAAAAAGTTCAGCCAAAAGAAAAAAAAGATTTTGGTTGTTTTATCTGTCATGGCGTGTGGTCTAGTGACAATTTTCTTGTAATTTGAGTCCAGTCCTTGGTGTTCCAACAGAAAAAAATATACAACTAGGCCTAGGTTTTAGGAAAATGCTACGTGTACCCAAACTAGTAATACTTAATGGAAAATTCTTCTGAGAAACTATAATTGGAAATCCCCTTGACAGTTTAAAGTGTTGTTAGAGCCCAAGCCAAACTTTAGGAAAGCCCCCACTGCTAAAAGATTGCCCTAAAGTCCTTTCAATGAAAAGGCCAACAGAAAGTCAACCTTTTGCAACTGCACCCGACACTTCTGCCTCCTACACTTTGGAATAACCCATACCCGAACCTTCTCCCTACTGCACTTTACAATAACCCGTAGTGTTCCATCCCAATTCTGCTCCCTAGATAATTAACTTCAATCTATCCCTCCTTTTCACTAAAAATGACACACTACTTCCCAGGCTCAGTAAACATACATCAGAAACCCATTAAAACTTATTTGTTAGTAAGTAAAAAACCGTTAAGGGAAAGTAACAATTGTTTAGATGCTTCCTAGAGGTGAAGATGATACAAGTACCTACCAAGTAAGTGCGGACTATTTCCATTCTCGTTAAGCTAAACTAACCCCTCCTCCTTTCAAATATTGACACATTAGTTTCTAGCCCCACTAAAAACTGTCAGAAACCCAAGGGAACCAGATTACAATCAAAAGTCATGCGCTCGTATTATAAACGAGGACCCATCTTCTGCTTAAACTCAAGACTCAGCTCATCCAACCCCCGGTATCAGAGAGACCCCAATTACCGCCAGGCTTCAGTCGGTCCTGAGAGGAGACTCCTCTATTAGCCACAAGTCACACTGTCATCAATCACAAGCAAGAACCACCAGTAGCACATTCTGCAGTTTGCTAACCAGCTTACTCCAGACAGGGTTTTCACATTTGATAGTCAAAGGGAAGCCGATGAGTCTGTCCAACTTTTCCTGAAGAAAGAAAACCTGCAACAAGTGTCTTCACAACAATCAGCTTGATGACCAATACCTTCCGCACATTGCAGCAATCGAAAATGCTACAATAAGGATTTATATTGCACTCATTTGGCCTAAAGATGGTTTATCAATTTTTCCTCTGCCCACTGTTTGGTTCAATCTCACCACTGCTTGCCGAGTACAATATTTATCACAACACAAATATCATATCGTTCAAGTAACATCTTTTCAGAGATAGATACCGTGTTTTAGGGGTACTTTTATTGAACAGCCTTACTAGATATTTTTTTATTTTAATACTTTGAAGTACCTTTGTTATTTTCATTTAACTTGTTTCTACCAATTTGCAATGAGCTTTTCACTACTGTGGTGTTATGCAATTGCCAGGCAATACAGTTCATGAATTGTCTTAAATGAAAACAACTTCTTTAAGCTGCGCCTGTTTTGGGTTTGTGGCTGATGTGGGCAGGGGCAGTCAGTATCCACAAGAGTTGTATCATTGATATCGTTCCAATATTTGAAACAAATAAATAATGTTTAAAACTTGGTTCGTCGTAGATTTTCATCCTGTTGAAAAGTGTTTAAATTCCATGTCAATTTTTGAAATTTGATATAGCATCTTGCCCTAAATACATGGAAACACAAACCAGTAACGACCACTTCTTTCATGTATTTTCAACATCGTGTGTTACTCTTTTGATATTATTAACTCTGATATAATTGCTTAATTCTTCTATGAACGTGTTACACTAAGAGTACTTTTTTAATAGTATCACAATTTAAAACAAGTCTTATTTGTTGTACTCGAATGAGATGTCATATTAATTATAATTGTAAATTTTGGTCTAATACTTACAATTGAGCATGATGGAGTGCTGTTATCCCAGTGGAAAACAAAACATATTTGAAACTAGGCCTATTTGAAACCTACATCTTCAGCTAAATCAAAATTTTAAAAACTAACCTAAGCCTTAATCATTAACCTGAACCTAAAAGATCAACTTTAAGCCTAAGATTTTCCTGAAGCTACAAGTAGATAGATATTTAAACATTTATATATATATCGAACATCCTTCCCATGGATTTGTATTGCACTCGGTTAAACAAATTAAAACATTGCACTTCTACAAGTATTTGTATTGCACTCAAGATGATTGTGTTTCACACAATTGCTTTCTATTGCATCTATTGGACATTGCACTATAATAAGTATTGCATTTGATGCATTAATGCATTTGTGTTGAAAAATTTAAAATATTGCACTTATATAGGAATTTTTTGCACAAGAGATGATTGTGTTTCACACAATTGCTTTCTATTGCACCTATTGGACATTGCACTAATAATATTTTATTTGTAATGCACTGGGTTGAAACATTTTAAACATTGCACTCTTACAAATTATAGTATTGCATTGGAGATGATTGTTTTCCACATAATTACTATCTATTGCACCTATTTGACATTGCACTATAATAAGTATTGCACTTGAAAGGGACAAGGCCTTGTGTTTTGTAATGGATGGACCTCGGCAATCACAATTTACAGACTTGGTAGACTTTCAGAATGATGAGCTTAATGCAGCCAATGAAGACACTAGAACCGACTCCATCTCAGTCCAAATGAAGAAAAACATCAATCATGCAATACCCCGGGTCCAGAGTCAGGTCAGAAGGGCTGAGACAAAAATACATCCCTCAGGTCTCTCTAAAGGGATCAGCAAGTGGTAGCACCTTCAATTACTCCAATGCACAAGATGTGTTGACCAAAAACCTGAATGAGGTGAAGACAGTTGATCCAGGTCTTCCCTCTCCTGAGAGGAATGGACTCCATGTAACTTCCAGGTGACTCAATGCTTGCAGACTCATGTCAGGAATGAAGTAGTCTATGCAAACCGCAGCCTAGCTGTTGGCAGGCCTTACTTGCGGTAGATGACTGTGGACTAGTGACTGAGAAACCATCCTCCCAGGCACCAACTGTCCCTTCCAGTAAATGCGCCACAAAGACCCTGAAAGGTCATGAGCCAGCGAAGCCTATCAAAGGTGGAATGATGACCCAGTTGCCTTGTACATGACGCGGATCACATGCATTTCCAAAGAATCTGAGTCCTTGATGAGTTTCTCACACCCCTACTTCCAGAAGTACACATCAGAATACCCCATCACACATGTAAACAAACATGCCACCCTCAAGGAAACCTCAAAACAAACAACTCAAACCCCTACACCAAGTGTATTTCCAAATGCTCAACACCAAATCGGCATGGTAACAGAAAATCAAAGGAACAGGAAATGAAAAGTACTCTGCTACTCCATGCATAAAGAGAGAGCGGAAGCAAAAACGACATCAAAAGCTCCTCTCCAGACAACCATTCCTTGGAACTGGATTTCATCAGCGGTAAGCAGAGGTGGAGATAAAAACCTTGTTGCCTATGCGAAGACTGCAGCGAACAGTGAAAGCAACCACATTATTTGTAAGCCCCATCCTCTCTAAGATAGCCCCCGAAAAATGCATTTCAAGAAAAAGCCAAACAAATCATGAGTCTGGATTCATCAGATCTTATCAAAGATTTAGATAGCTTCTTACCTATGCAATGATTGATACGAACAGTGAATAAAAGAGTTGAACGCCAACCACGTTATAGGCAAGCTCCAATCCTTTCTTAGAATGCCCCCGAAAATTCCTCTCCAAGTAAAAACCGAAGCCAAACTTGGGTCTGAAATCATCAGATCTAATCTAAGATCTAGACTAAAGCTTGTTGCCTATGCAGAGACTGCAACGAACAACAGTGAAGAGAAGCGTTGAATGCCAACCACGTTATAGGCAAGCCCCAATCCTTTCTTAGAATGCCCCCGAAAATTCCTCTCCAAGTAAAAACCGAGGCCAAACTTGGGTCTGAAATCATCAGATCTAATCTAAGATCTAGACTAAAGCTTGTTGCCTATGCAATGACTGAAGCAAACAACAGTGAAGAGAAGCGTTGAACGCCAACCACGTTATAGGCAAGCCCCAATCCTTTCTTAGAATGCCCCCGAAAATTCCTCTCCAAGTAAAAACCGAGGCCAAACTTGGGTCTGAAATCATCAGATCTAATCTAAGATCTAGACTAAAGCTTGTTGCCTATGCAATGACTGAAGCAAACAACAGTGAAGAGAAGCGTTGAACGCCAACCACGTTATAGGCAAGCTCCAATCCTTTCTTAGAATGCCCCCGAAAATTCCTCTCCAAGTAAAAACCGAGGCCAAACTTGGGTCTGAAATCATCAGATCTAATCTAAGATCTAGACTAAAGCTTGTTGCCTATGCAATGACTGAAGCAAACAACAGTGAAGAGAAGCGTTGAACGCCAACCACGTTATAGGCAAGCCCCAATCCTTTCCTAGAATGCCCCGAAAATTCCTCTCCAAGTAAAAACCGAGGCCAAACTTGGGTCTGAAATCATCAGATCTAATCTAAGATCTAGACTAAAGCTTGTTGCCTATGCAATGACTGAAGCAAACAACAGTGAAGAGAAGCGTTGAACGCCAACCACGTTATAGGCAAGCCCCAATCCTTTCCTAGAATGCCCCCGAAAATTCCTCTCCAAGTAAAAACCGAGGCCAAACTTGGGTCTGAAATCATCAGATCTAATCTAAGATCTAGACTAAAGCTTGTTGCCTATGCAATGACTGAAGCAAACAACAGTGAAGAGAAGCGTTGAACGCCAACCACGTTATAGGCAAGCCCCAATCCTTTCTTAGAATGCCCCCGAAAATTCCTCTCCAAGTAAAAACCGAGGCCAAACTTGGGTCTGAAATCATCAGATCTAATCTAAGATCTAGACTAAAGCTTGTTGCCTATGCAATGACTGAAGCAAACAACAGTGAAGAGAAGCGTTGAACGCCAGCCACGTTATAGGCAAGCCCCAATCCTTTCTTAGAATGCCCCCGAAAATTACTCTCCAAGTAAAAACCGAGGCCAAACTTGGGTCTGAAATCATCAGATCTAATCTAAGATCTAGACTAAAGCTTGTTGCCTATGCAATGACTGAAGCAAACAGTGAAGAGAAGCGTTGAACGCCAACCACGTTATAGGCAAGCCCCAATCCTTTCTTAGAATGCCCCCGAAAATTCCTCTCCAAGTAAAAACCGAGGCCAAACTTGGGTCTGAAATCATCAGATCTAATCTAAGATCTAGACTAAAGCTTGTTGCCTATGCAATGACTGAAGCAAACAACAGTGAAGAGAAGCGTTGAACGCCAACCACGTTATAGGCAAGCCCCAATCCTTTCTTAGAATGCCCCCGAAAATTCCTCTCCAAGTAAAAACCGAGGCCAAACTTGGGTCTGAAATCATCAGATCTAATCTAAGATCTAGACTAAAGCTTGTTGCCTATGCAATGACTGAAGCAAACAACAGTGAAGAGAAGCGTTGAACGCCAACCACGTTATAGGCAAGCCCCAATCCTTTCTTAGAATGCCCCCGAAAATTCCTCTCCAAGTAAAAACCGAGGCCAAACTTGGGTCTGAAATCATCAGATCTAATCTAAGATCTAGACTAAAGCTTGTTGCCTATGCAATGACTGAAGCAAACAACAGTGAAGAGAAGCGTTGAACGCCAACCACGTTATAGGCAAGCCCCAATCCTTTCTTAGAATGCCCCCGAAAATTCCTCTCCAAGTAAAAACCGAGGCCAAACTTGGGTCTGAAATCATCAGATCTAATCTAAGATCTAGACTAAAGCTTGTTGCCTATGCAATGACTGAAGCAAACAACAGTGAAGAGAAGCGTTGAACGCCAACCACGTTATAGGCAAGCCCCAATCCTTTCTTAGAATGCCCCCGAAAATTCCTCTCCAAGTAAAAACCGAGGCCAAACTTGGGTCTGAAATCATCAGATCTAATCTAAGATCTAGACTAAAGCTTGTTGCCTATGCAATGACTGAAGCAAACAACAGTGAAGAGAAGCGTTGAACGCCAACCACGTTATAGGCAAGCCCCAATCCTTTCTTAGAATGCCCCCGAAAATTCCTCTCCAAGTAAAAACCGAGGCCAAACTTGGGTCTGAAATCATCAGATCTAATCTAAGATCTAGACTAAAGCTTGTTGCCTATGCAATGACTGAAGCAAACAACAGTGAAGAGAAGCGTTGAACGCCAACCACGTTATAGGCAAGCCCCAATCCTTTCTTAGAATGCCCCCGAAAATTCCTCTCCAAGTAAAAACCGAGGCCAAACTTGGGTCTGAAATCATCAGATCTAATCTAAGATCTAGACTAAAGCTTGTTGCCTATGCAATGACTGAAGCAAACAACAGTGAAGAGAAGCGTTGAACGCCAACCACGTTATAGGCAAGCCCCAATCCTTTCTTAGAATGCCCCCGAAAATTCCTCTCCAAGTAAAAACCGAGGCCAAACTTGGGTCTGAAATCATCAGATCTAATCTAAGATCTAGACTAAAGCTTGTTGCCTATGCAATGACTGAAGCAAACAACAGTGAAGAGAAGCGTTGAACGCCAACCACGTTATAGGCAAGCCCCAATCCTTTCTTAGAATGCCCCCGAAAATTCCTCTCCAAGTAAAAACCGAGGCCAAACTTGGGTCTGAAATCATCAGATCTAATCTAAGATCTAGACTAAAGCTTGTTGCCTATGCAATGACTGAAGCAAACAACAGTGAAGAGAAGCGTTGAATGCCAACCACGTTATAGGCAAGCCCCAATCCTTTCTTAGAATGCCCCCGAAAATTCCTCTCCAAGTAAAAACCGAGGCCAAACTTGGGTCTGAAATCATCAGATCTAATCTAAGATCTAGACTAAAGCTTGTTGCCTATGCAATGACTGAAGCAAACAACAGTGAAGAGAAGCGTTGAACGCCAACCACGTTATAGGCAAGCCCCAATCCTTTCTTAGAATGCCCCCGAAAATTCCTCTCCAAGTAAAAACCGAGGCCAAACTTGGGTCTGAAATCATCAGATCTAATCTAAGATCTAGACTAAAGCTTGTTGCCTATGCAATGACTGAAGCAAACAACAGTGAAGAGAAGCGTTGAACGCCAACCACGTTATAGGCAAGCCCCAATCCTTTCTTAGAATGCCCCCGAAAATTCCTCTCCAAGTAAAAACCGGGCCAAACTTGGGTCTGAAATCATCAGATCTAATCTAAGATCTAGACTAAAGCTTGTTGCCTATGCAATGACTGAAGCAAACAACAGTGAAGAGAAGCGTTGAACGCCAACCATGTTATAAGGCAAGTCCCCATCCGCTCTAAGATTGTCTCCGAAAAATCTTCTCCATGAAAGGCTAACTTAATCTTGATTTGAATTCATCAGTGTTAATCAAAGAATCAGACAGAAGCCTTTTGGCAATGTGTTGACTGAAGCCCACACAGCTGAACGCCAGTTCGTTATAGGTATAAAGCATCTCCTTTCTCAGATTCCCCCCGAAGAGTCCTTTCCAAGAATTGGCAACCAGAAACTCACCCCTTCAGCCACTCACCCCCAATTTCTCTCCAACACACAGAGTAGGAAGTACTTAGCCCTACTCCTCACCGATAGTCTTCACCACACCTTTCCGTAGAAGCAGTGTTGGCATTCAGTTGCCCACTCATTGCAGAAATTCTCACTGTCTGAGCTGAGCCCCCCAATCATGACACATTCATTCACACATGAAACAAAGCACCCCTCAGTATACTCCCTTTGGTAAGAATGTCAGAAACGCAAGAAGCAAACAGATTACGATGAAAAGCCATGCCATCGTTGCCATAATACAAGACAAGAGAATACAAGATTCCACAATCTCAAGGCTCTTAGCTCATGCACCCCCAGGCGTCAGTGGGCCACATTTACTGGCAAGGTTCAGCCAGCCCTGGGCAGGTGATTTCTCTAAGCCACTGTCTCACAGTCATCCCCGCAAGCACGACCCATCAACAGCTAGGCTGCAGTTTGCTGACTACCCACTCCTGGCATGATCCTGCAGGCAGAGAGTTACATGGAAGACCATGGAGTACGTTTCTCTCAGCAGAGAGAAGGCTGGGATCAAGTGCCCTCACTTCATTCAGCTCGATGATCGAACACATCCTGGACATTGCAGCAATTGAAGATGTTATCAGAGGCTGATTTCTTTAGAGTGTTATAGAGGAATGTATGTTGGTCTCAACTCTGTCTATTTCCTGACTCTGGTTGCATTGCATAAATGTTGTTTTCCTCATAAGGATCTGTGATGGAAAAGGTTGCCTGATGCCTCCACTAACCCACACACGACACTCATCATCCTCAAAGAGATGTTTACCAAGTCCCAAACCACCCACCCAAATGTTAAAAAGAATCTTTACTTTATATGTGATTTTTTGGCCGAGGGTCCATTGTGCTGTAGGCCTTGGGCTGGCATGGGCAGGGGCGACCACTCCCTGAGATAGTTTAAGCATTACTATCCTGCTACCTCAAACATTAACATTTAGTTTACTAGCAGTTTTTAAAAAGTGGGAAAATGCAGGTATTTTAAAAACTTTTCTTCGTCCTTGATGTTTTAAAAAAGTTGTTAACCCCCCCCCCCCAAAAAAAAAAAACCTTATTAGCTTTAAGAAGGATAAGACTGGCTCACAAAATATAAAAACAAACTACACATTAAAAAATAAAACTATACAATGTGTTATTAATAAATTTGTGAAAAAAATATTCCAAAACAAAAACCTATGATTCCGCTTTGAAATACAAGCTCTCTTAATGTAATTTTTTTGTCATACTATTTAAATTGTCCTTCTTAATTAAGTAAAAATTATAGAACAAAAAAGTCTAGTTAACTAGACTTTTTTTTAAAAGTGGGAAACTGCATGTGTTTCTTAAACCTATACACTTTTCTTAACCACATACACACTTATTCCATCAATTTTAAACTTAATAATAATGCCAAACAGAATGACAAAAATTCTTAAAACTTGCTACGTCATCAACATAATGTTGAAAAATTTGTAAAAAAAACCCATAAAACTAATCAGTTTAAAGAAGGATGAGACTAATTCACAAAATATAAAACCAAACTACAAAATAAAAAAATAAGACTGTAGAATGTGTTATTAAAAAATTTGTGAAAAAACAAGAAGATTTTTGTTTTCACATTGCACCATCAAACCTTTTTTCAAAACATCTTTGAGTATCTTTTCTTTTTAACAATGTGTAATCTTGTTTGGGTCTGTGACTGACATGGGCAGGGGCGATCACTCCCTGGGATAGTTCCAGCTCAACTATCCTGCTACCCTTCAATATTTTAAAAGTAAACAAAATGCTTTAAATAACCTGTCGTTATCATAGGAGATATTTAATTGTACTAATTGATTGACATTTTCTTCGTAAATCAAGGTGTTAATTTTTAAAAATGGTTAGATATTGCCATAAAACCCAAAACTTTTTTCCAACCATAATCATTTCAAAATAAAACATTTTTTATACACAGAATCACCCAATCCAGGGCAATGTGTACCTTTAATATATTCATTTTAGTAGGATTTAAGAAGTTGCACTTTAAAAAATAAATGTTCGGAATAAAAACAATCTTTCGTTCTATTTGTTACTGTGCCTTTTAGTCAAACTATTGAAAATACTTAATTGATAGCTGTTACTCGTAACAAATTAACATTATTTGAACAGTCTAGAAATGTTTCTTTTCAAACTGTAACATTAAGCCTGGTTGGGTCCGTGACTGGCATGGGCAGGGGCGACCACTCCCTGGGATAGTTCCAGGTCAACTATCCTGCTACCCGGCAACATTAACAATATACAATAAATAAAAAATAAAGAACCTGAAGTACTTTAATTGACCTTCACCTATCAAAGTTAAGAAACGACCTTACATGCTTTATTCAACTGGTACACAGTTGGAAAATTTCAAATAATGTTTAACATTTGCAATCTCCTTTGATTCAACGGCTTTAGTCTTTCGTGTTTAGTTATAAAATTGTTAATAATCTTTGTTTATTTTACAAAATCTTTAAAAAGTTTTTGACAAAATCACTAATAAAAACAAATCGTATAGTACAGACTTCAAGGAAACAGATACATGCTTTATGTTTCCTATATTTAAGAAGCACTTCTGTTTTTGAAATTTTCCCTTCTTTACTGGGACTCAGTTGAGGCAATAACTGCATTTAACTGTAATTTTACCACTGTTTAATTGACAAAGTTGTTACAGTAAAAAATCTATGAAAGTCTTTTTGGATCTGTGACTGGCATGGGCAGGGGCGATCACTCCCTGGGATAGTTTTAAGCTTAACTGCCCTGCTACCCTAGCTATTTTTAAAGAAACATGATAATTGACACTCGATAAGTAACTGGTAACTTTTATAAAATGGAGTTTGGAAGGTGTTAACGTAACGTGGACAACTCGCATTTTATCATCAATGTTTCCCTTGCTTCAATAACTATGTTTTTAGACGTAAATGTATAGTACAAATATTTCATGGTTAACGGCAAGTTTTGTCAAAGTTTTCTCAAATTGGTTTATTTGGGTCTAAATGATACCCAACATTTCAACACATAAAATTTTTTGGGTTAAAATGCAACTGTCATAAACTGATAACATAATAATTTGGGTATCTGTGTTAGGCCAAGTTTGGGGATGGGGATGGCCTGGGGCGCCCAATCCTTGAAATAATTCCAAAATATATATTCTGCTACCCTACAAAATTTACATTAAGTGAGCTGACGTCTAAATAGGAATATCTTAGTTTTAAATATAGAAATGTAACTTTAAGCTACTTCCTGGTTCTCTGGTAATCTAGTTTCTGTGTGATGGAGTCACTGGTCCTTAATACAAACTTATTCTGTAGGATTTGTGTTATTAACCCTTTAATAACATATTGGTCCAACGTTTGTGCGATGGAATCATTGGTCCTTCTGATACAAACAAATTAAGTGGGCTTTATGCTTGTATTCCTTGTCCACACTTTAAGATCGCAAGATCTTTCTTCCTACATTAATGTTTTTCTAATGGTCATAGCAAAACAATCTTGGCAACAAATGTCCTAATGTTTATGCGATGGAATCATTGGTCCTTAACATACACACATTTTTATTAGGCTGTATGCTGGTATTCCTTATCAACACTATAAGATCTCAAGATCTTTCTAACTACTTAAAAACTATCTTGGCTACAAATGGCCTAGTTTTTGTGCAATGGAATCACTGGTCCTTATCATACACACTTTTTAGTAGGCTTTGTGCTGGTAGTCCTTATCCTCATTTTAGAATCTCAAGATCTTCTTACACATGTATGTTTTTTTATTGGTCATTGCAAAACAATCTTGGCTATAAATGGCCTAATTTTTTTGCGATTGGAATCACTGGTCCTTAACATACACGTATTTTAAGTAGGCTTTTAAATATGCTGGTACTCCTTATCCACACTTTAAGATCTTAATATCTTTCTTACTATATGTTTATTTTTTCTAATGGTTAAAAGCAAACCAGTATTGGGTACAAATAGCCAAGTTTTGTGCGATGGAATCACTGGTCTCTAACATACACATACTTTTAGTAAGCCTTATGCTGGTACTCTCTCAAGATGTATCTAACTGCAAGCATGTTTTTCTTATGATTTCCTGGTCTTTCATGACAAAACTATCTCTGCTACTAATGGCTTAATTTTTGTGCGATGGAATTACTGGTCCTTACTATTTATAAATGTTTAGTAGGCTTCATGCTTGTAATCCTTATTCATACTCAAGGTTCTCAAGATAACAATTATGAGAAATTTAAAACTTTACTATGTTTTCTCGAACGAATTTATAGTCCGTTCTAAAAACATCACCTTGACTAGTTTGTGATTTTATGTTAACAATAAAAATGGGCCATTCGTCTGGAATGGACTTACAAGGCCATTCTACATGACTTGTGCAGAACCATTAATAAAATTTCAACACTGACGGTAATGACCAAGACGCAAGGTATGAATGGTTGTTTTTAAAACAATCATTAGGTATGTTCACTGAAGCAGCAGTTGTCGACCACTCCCTGGGATAGTTCCAGGTCAACTATCCTGCTACCCGGCAACATTAACAATATACAATAAATAAAAAATAAAGAACCTGAAGTACTTTAATTGACCTTCACCTATCAAAATTAAGAAACGACCTTACATGCTTTATTCAACTGGTACACAGTTGGAAAATTTCAAATAATGTTTAACATTTGCAATCTCCTTTGATTCAACGGCTTTAGTCTTTCGTGTTTAGTTATAAAATTGTTAATAATCTTTTGTTTATTTTACAAAATCTTTAAAATAGTTTTTGACAAAATCACTAATAAAAACAAATCGTATAGTACAGACTTCAAGGAAACAGATACATGCTTTATGTTTCCTATATTTAAGAAGCACTTCTGTTTTTGAAATTTTCCCTTCTTTACTGGGACTCAGTTGAGGCAATAACTGCATTTAAGTGTAATTTTACCACTGTTTAATTGACAAAGTTGTTACAGTAAAAAATCTATGAAAGTCTTTTTGGATCTGTGACTGGCATGGGCAGGGGCGATCACTCCCTGGGATAGTTTTAAGCTTAACTGCCCTGCTACCCTAGCTATTTTTAAAGAAACATGATAATTGACACTCGATAAGTAACTGGTAACTTTTATAAAATGGAGTTTGGAAGGTACTAACGTAACGTGGACAACTCGCATTTTATCATCAATGTTTCCCTTGCTTCAATAACTATGTTTTTAGATGTAAATGTATAGTACAAATATTTCATGGTTAACGGCAAGTTTTGTCAAAGTTTTCTCAAATTGGTTTATTTGGGTCTAAATGATACCCAACATTTCAACACATAAAATTTTTTGGGTTAAAATGCAACTGTCATGAACTGATAACATAATAATTTGGCTATCTGTGTTAGGCCAAGTTTGGGGATGGGGATGGCCTGGGGCGCCCAATCCCTTGAAATAATTCCAAAATATATATTCTGCTACCCTACAAAATTTATATTAAGTGAGCTGACGTCTAAATAGAAATATCTTAGTTTTAAATATAGAAATGTAACTTTAAGCTACTTCCTGGTTCTCTGGTAATCTAGTTTCTGTGTGATGGAGTCACTGGTCCTTAATACAAACTTATTCTGTAGGATTTGTGTTATTAACCCTTTAATAACATATTGGTCCAACGTTTGTGCGATGGAATCATTGGTCCTTCTGATACAAACAAATTAAGTGGGCTTCATGCTTGTATTCCTTGTCCACACTTTAAGATCGCAAGATCTTTCTTCCTACATTAATGTTTTTCTAATGGTCATAGCAAACAATCTTGGCAACAAATGTCCTAATGTTTATGCGATGGAATCATTGGTCCTTAACATACACACATTTTTATTAGGCTGTATGCTGGTATTCCTTATCAACACTATAAGATCTCAAGATCTTTCTAACTACTTAAAAACTATCTTGGCTACAAATGGCCTAGTTTTTGTGCAATGGAATCACTGGTCCTTATCATACACACTTTTTAGTAGGCTTTGTGCTGGTAGTCCTTATCCTCATTTTAGAATCTCAAGATCTTCTTACACATGTATGTTTTTTTATTGGTCATTGCAAAACAATCTTGGCTATAAATGGCCTAATTTTTGTGCGATTGGAATCACTGGTCCTTAACATACACGTATTTTAAGTAGGCTTTTAAATATGCTGGTACTCCTTATCCACACTTTAAGATCTTTCTTACTATATGTATATTTTTCTAATGGTTAAAAGCAAACCAGTATTGGGTACAAATAGCCCAAGTTTTGTGCGATGGAATCACTGGTCTCTAACATACACATACTTTTAGTAAGCCTTATGCTGGTACTCTCTCAAGATGTATCTAACTGCAAGCATGTTTTTCTTATGATTTCCTGGTCTTTCATGACAAAACTATCTCTGCTACTAATGGCCTAATTTTTGTGCGATGGAATTACTGGTCCTTACTATTTATAAATGTTTAGTAGGCTTCATGCTTGTAATCCTTATTCATACTCAAGGTTCTCAAGATAACATTTATGAGAAATTTAAAACTTTCCTGTGTTTTCTCTCATGTCTTGATATGGCATTGCAAAACCATCTTGACTACTAAGTGCATTATTTTTGTGTGAAGGAATCAATGGTACTTGATTTACAAATATTTAGTGGGCTTCATTCTGGTCTTCCTTATACACACTAAAATATATCATGAACTTTGATACTATGTTTTCTCTAACAATCTCACGGTCCGTTCTAAAAACATCACCTTGACTAGTTTGTGATTTTATGTTAACAATAAAAATGGGCCATTCGTCTGGAATGGACTTACAAGGCCATTCTACATGACTTGTGCAGAACCATTAATAAAATTTCAACACTGACGGTAATGACCAAGACGCAAGGTATGAATGGTTGTTTTTAAAACAATCATTAGGGATGTTCACTGAAGCAGCAGTTGTCACTATGGTAGTACACAAAAGAATGCACTTGCATAGATTTACTGATTTATATGTTATTGATACAGTTAGATCCCCTTTCTGGATGCAATCTGCACTGACCTGATTCCAATCTTCTTTTTGCAAGCTTGAGGGCAGATCCGACCTTGACACACTTATTGATGATGCAGTTCCCGTCAAACAAGAAGCACATAAAGATGGTCGGCAAGCATCATGGTTAGGTCAACCACATCTGCAAATAAAGTATGAAAAATTGCTTTAAATGTGCCGGTTATGATTTTTATCGTTTCCTGTGATGAACAAGACCTTAGCCTAGGAGAGACAAATATAACACCAACCATAAGGGTGATCATTAAAGTAGCAATTAATACTTTTGTAGTACATAAAAGTCTGCACTTGCATTGATTTGCATATTACATTATTCATGCATTTTACAATAGTGACCCACTTTGCAAAAAAGGCACCATTTGATGTAATGGGCTTTGCCATTTATTGTAATCGGGCTCTTCCATGTTGGATAGGGTTAACTTTTTTCAAAAACATTTTCTTTTAATCCCTTTTTTCTAGTATTGATGTCTACACTTTCATAATTTCTAATCAGAAAGGTTGTTTTTGATCAATAAAGATCAAGCCCATGTGTTTTGTGATAAGATTTATGTGGTTGGTATAATCAATGTTAGGAAAAGCCCGATATTTTTGCCTCTGGCATTGCTCTTTCTTTATTATTACTTTGTTATCATCTTAAAGCTTAAGATTAACACTGTTTATATATAGACATGAGAAAGGTCAAGGGAAAATGCTATCAGGTCACTTTTTTCCCATTAACAAACTTTTTTCCCATTAACTAAGGAAATAGACATATCCTTTCACATGTTCCGGACAAAGCGCACCAATTAGTCAATATGCCCAAGATTGATTCCACCCATGCAATGGCTTTCTCAGGACATGTGCGTAGGCAATTGTGCGTGCAGGCCACGTTGCTGGTATGTCAATTGATATTCGATGGATTTTCGTTCATCACTGGTATAATTTGTAAGGTAGAGTACCGATTTATGCTTTCTTTCCTGAATAAGTTGATTGAAGATGACTCCTAAGGCCACTTTCCTGCCAGGGCTTGTGATGATCTTTGAAATTCAAAGATATTGCGAGAGGAGAGCTATACATGTTTGGTTTGTCGTACGACTTAGACTTTTGAGAACCGGTTTTAGATTCTGCTTTTATTAGAGCGAAATATGATTGACAAAAATTTATCTCAAAATTGTGTGGTTTTCCTTTTACTTTGTGAACCAACATGATCTGACATTTTGTGTGGAAAAAAAAATGTGGTTCTACAAAATAGCGTGTTAGTTCACAAAGTAAATGGAAAACCACACAATTTCTAGTTATATTTGTATGGATCATCATATTCTTCTTTTAATACATCTTTCCAACCATATTCACTTCATTAAACACTGGGTCAAAATTTAATAGCAATTTTTCAGTAGGTAAGTGTTTGTTGCTAAAGCACTTTACAAAAAACTTTGCTACATAAAATGTCCAATCTCTTGGTTCACTGCACATGTCTACACAGCTTTTTCTCCTGACATTCATGTCATGTCGATGTGGAATTTTTATATGCAAAGCTGGGTTTATTTCCAGATTGCAAAATGCGAGAGTTCCAACATTCACCAAATTAAAGCTTGGAATATTGCCTATCTATCCACCTATGTATAAAACTCCAAAAGTCACTATTGCAACGTAAAGGCCATTTTTTGCAGAGCGAGTCACAATTATGGATGAAATCCAAACTAACCTGATATCTGATCTTCTTTTTGCAGGCTTAAGCGCAGATCCAACAATGGCAAACTTTATGACAATGTGTTCCCATCACCGGCAAGCTCCACGGGAGTAGAAAGCACGCCACGAACGATTCACAAACTCCTTAGCTTTCCTATTGATAAGAATGAATCTGAGACTCGTTATCGAAATGAGTCAATTGACAATTTCTGCTACAAACAAGACAAAACTCTGGAGCTACAGTTATAACAAAAACCATCAGAGATAGTCACTGAAGCAGCAGTTGATACTTTGGTAGTACACAAAAGTGAAAAAATGAATAGATCATGACCAAAGATTAAAATTTGTCTATAGTAGGTGTTGAGTTTTTTAACATGACTGTGGTTGACACAACCTTTCATAGGAATGGCAGATAAACCAGTCATAAAGTATTAACACTGAAGCAATATCGGTACTTTGCTTGTACGCAAAAGTGAATTACAGATTAACGAGTATTTATATGGATGCCAATTATGTGACACCCACTCTAATCGAATACCTTCATCTTCTTCTTGCAAGTTCAACTTGATCCAACCGTAGCACACTTCTTGCTGTCATTTTCCATCTCACAAGAAGCACACAAAGTTTGCAAGCTTCACGGGAGTAGAAAGCACGCCAAGAACGATTCACAACTCCTTAGCTTTCCTGTTGATAAGAATGAATCTGAGACGTGTTATTGAAATGAGTCAATTGACCATTTTTAACCCCTTTTTTGCTACAAACAAGACCAAACTCAAGAGCTACAGTTATAACAAAAACCATCAGAGATAGTCACTGAAGCAGCAAGTGATACTTTGGTAGTACACAAAAGTGAAAAATTGCACAGATCATGACCAAAGATAAAAATGTGTCTAGTAAGTGTTCAAATTTTTAACATGACTGTGGTTGACACGACCTTTCATAGGATATAACGGTCATAAAATATTAACACTGAAGCAATACCGGTACTTTGCTTGTATGCAAAGTGAATCACAGATTAAAAGAGTATTTATATGGATGCCAATTATGGATGACACCTACTCTAACTGAATACCTTCATCCTCTTCTTGCAAGTTCAACTCTAGATCCAACCGTAGCACACTTCTCGCTGTCATTTTCCATCACACAAGAAGCACACAAAGTTTGCAAGATACACGGCAGTAGAAAGCATGCCAAGAATGACTCACAACTCCTTAGCTTTCCTGTTGATAAGAATGAATCTGAGACGTGTTATTGAAATGAGTCAATTGACAATTTCTAATCCCTTTCTGCTACAAACAAGACAAAACTCAGGAGCTACAGTTATAACAAAAACCATCAAAGATAGTCACTGTGCAGCAATTGATACTTTGGTAGTACACAAAAGTAAAAATATGCATAGATCATGACTGTAGATTAAAATTTGACTAGTAAGTGTTCAGATTTTCAACATGACTGTGGTTAACACGACCTTTCATAGGAATGGCAGATATACCGGTCATAAAATATTAACACTGAAGCAATATTGGTACTTTGCTGGTAAGTAAAAGTGAATTACAGATTAAGAGTATTTATGTGGTTGCCAGTTTTTTGATGACATCTACTCTAACCGAATAACTTCATCTTCTTCTGGCAAGTTCAACTTCAGATCCAACCGTAGCACACTTGTTGCTGTCGTTTCATCACACAGGCACACAAAGTTTGCAAGCTTCATGGTAGTAAAACAACCACATCAGCAACAATACACATACTACTCAGCTTTCCGGTGAATATCATAAAAGGACTATTACTAGCTATTAATATATTAGCTATCTTCCTTTACTTTTGAATCTTTTGTTTTGAATCCACTAGCATTCATAATCAACTGTGCGAATTAAAGTTCATTTCTTCAATCAAAACTTCCTTTATTATATTTATTTTCAGGAAGGAAAGGGGATTCCGAAAAACAGTTTTGCAGACTGAAGTTCATTTCTTTAATCAGAACTTCCTTGATTATTTTCACTTTCGGGAGAGGGGGGTTTAGAAAAGAGTAATTTGGGTTTACTTTGGTCACTTTCTAACAGTTGAAAAAGGACCATGAAAAGAGTCCAAACCTCCTGGACATTATTGTAGAGATCAGTGGTTTGCACAAACCCTCTGTGTCTTTTGTGCAATGCTGTATTTTACGCTGGTAAACAACAGCTCATTTGCACCCTGTATTAAAGAATGCCTTGCCATATTTTCTGACATAATTTTGATGAAGTCAATATTTTATAACAAATAAGACTTTTCGGCATGGACTGTCAAGTACAGTACACCCTGGTTCATAAAGACGCACGCAATTGTGAAGATTTTAATGACAGCTACCTGTCAATGTTTTGCTTTTTAAATTGACCCAAAGTTCAAGAAATTTACACCAAAATCCTCAAGAAGTGACCAACAGTGGCAGCCAACTAAAAATCACAAATCAAAACATTTTCAGACATAAAAAACCTTTTAGCACACTTTCATTCCACATGACTACTGGTTTGGGTACTGCTAACGCCGATTACCTAAAATACAAAAATTAACGCGACTACGGACATTTTTGCTGTCAGCGGTCACAATATTATTAACATATGACTGCAATGCAATAGGTGGTGATCATGTAACTTCTGAAGGAAGTTGCAAGTCCTTTCCTGGTACTTTTTCTATATCCTAACTTCGCACTTATTCAGCTTTTATAGTCAGATGAAAGCAGATTGTTATGAAAAATGTAATGAAAAATCTACACTTACCTGAAACTTGCTGTAAAGCATCGACAGGTAAACCTACAGCATTCAGTTTTCTGCAGTGTAGAAACCAATGTTGTGATGAAATCCGAAACTTAAGGAAGAAAATCTGACCATAAATGCCTAAAGACTGTAAAAGGAACATACATAACACATTGTTTAAGATTCACATCATGAAATGGTAAAGCATTTTTGTTTAATGGTGAAAATCTATATCAGATCATTTTTGCTCTCTGGAGTATCAACTAACAAAGCAACAATTTGAATACCAGGAAATATTACTTTCTGTTAGAGCTAACCAAGATTGTTCCTTGAGGAATTCCTTGTAAATTTTACCAAATTACCATTGGTCATCAATCTTTCTCACTCACATCTGACTGGCAAAACACAAACACCAAGGGTAGTCAACATGGTTGTATATCACCATCAACACCTTCTTCGATATGCCTTCACCCTTTGAATTAAAAATACATTCATTTCCAAACATTACAACAAGTCACATTATCAATCAATATACCAAATCCATTTGAACAAGCTTTTTCTTTTCAACATAGTTAACAATTAATTGAAACTCTTTTTTAAAACTTCATCGAGTAGGAAATGAAAAAGAGAACAAAAACCAAAAGGTTACTCAGCTTTTTCAGTAATAAGTGTACACAGAAAATGTTAGTCTGATGAAGCAGACCTGTAGTTGTTTCACTCTTCTCTATGGTTAGCTCTCTGCATTTTCCTTTGTGCTCTCAGTTAGAAAGGATGTCAGAAAAGTTTACACTTTTTGTTGTGATTTCTTTCGCAGCACTGACAAAAGAAAAGTACATAATACTGTACTAACAAAATATAAAGTAATAAATAAGTGTACTGGGTTCTTTTTTTTGCATTACACAACAGACAAGACATGCGGCTTTACCTCCCATCTGAAGGATGGAGCAATAATGGTTAAGCATCTTGACACAAGCCTCCAGACAGATGCACAAACCCACATTGGCTGATAAAAAAACCAGAGCTCGAGTCCAAGGCTCAACTACCACACACCAAATACACAGTTTTTTTTCATGAAATAGAATGTGAAAGAAAAAAAGGAATACTCAGCTTTTTCAGTGTACATTCACACACTTTAACAGTATGATGATGAAGACTGGTAGTTGATTCGCTCTTCTTTGTTCTCAGCTCTGTATCCTTGCTTTATGTGCCTCCATCTAAAAAAGATATTGAGTGTATTCAAATACAGAATGAAAGATTTACGTTTTTGTAGCATCGTTTACTTAAAAGTACATGTTAAGGTTTTGTAAACAGAAAATTAATTTCCATCCTCTGCTAACTTCACAATCAGATTGAAACCAATGATGGTTTGTTTGATATTTACCAATTGCATACTTAGGTTTAAGTTAAGTAAGAGATTCATTGGTTTTGCAAACATAAAAATAACAATAAAAGTACACATCACCTGGAGGTAAGTATGGAAAATACTCCTTCTGTCATTGATTCTGGCAGTAATCAACGATGATTTGCTACTGGAATAAATATGACAAAAAGGTGGAATTGCAAAACATGCCATAAACTTTTCTCAATGTTGTCAAACATTACCAAAAAAAATCACAAGTTATGATGTGGAAATTAAGTGCGTACAATAAACACATTACAACAACAAAAACAACTAGAAACGAGTTTGTAACAAACAAACACTGGGTTTCGGTTGTATTGTCAATAACAAACCTTTAAATTAATGTAATAACTAATTTCACACTTGATGACATCACGATGACGAAAATATGTTTTTCGTACTAACTTTGTAAAAAGCAGCAAGACGACACAAGGATTGTGTTTAAGGAAATGTATTATTGTTTTGTATTTGAATTTTCTGTTTTGACCGGGCGAAAAAATCAAGGTGGAGTCATGATTTTAATAATAACAAATGTATTATTAGCTCCAAGGCGTCTCAAAGAGTTTGACTTTATGACATGTTGTTCCAAGATATGGACTTTATATTTGAGAGCTTCCTGTTTGACCGGAAGTAAATGTAAAAATAGATGGTGACATCTAAATAATCTAAATGATCATTAAATAACATGCTTAATGTGTTGTAAGTTACAAGATGACACAACAATTATAACTGTTGGCATATGGTTCAGACGATATAAAGTTTTAACTAATAAACTTTTAAATAATAAATTTAACTACTTCGCCAAGGCTAAATTTATTTAAAAACTATACCGCACAGACCTTAAAATGAGTTGTGGTTAGAGAATTCAATGAAATTGTGTGAGGATAAACCGCTACATATATCCCCAAACGCTTCCTTATTTAGAAAGAAAGAGAACACGATACGAGAGCGTGCTACCGAGAGCGTGCTGCCGGCTAAGCTTGTCCGGGCGCACCCAGACTTGTCAGGCAGAGTGATTTTAGTTACCGAACCAGCAAGACCTGTGTGATTCTTGTTGTAAATAAGTTGAACTGCAAGTGGCTGTAGTTTAACGTTGCCGTTAAGCCTGATACACGTTGCTGCCTCGAACATACTTCTGAATCCCTAAGACTGTGTAACTTGCTGAGTGCAGTTTTCCCGAGAGTGATCCAGTAATGTGAGCCGTGCCGGTAGAATTATTAGATGCGTAAATTGTTGTTTTACAACTGTGTTGCAGTGATTTTTGAGTAGCCTTTCAGAATAGTTGCGACGAATAGTGGCGGCTAGTAGTTGAGTTCCCAGAGAACTTGAATGGCACAGGTGGCCATCGCAAAGATTGATCTGGAGGGTTTGCGATAGAGGTTGACTCTAAGCCGTTCATTATTAGTCGAGTACTCCAACTGGTAAGGAAGCTCAAATAGAGGCACTGCTAAATAATCTGAGTGCCAGCGCGTGCTTTTTGCTTGCTTGTTGAACTGGATCGGTCTCGCAAGGGTGCTCTCAGGAAGACAAGGTTTGTTAAAGGTTTATTAAAGGTTCGTTAAAGGATAGAGTAAGGAAATGTAATTTCCACCAAAAGAGAGTTGTCCAGAAGACAATAAAGAGAATTGCCCAAAGGCAATAACAGAGAACTGACACACAGAGCAGTGCCAGAGTCCCTTTATTTGTGTGTCCTCCCCGGTAATTAGTCCTGCCCTGCCCCAGAGTGCCAATACAACCAGTAACCAATCAGCGATATTATCTGCTCCAAAAGAGCTCAAATCCCTGGGCCTGAGATTGCTCAAAGTATTTCCTGGGTCCAAGGTAGAATTTGGGTTCGAAGTTTGGGGACTTTCCAATTGGTGCTGATTAGGTGAGTTGGCAGTGAAGAAAAAGTGAGTTCAGAGTAGGATAAAAAGAGAGAGAAATTTCTGTGGTTGAGAGTGCAACCAGGTAGAGAGAAATTTCTTAAGGGTTGAGAGCGCAACCCAAGAGAGCAGAAATAAGTGAGGAGAACACAAAGAGTGTTGAAAGCAAACTGCAGAGACTAAGGCCCAATTTCTGCAGTGGGACTGAGAACTAATGGCTAAGAAATTAGAGGCAGCCATGAAAGAGAATTACGAGAGATCTCCCCAAAGAGGTAGTGGGGATGATGTAATTGCAAAAGGGCCAGTTCTGGTTGATTCAGAAATCGAGTTCCGTTTGCAGCTCAAGAGTTCTGGGGTTTTTTCCAAGGGGAACCAAGTTCCTCGGTGTCTGCACAGTCACTAGAGCTTGGTCCCAGAGTTGGAAAACGAGTGAAGTTTGGGGAGAACACTCCTTGAAAGGTAGTAGTGCAAAGACTTCCCATTCAGAGGATTTGAAAGAGTACAGTGCAATAGAAGAGCTCCAGTCTTTTCTATTGGGCAAGAGTGTCATGGAAGAGATTAGTGATAGAGTTGGGCTGGCGACAGTCTCTCCTAAAAGAGTGCATAGTGAACTGTTGAGCTTTGCCACTAGTTAAGTGGACACATACACAGACAGCTCAGCTGAGAGTCCGAAGAGATCAGTAGGGCCCAGGCCACTGAAAAGAGAACAGAGAGTAATTGTAGAGAAAGAAGGGAAGGTTTGGTGCAGTCTAATCGACCGCTCGAATAATAACTCCGACAGATACAGTGGAAAAATGCTGTGGAAAGAGTAATGAAAATTATTTAGTCAAGCTGAGGCATCGCCGGCAAGGACCAAAAGAGACGTTACAAGAGTTGGGTTAAGCCATGCAACAGTCACAGCCTATTCTGACATACAGGAAGAGTCATGCCAGTAAAATTGGCAGTGTTAGGTACCGGGATGGAACGAAGGTTCCATGAAAAAGAGACGGGAATGCAGAGTGTTGTTGGATTGTTAACAGAGTTAACAAAGCAAGTGCATGACAAGGATGTATCAGTAGAGAGACCTACTGAGAACAGACAGATATCACAAGAGAGTAAGCAAATTGTTCGGAGGGCTTTAATTGTGATGAGCAGGGACACTTTGCAAAAAAATGTAAGAACCCAAAGAGGGGTAACCCAAAGCGAGATTGCTGGAAGTGCTTAAATGTTGAAAGCACGGTCATATCTCTAAGGGTGTGGGGATAGAGTGTGGGTCGGCTATAGTCGAGCCTATGGATGGAGTCGGAGACTTAGCCCAGAATGGCTCAGGGAACCAGAGGGTTCCATTGCGGATGTTCAACCCAGGCAAAGAGACTAGAGTTGCTCGTAAGGGGATCACCGTGGGAATAATTTCTACTGTGGAACCTGAGGCAATTAGAGATGAGGCAAATGAGTCTAGTGAGGCAAAACAGGGTTTGCCTATGCATTTACTAGACTTGTATGCAAGAGGTACAGACAATGTAGAGGGTGAGTACCATGGTAAAGTAAGGGAGTGCTTGGTAGAGTTCCAAGACGTTTTCTCTGGTGAACATGTGACAGTGAACATGTGACAGTGCTCATTAATCCGCATGGGAAGCAGAAAGATTTGAATAAATTCCTCCCTTAAGCAATATGCAGAGTGCCCATAAGAGGGCTAGAGAATGTCTCATGAAGAGCGCCGGTAGGCAAAAAAGGATTACGACAGGAGAGCAACCAAGAAGGGTCTAAAAGAGAGAGAGTTTGCCTGGTTGTACAACTCGGCAAGGAAAAAGCAAATGTCCCCTAAACTCCAGCTGAGATGGGAGGGACCGTGGCTCATCGTGAAGAAGCTATCGGATGTAACTTTCTGTGTACAGTTACGGCGAAATGGGAAGTTCAAAGTGGAACATGCCGATAGGCTTAAACCGTACCAGGGAGAGAAGTTGGTACCCTGGACTCTAGAGAGTATGGAAGAGAACCCTCCGGTTGAGGAAGTGATGCATGAGATCAGCAAAATGCCTAAAGAGGGCGAAGTAGATGTAGAAGGAAACCTTCAGAGTAAGGTAGTAGAAGAGATTGTGTCTGAAGCATAAAGGCAATACATGGCCCAGTGGAGTATTTGTTTTTCCAACAATGGCGGTACGGAGGCACAGCACCCACTACCACGGAAAGGCACTACCTAAAGTTCCACAGCACCGAGCAAGACGAGGTAAAGGGGATCAAACCCACAGTAGAGGACTCAGCACCAGAGGGGCTGAATGGGCCCTCTGGCTCTGGTGGACATCCCCGGTGGCTCCCCCGACGAGGACGGCCCTACAGCAGTGCCATTCCAAGATGTCCCAGCAGAAGAAGAGACGGTAGTCTTGTCTCTTTCCCCCTGCCCGATTTCCCTCTTGATGAGATTCGGGGAGGCTTCGCCGCCCGCCCATGTGGTCACCCCGGGAGGGAAGCCCTGAGGGATGATGGCCAAGATGGCACCCCACTCGTCCATGCCACCAATAGAGCGCCGAGTAAAGTCCCCAGCCCAAGGGTATGATTGTTTCCCTTCCCCCTGGAAGATGAGGCATCTGGTGACTGTAAAAGAGAGAACGACCATCGAAACTATTAACAAGAATCGGGTTGTCAAGCATCACATCAACGTTACAGAAAGGCTGGAAATGGCAGAGCTGGATAAAGACATCGACGACCCGTAGGAGGAGATGACGGAGCTGGCGACATGTAGCTGTTATGTATACAATTTTTGTTTTGTGGCGTTTCATAAGTTTCTTAAAGTTTAATCAAGTTGAGAGAAAATGTTATTGTTTAAATAAGGATTTTTACTTAAAGTTCTTTTTCTAAATCACAGTTATTAAAGATTTCCAATGTATAAGAATGTGCCATCTGTAAACATTTAGTTTGAATAATTCCAAAGATTGATTCTGTATAAATTTGATATAGTTTGATTTTGTATAAAAAAACCATTAGTCAAATCTGTGCAAATTTTTATTTTAAATTCAGCCAAACCAAGTCTAATAGTAAAGAGGTTAAGTTCCTTGCAAAGTTTTAAAGAAAAAAATTACAAAATTGTTAAGTTAGCTAAAGAAAAGGATATATTTTTCTTAGAGTTTTACTTTCTATGTATAAGAACCATACAAGTACTTGTAAAACTCTGAATATTTAAAGAGTTTAAGTTTACTGTAGACTTGAGCCGGTCACACATCTTGTTTGTTGTTAGGTTTTTACCTGGTTTGGACTGGGGACAGTCCAAGCTAAGCTTGGCGTGGCTTGTCCGGGCAAGCCCAGGCTTGTCAGGCAGAGTGATTTTAGTTACCGAACCAGCAAGATGTTTGTGATTCTAGTTATAAAGAAGTTGAACTGCAGGTGAGTGTAGTTTATTGTTGCCGTTTGCCGGATGCACGTTGCTGCCTCAGACCATACTTCTGAATTCCTTAAACTGTGTCACTTGCTGAGTGCAACGTGCCGGAGAGCAATCCAGTGATGTAAGCCGTGCCGGTAGGATTATTAGTTGCGTAAATTGTTGCTCTATGATTGTGTTGCAGTGATTTTTGAGTAGCCTTTCAGATTATTTGAATGGCGCAGGCGGCCGATTTCAGAAATTGATCTAGAGTTTACCATAGAGGTTGACTCTAGGCCGTTCATTATTAGTCGAGTAGTCCAACTGGTAAGGAAGCTCAAATAGAGGCACTGTTAAACAATCGGCGTGTTGAACTGGATCGGTCCCGCAAGGGAAGACACGGTTTGTTAAAGGTTTATTAAAGGTTCGTTAAAGGATAGACTAAGGAAATGTAATTTCCACCAGAAGAGAGTTGTCCAGAAGACATTGAAGAGAATTGCCCAGAGGCAATAACAGAGAACTGACACATAGAGCTGTGCCCGAGTCCCTTTATTTGTGTGTCCTCCCCCAGTAATTTGTCCTGCCCTGCCCCAGAGTGCCCCTACATGTACAAACAGTAACTAATCGGCAGTATATCTCCTCTAAAAGAGCTCACAAACGAGCCTGAGATTGCTCGAAGTATTTCCTTGGTCCAAGGTAGAATTTTTCCCGGACTTCCGAACTTAAATGAGACTAGCGGGAAAACCACAATAGGAAGCAAGATGCCAGTAGTTGAATGATTGGTAGGAGATCAGAGAGTTAGGGTATTAAGAGACACCGGCGGTAGTACAGCTGTTGTTAAGCGTAGTCTGATAACAGAAAGACAGCTATTGCCAGAAGAAAGACAGTGCGTTCTGATAGATGGAACTGTTCATACATTTCCAGCTGCTCAGATATCAATAGATACACCTATTGTTAGAGGTAGTATAGTAGCTCTATGTATTGACAAACCATTATATGATCTGATATTAGGGAATTTATCTATAGATCCAGACCCAAACTGGGAGTTCCTGGTGACAGACACTAATGAAGAGAATAGTAAAAGTGAAGATAAAGGAATACAATATAGGAGCATTTGAAACCAAAAGTCAAAGATCCAGGAAAGACAAACTATTTCCTTCTCCTAAAGTACCAGTTAGTCAAAACATAGCGACTAAAGATGAGTTTGCAAAGGCCCAGAAAAGTGAAAAGTTTTGGAAATTTGCAGAGGATTGGTCAGTACAGAAAACAGTATTTTCGAATGAGGTCAAGTTTCTAATTAATATCAGTATGCTAATAAGAGAGTTTGTGTCACCTAAGGTTCAGAAAGAAAGATAGTTCAGAAAAATGTTAAATCCTAAACGATACAGGGGCTAAGTTATGGAAGTGGCACACGACACCACAAGGTCAGGTCATTTAGGTGCCAAGAAAACTAGTGATTAAGTGTTGGCAAATTTTTAGTGGCCAGGTTTACTAGACGACATCAAACGCTATTGTGCATCATGTGATATCTGCCAAAAAACCAGTCCCAAAAGGAAAAGAAGGTAGAGTTCCACTTGATGAAATGCCATTAAAAGACACGCCTTTTCGTAGAATAGCAGTTGATACTGTAGGGCCAATATATCCTATCACAGACAATGGTAATAGGTATATTCTGACAATTGTTGACTGTATGCAAGACGTAAGATTGAGACGGAACGTGTAGCGGAGGCTTTCCTCAATGTTTTTGCACATGTTGGCATACCCCATGCATGAGATATTAACCGATTTAGGTACACAATTCACCTCTGAAGTCATAAAGAAAGTGAGTAGATCAATATCAGTGAAACAACTCCATACACCCCATATCACCCTATATGTAATGGGCTCTGTGAGAGATTTTATATTACAATGAAACATACGTTGCGCAGTTTGTGTTCAGAACGCCCAAAGGACTGGTCCAGATTTATTCCTGTGCTTTTATTTTCCTATAGAGAAGCGCCACAAGATAGTTTAGGGTTTTCGCCCTTTGAATTACTTTATGGTCGCACAGTACTTGTTTGACTGCCCAACGGTTACGTCACTTCTGGGAATGAGCGATCACAACTGTGTCAATTGGTTTCCTAAACAGCTGAAATCATTCAACACTAAAGTGAAGAGAACAGTTCAACCAATGACTAATTGTCAAGCAATGAACTACAAGGGAAACTGAATGGGTAAATTTATGAACCACAAGGGAAACTGACTGGGTAAATTTCAACGTTAAGCTATACATCCCCAATAGATCTGGTTCCAAAGAGTGATGGGACGTTGAGGTTCTGTGTTGATCAAAGGGAATTAAACGCAATAACTATATTTGACCATCAGCCAATCCTGAGTGAAGAATTTTGAAGGGCAAATAATTCACCAAACTTGATTTGGCTAAGGGATATTGGCAGATCCCCGTTAAAGAGAGTGACTGATATAAGACAGCTTTTGTTACTTCAAAAGGGGGACTATACCAATTCACTGTGTTGCCATTTGTCACAGTAAATGCTCCAGCAGTATTTACCCGTACGATGCGTTCTTTGTTAGGAGGTTGTGATCAGCCGTATGGGTAAACCAATTCTAGCTGAATCGTTGTTGGAGGACATCCGTAAATTTTGAGATTGCCGAGACCGGGAACAGAGCTGCTAAACCACTTAAACTTTAAATCCAGACATTATCTGGCTTTTTGGGGTTTGGGCTTGAGTGTGGTGGGACAACTAACCCGCCATGACCTGCATTGCCTCTACCGGGGTACCTGCGCTTTGAGCAAGCCCATATAGCCTACTAACTGGTATGTACTTCCAAAAAAAAAATGGGAAAGCTGTGGCATACATTAGTCAAGGAGGTAGTACATGTAAGTACCAGCTCAACTACATTTAAGCTTGGAAGAAATGAAAAAACATTATTCTATACATGGGGGCATGCAACACCTTTGCTAGTTTGGGATCGGACAACAGAATACTGTCTTAGCAAGAAATCGCCTCAGCCTCAGAAAGACGTTCAAAATGGTGTTTGCTCAATATAGTAAGCACCTGCAGGAGCACTATACAGTAGAAGTAAGAAACAGATTTCAAACTCTCCAGGACTTAGAGGAAACGGCCAGTGATATGGAAGATTCATCAAAAGCAAATGAAGAAGACAGGGAAAAGTGAGTACCAACTAAGAAGAAGAAAAGAAGAGCAAGATGCTCTAGTGACCAAAGGATAATTGCAGCCAGAGGGCAAGAACTCCTTCATCCATACCAACTTCGTTGTACCCTCCGTTCCAGCTCTACTTCTCAACTTGTCCCTTACATCACTCGTACTAAATCATATCATGGCCGTTGCTCGTTCCCACATTCTTCACTGACACTGTGGAACAATTTGCCAAACTTTATCAAAACTACTCCAGATGAAAACATTTTCAAATCTATGCTTAAAACGTACTTCTTTAATTAGTTTATTATTAATTTCATTTTTTAAGCGCTTGGAGACATTTTACAAAGAATAGGCGTGAGTAAAAACAAGTGAAGAGTAAACTGAAAGAAGCCTAAAAGCCTAAGAGGGCTAACCAACAGGGTCAAAGAAGTGAAAAGAGCTCATACAAACAGCAAGTATGGTCAAAGTTGCAGACTCATTGATGACATCACAGAAACAAAGTTGGTAAGGAAAGGTCAGGTGAAAGGAGTCACACACAAAGTGAGGTTGGGGAATATGCACTCAAAGGCCTACTGGAAAATACTCTGGACATCATAGATGATGGCTGCCATTGTAAAGCCCTTTGTACTGGATAGAATAAGAAAGACTTATATTTTACTGCGCCTTCAAATTCTTTGTTTTGACTAAATATTGGATTGAAATTTTATACATCATGGATAACTCTAAAGCCTGCTGGACAACCTTTATAGCTTCACTGATGTTAGTCATGTAGTCCGGTGGCTTAGGGCCATTTTGGGGCAAAATCGTGACACGCTGGATTAAAGCGCCAAACTTTGTACAGTTATTCTATAGGTCCCCATGAACCATTCTAGAGGGGGGTGCCCGGTTTGGGTGACCTAGGTCATAATCAGGCCGAGGTCAAAGTTCATGTGTATATAATACTGTATAAATGCAGATATGATTGCAAATGAAGGTTTGTGGTAATGCCTACCACCTCCAACCAAAAATGAGATTTAAAGTGCAAATTTATGCTCAGTAACCATGTCCCTTGGATACATTGTAGGGGGGTCTTAACTGAGGTCAAAGTTTAAATTGTGAATAAGTTTAAATTTAAAATATATCAAATCAAGGTTTAAGTGCTTATACCACCTCCTTAGAAAAAGAGACAATTGCATAGTACTAATGGTAATTACTAGTCAATTTAAAATTTGACCTTTGTTTTCTAATCGTAGCTTGCTTGGTTCTTTTGATATATTATAATTAAATGAGTAACCATAGCAATTTTCATCAATGTCCACATAAATACAGCTAAAAAATAATCTTAAATTGTTGGGGATGTTCGTTTGGCTACTTGATTGAACCGATTATTGGTAATGAAAGCCTGATTAGATAAACAAAACAAAATGTTAAAATAAACAAATAAATAAAAAGACCAAACTTTCACTGTCAAAATTATTAGCAGTACAGCCTTTTAATTTTCACCAATAGAGGGCGGCTTTCGCATCTCATTAAAACTTATAGCAAATGATCATGCAGCTTCTATTTCAGACACTCATGCAAAGCTATGTGGTAAAAGTTGACCCCTTTTGTTTCCTCAATGTGTTAATTTTAATGAACCACATACAGCTTTATAATCAGCTTGGACTCTCAGACAAGCATAGACGGTCAAGTGAGTACTTTAAATTGTTTGTTTGTTTGGTGGTTTGTTGGAGTGTTTGTTTGCTTGTTTTCTTGGTGTTTTATTAATCTGATTGTGGGAAGTATTTTTACAGGTTTCAATTCATACGTTATTCCATGATGCTAGAGAAGTGATTTTTATTCTGGGTGGGTTTGTTGTAGGCCATTTATTGTAAAATTATTATACCAAGTTGTTTTTTAACTCTTCGGCTTTCTGCATAACAGACATAATAAACTTTACGATAGATTCAGCAATACTTGCTTGAAGCCTCTTGTTTGCTATACAATTAAGATGACCTAGATTTGCTTGGAAAATAAACTAGTTGGTTATCCTTAAATTTTCAGGGCATTGAATGTAGTTTCTTAAGCAGAATGGATTGGGAAAACTGCATAGTATGTGGGAAGAAAGACGACAACTTAAAGTGTCCCGCAGACAAGCCAGACGGAGAAGGACTAGCCTTCTATGATGATTTCCTGCAGAATGTGGAGGGGTTTCGTGAACTTCAAGCGCTTCCATTTGATTTAGCTTGTAGTGGATGCGACGTTACTGCTGATGGCCTTCTTAACCATCGTGCAAAGTGGCATAAAGCATGTCAACTGAAGTTTGCTAGATCTAAGCTTCAAAGAACAAGAGAGAGACTTAAGCGAAAAAATGCTGAACAGGATGAAAGAAAGTCTAAGCGTTTATCACAAACGCAATCAGTAAC
Organism: Pycnopodia helianthoides; assembly: GCA_032158295.1. Taxonomy (NCBI): domain Eukaryota; kingdom Metazoa; phylum Echinodermata; class Asteroidea; order Forcipulatida; family Asteriidae; genus Pycnopodia; species Pycnopodia helianthoides. Next base: position 13,901,526 of record CM063253.1, on the reverse strand, counting down.
AGCGAAAGACTGCATCTTCTGTAGCAAAACACACGGCAAGCTACATAATTGTTCTACCTTAGGACTGGATAAGAAAATCAGAGATATGGCTACAGAATTGAAAGACAAACACTTACTAGTAAGAATTGCAGGAGGTGATTTAGTAGCTATTGAAGCTAAGTATCACAATAATTGTCTGACAGCCTTCAAGAACCGGTACAGAAGTATGGATAGAGAAAAGCAGGACATGAGTAAAACAATACCTACGGATCATAAAATAGTACAGTCTAGGGTGTTTGCAGAGCTGGTTTCTTATATAGAAAGCTGTATTGAAGATGGAACCCACATATTCAAACTTTCTGAGCTCCATATGTTGTTTGAACAACGAATTGAAACTCTAGGCATCAGCAAAGCCATCAATAAATCAAGGCTGAAGACAAAGCTACTTGTACATTTTGCAGCAGAATGCCAAGAACAGTCAGATGGGCGGAACACTCTTCTTGTATTTAATGAAGGGCTTCAACAAATGTTGAAAGCTGCAATAACATCTCGTGACTTTGATGAAGAATCTTTGTCCATGAACAGAGTAGTGCAAACCGTACGGAGAGAGATTTCTGTTGGTGATTGTTTTAAATTCACTGGATGTTTCCCAACTGACTGCCAAGAGAGATCAGTCCCAACTTCTCTGAAGTCACTGATATCTATGCTTCTCTATGGTAGCAACATCAATGATCAGAATGCTGCACATTCACAGGCCTGTCTATCAATATGCCAAAACATACTCTTTAACTACAAAGGAAAGGCTTCAAACGTCTCCAAGTTACGCCATACAAAGGACCGTGAGCCTCCCCTTCCTCTGTACATTGGGTTGAATGTACACACACTTACACGAAGTAAGAAATGGTAGACAAATGAGATGGGCATCAGTGTCAGTTATGAACGTACCTTAGAGGTAGAAGACTGGCTTACCACAGCTGCGTGCCAACGCTTTGAAGATGATGATTCAGTTTGTCCTCCACAGATCCGTGAAGGTATCTTCACAGTAGGTGCTCTTGACAACATTGACCACAATTTGACCTCAACAACAGCCAAAGGATCCTTTCACGGGACAAGTATTAGCCTGTTTCAATTTCCAACTGCCACCAACTCTGGTACCACCAGGCCAGCTATCACTGTTCCACCTCCTGAACACAGAAAAACACATTCTCTACCAGACAGCTACCGCATTGTACCAGATGTGGCTTGTAATATTGATGGCGTTATTGTGTCTGAGGTGGTCATCCCTGACATCGACAACCATCTTGAAGAGGCTAAGAAAGAAGAATCACAGTGGGTCGAACAAAGTGTTCGTCTCCTCTCCAAAGACGCAATATGCAAAGGTGAATACATTGCTTGGGCCGCATACCATGCATCTCATCAGCCTGAGCCTACTGACCCAGTAGGCATAAGTGCCCTCCTGCCACTCTTTCTTGATAAAGCTGCAACGATTCCAATGATCAGACATGGAATGACTATTATACAACGTGAAACAGCAAAGTGTAACCCGGGACAGATACCCGTGATAGCACTCGATCAACCACTCTTCGCCCTTGCTAAGTATGTCCAATGGACATGGCCACGGACATTTGGTGAATCATCCTTTGTTGTTATGTTTGGCGGCCTTCATATAGAAATTGCTTTGTGGAGGATGATTGGTCACATGTTAGAAGGAAGCGAGTGGACAACAGCTCTTAGTGACAGGGAAATAGCTTCAGCGGGAACAGCAGACTCATTCCTACATGTTTCTCACTTGACAAGGACGAGACGGGCCCATCAGATCACTGCACTCTCCCTTGCCAAACTGCAGCAAGATGCTTGTCAAGAGATGCTAGGCCCCCATGATGAAAAGGCATTTGATGGCTGGAAGAAAGAAATGTGCAGAAAAGAATCCCACCTTCAAGTATTGGGACATTATTCTGAGCTTAGAAATCCTGGTTCTCATCTTTGTTCGTTCTCATCATGAGCGTAACTTCTCACTCTTCATTGCTGTACTAGAGACATTGACACCCTGGTTCTTTGCCTTGGACCACCAAAACTATGCTCGCTGGATTCCTGTGCATATTAGGGACATGAAAACCCTACCTGATGGTATCAGAGATGAGCTACATAAGTTCTGGGCCTTCCCCAAGACACAACGGAAATTCTCTGCGATGCCAATCGACCAGGCACATGAGCAAAACAATGGGTTAGTGAAAGATTCTGGTGGAGCAATCGGGTTGACAGAGAACCCTTCTGCACTCAAGAGATGGATGGTTTCAGGACCTGAACAGGCCAGACTACTCTCAGAGTTTGAAGATCAGTACACTGCTCAAGAGACTGTCGATTCCCAAAACCACGAACAAGGGGCTTCAACTCAACAACTGGTCAAGACAAAGGTCAATAAGCTCTGTGCAACAATTACATCTATGGGTAACCCTTTTCTGGGAGATTCACAAGAACTAATGACCCTTGATTCTCACAACTGTGTTGCTAAAGATGTGGTCACGACCCTGTATACAATTGAAGCCATAGGAAATAAACAGTACACAGCCTATGTAAAGGATGTTCTTGTGGAGAGGACCTTGTCAATTCATAAGCCAATCAAACGGAACAGACTACTCATTTTCAGGCAACTACAAGCAAAATCAAAGTCAAAGACAAAGCAGCAGATGGAGAACATCAAGAGCGACTGCAGTCTCTTCAGCAGGCTAATTATTTCAAGTCAGGTTCGTGATGCTGATATGGATGAGTTCTTCTTTCACGAGAACCACCCATGGCCTCCATCTTTGAGTCAGCAAGGAAAACTCTGACTACCAAGCTCTAAATCAAAGTTATTGGATCTCCTGAAACCCATCAGTACCCAGCCAGATGCTCCTACATACTTTGATGTTAAAGTGTTTGATGGCCCAGCAATAGTGCACTCTCTTCCCATAGGTGATGCTTCAACATTTGGTGACTACAGTGCTGGGACGTTCATCTGCTGGATTAATCGCCAACTTCAAAGCTGTAAGCGGACGGACATTGTATGGGACACCTACAAGGAGGACAGCCTAAAGGAGTCTACTCGTGAGAAGCGAGGAAAGGGAATAAGGAAGAAGGTGGCCCCACAGACAAAGCTGCCTGGAAACTTTGCAACCTTCCTACTTGAGTCCAAGAACAAGGAAGAGCTCTTTGCTTTGTTGGCAGAAGAAGTTGATGCACATGATTATCCAATAGACAAAGAGGTCTACATGTACATCACTTCTGGACAATCAGTTGTGTCTAAAGGCAGCAGTGAGCCTATGTCAGCAACCCCTATGCTCAAGGAGATGCACGTGCAAAAGCACAGGCCTGGAGTGCACAGCCCTCTGTGAATGCCGGGGAAACTGCACTCGCTAACAGTGGAGTGTAACAATTGAACAGAACTCGATTTGTTATGCAAATTATCCTCAAAAGGGTTGGCGCATTTTGAGAAAATCAGTTCTTGGGAAGATGGATTCTGCATTGACAATGACATCATTTTTGTTTGTGCACTTAGATGTACATGTATAGTATCTGCCAAACATCGCTAAAGCCATCACGTAAACCACTTCACTTTTTCTGTTCAAACATTTCAATTGAAAAAAAAACCCCAAAAACAACATTTAACATCAACTCTAGCCTTGTCCAAGGCTCTTTACGCAAGCACCCCGCATTGAATACTAGCACGGTACTAGAAACTGCAGTACATTTTACATAATGTACTTGATGTATGTACAATGTACCTGTACAGTAAACCGTGGGGTCGAAGCACGATTTTCGAGGTTTTTCCACCTCGTACCAAAAACGAAGCCGAAACAGAGCCTTGTTCCCACTGTAAAATTGCGCCCGGATTCGGGCGCAAATTACGTATGCTGGAATCGGGTATTGAATATTCATTTCCTGTACCGGGCGGATAACCGTCCAATCATAAACTCTCGTTATGACGCAATGATGTGTGTTTATCAACAACGAGAAAAAGATGGCGTCCTCCACTCGCGAATACTCTCAAGAAGCCTTGAATGGAAGTTTAAATTCTGCTGCAGACAAGCTAGAAATTGATAATTTCAACCCAGAACAGCGGAAAGCACTTCATTGTTTTCTTTTAGAACATGACGTGTTCGTTAACCTGCCCACAGGATTTGGAAAATCGGCGGTTTTTCACTGATTTTCTTCGGTAAGTTAAACCGTCTGACCGTGGAGCTCCATGGTTCAACATCACAACATACAGTGACTAAGTGAGTCATGCTCAGTTGGGCCCGTACGATCAAGATGGCCCTTTTTCCATATAGTTTTTAAAGAACATTGAACAACTTATCCAGGGCTTACCAATACCCTTTTTTGAGTTACAGTTATAGCAGTGACTACGCACGTGAGATTGTTTATGTAGTATTCACCATGCCACTAAACACTAACCAATGAGCATACACCTTCGGGAATATTAGCATAAAGTAACTCCGCCCACAATCTGACCTTTTTACAGTGGGAACAAGGCTCTGTTTCGGCTTCGTTTTTGGTACGAGGTTGAAAAACCTTGAAAACCATGCTTTGACCCCACGGTATACTGTACATTGTTCATACATTGTACATCAATACAGTATGTAAAATGTACATTGTAGTGCAGTTTCTAGTACCGTGCTAGTATTCAAAGCGGGGTGCTTGCGTTAAGAGCCTTGGACAAGGCTACATTAACTCTAGCACATGTAGTTACCTGGTACAATTACGCAATCTGGGCTAATGCCAACAACAGACAATAGCATTATGCTAATTAGTTAAATATGATGTCAGGAACAATGGCCACTTTTAACATAGCTCATGAAGATACATGTATACATGTACTACATAAAGCCAGCTCTCTTCCAACAGAACACCTCAAGAAACACGTTAAAATTATTCTGTTTGAATGATTAAATAGGCCTGATTGTCATACAATATGGCCGCCATCTTGGATTTATGTAAATAAACGTTTGTTCAAAATAACTGACTTATATCTTGTATGGTTCTTCTAGATTTGAACCTCATTTAGGTTGTTTTAAGTTACAAAAAAATGCAAATAGGTAGTGAGTAAAATACATGTTATTTTATAGGATAACGGGCGGCCATTTTGAAAATTGTCGGCCATCTTGAACTTGAGGTGTCAGACCGGGCACCCCCCTCTAATATGCTTCTATGGGACCCATAAAACAAGTGTGCAAAGTTTGGTGCTTTAATCCAGCGTGTCACGATTTTTTCGTTAAGCCACCGGACTAATGTTCAGAACTTGTCAATCAACCCTTAATACCTTCACTGCAGTTTGTGGAGCATTGGTCTGCACCAGTAATCATTTCAGAAGACCTGACAGGCCTTGCGCTAAAGCTTTTTGTGAAGTAGCCCGCCAGGCCAGTAAACTGTGCATTCTACTTGCCCCCCGAAAGTTTTAGTAGTCCAGATTTTAAACAGGAATTGCCATAAATGTAATGTTCTGATGTGTACTGTTAGTGTTAACAATCACAACCAGTTTAAAGGCCCTGTACACTATTGGTAAGATCGAAAAACACAGTGTTCACAGATTCACACATAACTCACACGATTTAAAGTAAGTAATGGTAGAAAGGGTTCCTTAAAGTATTTCTGCCTAAAATGCTATCGTTTCTGAGAAACGAGTAAAACAATAGTAATTATCGCGCGCGATAATTTGAAAAAACAGAAAACACATAAGATCTCTTTTCACTATTTTCTCGTGACCTCGATGACCAATTGAGCTCAAACTTTCACAGGTTTGTTTGTTCATGCATATGTTTAATCACACAAAATGTGGACACTGATTTTGAGCTGTTACCAAAAGTGTACAATACCTTTAATGATCAAATGAAGTTATATGCAAACACTCAATAATGATTAACACATTTTGTACATTAATTATTCACATCTAAAAAGGAAGAATGATCATTTTCAACAAGTAGGTTGCACAGTTTTTAGTAGCCCACAGGGCAAGTTGAGAAGTGGTGTTAACTAGCCCATAGCATTTTTTACTAGACAATGTATGCCGGGCTAGTGTTAAGGGTGAGCCCTGCCTGAGTCTCCAAACCCCGGTGAGTCAGTTCCATGCTACTCTTTTGAACTTGGATTATTACCCATACTCTCAACCAAAAACTGCTAAAGTACAACTTAAAAACCACTCTTGTATTAGTACTGTTATGCCTCTTATGTTAGCTGGTAATGTTGCCCTTAACCCAGGACCAGCTTATCAGCCAAAGCACCCATGTCAAGTGTGTACAAAAGCAGCCAAGTGGGGACAGGAATGTCTACAATGTGGTTGTTGTCAGCAATGGTACCACATACAATGTTTAAGCATAGATTGGAACATTTATACAATTTTTGAACAACATTCATCTTACTCCTGGATCTGTTGTACTTGCAGAATGCCAAATTTGGACACAACCTACTTTGGATCTCTGAACAAATTTAGTGATAGTAACATTTTCGACAGTCTTTCTAGTATTAGCATTAACAGTCTACCACCAGATATGCTTTTTGGTAAGCCATTAAATTCATCTAGCCCTAATAAAAATGCTGCTGATAATGCACAGGCCAACAATAAACACATAAACCTAAGGAACGCTATCTGAAGTTTGTAAATGTGAACTGTGTCAAAGTGTGCGTACAAAACTGCCTGGTTTCCAACACCTCCTACAGGAAGAAGATCCTGATGTAGTAGCAGGCACAGAATCATGGTTACATGAGAATATTTCTAAAAGAGAGATTTTCCCACCCAATTTTTAAGTCTTCTGAAAGGACCGTAACAGGGTAGGAGATGCACATGGTGGTGCATTCAATGCTGTTAAAGACAACTTGATTGCACAGGATGAAAGTAATTTGGACCAACCTGATTGTGAAATAAAGTGGATTAGCATCCACGTCAAGGGGAGTGCACCTGTCTGCATAGGGGTCTTTTATCATTCACAAAAGACTGATAATGAGTATATGCCTCAACTCAAAAGCTCCATCGGGAAAATCCCCGCGCACGCCTCTATCTGGTTGTTCGGCGATTTCAACATGCCAGATGTTGATTGGGTTTTGAACAGTTTTTTTGCCTGGTGGTAGATATTCCTTTTGACGTACATATTTTCTTATAGACAAATTATACAAAAAAGTACAAAAACTTGCCTTGGATAACTAAATACAACCAAATTGTTATGATATTATCAAAGAACAATCACACACTTCTAAGCCCAACCAACAAATTTGCATTGATGTCAACGTTGGCGCAACGCTGGCTCAATGTTAGATCAACATTAGCGTGATCGTCTTATGCTATAGCTCAGTACTGACTTCTTCATGGGATCTGTCTTTGACTGCTCTACCTTAAAACAGTTCAACATTAGCAATGATTCTGACCTTCAAACTTGACCGATACCTAACAAGCAAACTATTATTTGTAAAGACGGTTCTATTTTAAGCCCAGATTGATAGACTTTACCAAATTTAGTCATAGCCCCTGCAGTATATTGTCGTAACGACTCTTGTTATAAATGGTTGACAATATTTAAGAATCCTGAAGAAAAAAGAAAGATGTTGGCTTAAAACCATTATGCTAAATGTTATGTAAAACATGGTTTCCTACCATGAGCCAACATCAAACATCAACACAAAGCCAGTTTCGGAACATAACATTGCTTTAACATCATTTGCCGACATAACATCAAGACCGCTGACCTTAAGCCACCAACTACTGCAACATATCAAAACAATCCCAACATTTTCCATTTAAAATCTTCTTCAGATTACCAAAACAACAACTCCAACAACAGTGTACCAACTTTAGGTTTTGATATGAAGACAACGCCAAATTTTTCCTATCAATATCCAATAATGATTCAGTGTAAGTTGTCCTCAAATCACCATTACTGATTTGATCCGATCAATAACTAACAGTGTTATAAACTGTCATTAAGACGTAAAACCAATGTGATAATGCCAACCTAAAGCCAGCATTGATCCTACGTCGGAAACCAGTCGATTGTTCAATTGTTAATATAACTCACAGTTACCAAAGGTTTGGTCATTGATGGCAAGTGTAGGTGGAAGAATTAAATAAATAAATAAATGAATACAATAACTTGCTTACTACATTTTTGCCTGGTTTTATTATTAATTTCTCCGTGTCCATGTATTTTATTCAGTATTAGTCTTTGCTATGTTACTTTGACAGGGAACATTTGATTTGGCGCTACATAAATGTTTTTTATTATTACTATAACTGGTGGTCGTGCAATACATTTTGGAGTAAAAAAAATGAAAGGAACTGGGATCATGCACATGCCCAGTAAATTCAGAGCCCATGCTGCTCGACCTAATTATTGGTATTGTGTTAGCACGTTTTGTTTGCTAGATTATGACATCAAAATGTCAAGTGCTCAGTTATTAACATTTTTGAGGTGGAATTTGGAAAGCTATGGTTACGAGACGAAACCAATAAGCGACCGGGTCATGGTAACCAAAATTTGGAGAGAGGTTTGTCGGACATTCATCAATAAAATCAAGCAGGATAAAAGAATTCTTGGGCCAGCCAAAAAAGACATCAAGGCGTACGTAATCGTGTTTTGTAATTAAATAACTTTGATCAAGTACAAGACCTGTAATAATTATGGATTTTTTTGGTATAATTGTTAAGAAAGTTCGTCTGAAACTACCAAATTTCATGAGAGGGCACAGCAAAAATACTCATTGGTGATAATTCCATGCTGCTGTAAGGGAGACCCCTGTTTTTTACTGCGCTTATTTGCGTTTTGTTTTAATTACTTCACTCATTCATATATAACAAAATCGGGCTTCCGTATTCCATATTGTAATTGATTTTTTACGGCTTCATACCTAGACCCTCTAAAAAGGGGTGGTAGGCCCCCTATTGATCAAAATTGGAAATAGCTCAAATGACATGTGTGTTTTGTGCATTTCACACTGGCAGAAAGTAGCTCTTTTTTGTTAAGTTTTAAAATATGAAAACAAACAGAAAAGGAAACAAATTATTACTCAGCTTTTTCCTTGGTACTTGTACACATGCAGACACTTTTAGAATGACGAAGCAGCAGACTGGTTGTTGATTCATTCTTCTCTGTTCTAAGCTCTCTCTCTCTCTCTTTACCCTTTGTGCTCACATCTGTAAAGAATGGGTCAGAAAAATTGCTCTTTAGTGTACATGCAAAGTTGGAGTGACAGCTTACATTTTCTTGTAACTACACTTACTGTTAAAGGAACGTTATGATGATAATAGTAGTTCTTATGTCACACTTTATCACACCGGAGGTTGTCTCAAAGCGCTAATTATTTTTTTCTATAAGGTATGCGGAGCTATTTTCAAAATATCAGACCCATTTATTTACATAAGACCATGTTACAATGAACCGGGGGGGGGGGGGGGGGGGACCTTTGGCGCAACCTGCTACCAACCATACCAAGAAAACATGGGGGTGAACCACTTCTCTTAAATGTCCTTGTTCTTTTACGCACAACATATGGGACAGGTTGGTTGTGGAATGGAAAAGCGAAAGGCCAAGCAATTGTATTCATGATTGTCACATTCCAAAGTGCTTTCTTGGACTAAGGGGAGATCAATTTCTTTGACATCATGTGATGGAGGGTGGTTAAGGCGATGAAATATACTCAAAATTACCGACGTGCCCTATGCCATTGCCGCGATGCCCTCGACATCACCGACAATTCACCTCAATTTATTGCCGTGCCCTTTTTATCAAAATGCTGTTGGTGCCTTTAGTAATATTGTAAAATGCATACTAATGGTTATATTTCTTTTTTTACAGTTCAGATAAAAGTTTTTTAAAAATCAATAGAAAGTTCTGTGAAACATATCACATTGAGATCACAATTTTTCACATCGTTTCCAATTAACAGGCTCAGAACCTCGTTACTTTGCATGCAACAAAAAAGGCAAGAAAAAAAGAACGCTAGAGGACAATTCAGAATGATGGGATAGCATGAGAGTACACTTTCTCTATTGGTGAAATATCCCAATGCATTACGCAATAGATCACAATGCCCGTTTAAAACGCCTTGACCAAAGACTTTATGTGTCTGCGCAAGCTCAGTAAAAAGGTTTTTTCCCCTGAAGTGCAATAATCACCATCGCTGGTGCACGTGCAAAAACCGTGCACATAGCAGTGTCATCGCTGGTTTGGTTTGCACGCAAAAGTCGTAATCAGCATTGTCTACGAAGCACAGTTCCTCAGAAATGTTAGCTTGTTTATGAGAAAATACACAACGTGTAGGCTTTAATTTACAACAAAAAATTGTACACCATTTTGTACACTTTGGATCAACAGAAAGATTAGTTTACTGTATAACGTAAGATTTGTTTCTTCTTTCATATGTTTTGGGAAATTGTTTGAGGGGGTTTTTTGCAAAGTCAAGCTGCGATGAAGATGCATTGTTTAGGATCACATGCGCAATTGTATAAACAGTTTCTTTGACCTTAGGACCCGGGGATAGCGGGGACTTGGGCCGGGATGTGATTTTGTGAATTGTTACAAACGTGTTTCATTCCCGGCTAAGTCCCTGCAGGGCCGGGCAGTTTTGTCTGTATACCCCAGCCCAAGTCCCCGCCCCCCTAGTCCGGGTATCATGTAAGAATCCCCGCATACTACACGGCATAGTGCTCCGGCCCACGCCCGGCCCCGTGTGGAGGCTCCCGCGCCGCGCTATTGCTCTCCAAAAAAACATGCGTAAAAAGCGTATGAATCCGACACTGTAAAACCAAATTTACCAGTAGCCGAAACAAGGCAAAGATCTATGAAACAGGTTTTAACAATCTTGTGTAGCTCTATTAAATCGAAGTATCGTGACAAAAAGGAAGGCATTTATCGTTTTGTTCTGTCCGTCTGTAATACAGAAGATAGAACCATGGTGAAATCATGGCGGTACTCAATTAACACAAACAAGCAGATGCTTGCACAATAATTTGGACCGTTCCAATACATTTGTTTTTTTTAAATAATTTTTTACAAAGACCATTTTCCTATACGGCCTGGCACAGTTGTAAGTACATCCCCGGTACACTCCCGGGGTAGATCCCCGCCCATTTTACTGCCCTTTTGAGACGCTGTACGGCCCTGCATAAGTCCTGGCTAGGTCCCCGCAGGGCCGGGGCACGTTGGGCTGTTACATCCCTGGCCATATCATGGCTGGAAACCAGTCATCTCGCCCCCTACAAAGCAGCTGCCCCCTGCAAAGTCGCCCCCCAGCAAGCTGGCCCCCTCAAGGTACAAACTCGCCCCTCACAATGTCGCCCCCTACAAAGTCGCCCCCTACAAAGTCGCCCCCTAACAAAGTCTCCCCCTAACAAAGTCTCCCCCGACACAGTCACCCCCTTGGTTATGGCCATAAGACCTTTCCATTGTTGATAAACAAACCGCGCTGGTTGGCATGGAAGGCCGAATGTTAGCAAAACACTCAATCGTGTTAACAGATGTTTCAACAAAATTCAACATTTTCTGCAAACTTTCAATTTAGTAAAGTACCTCTCATGATTGGTTGCTTTGTTTCCAACAAATTCAACACTATTTTTGAATATTTGTGTAACATTGTTAAAAACTGTTTTTGTTTTGCATTTATGGCTTTCCATAGTTTTCCGACACTCGGGCTGTGACATTGCAATAGAAAGGTATAGGACAACCAAGCGCGTTTGTGCACGTTCGATGGTCGCTGTTTTGGCTAAGCGCGTATTCGCCGAAAGGGGTTCTATTTGGGGTTCTAAGTGCGGCGGTCCCAGCATGCAGTGCCCCAAAAAGAGCATGCAGTACCAGAAGTGATGGAGCATGTAGATGTAGAAGTGTAAAATTAATATTCATGTGTTTTTAATAATTTTCTTAAATTTTCTGGAACGGTTGTGACTCAAGCTCTAGATACAATTTAAACAATCTAGATGATTGAACAACTGGCAGACTCACAAAGCCTACTGCCACAAAAGTGCGGCCACGGCACCTCTTGTGTAGGCTTACCAGCCACTGGCTGACCCACCCCACGGGTTGGCCGATAAGCCTACGCAGGAGGTGCCGCACTTTTGTTACAAAACCATACTTGCCCCACGGAGTTGACTGCGGTAAAGTTTGAAACTAGTAAAACATCTATTGTCCCAACTTTGTTTGGCAGGGGGGGTGGGAGGGGGGGCTTGTAGGGCGACATGGAGGGGTCGAGTTGGTACCTGGAGGGGGGGCTTTGCAGGGGCGACTTTGTGGGAGTGGCGACTTTGTGGGGGGGCTTGGGGCGACTTTGTGGGGGTGGCGACTTTGTGGGGGTGGCGACTTTGTGGGGGGCGACTTTTGCAGGGGGGGCTGAGATGACTGGGGGGCCGGGGTTACAATTGACTAGTGCATAATTACACATAACACACACATGAAAGTTCATTCGACCCCAACTCAGAATTTTTTTTTTTAAATCCTTCTAAACAACATGGACAACTACAATACATGTAGCCACAATCACTGCCCTGTGAAATGAACTTGCCTTGTTAAATGTTAGGACAAACGGAAAATGCAGGACGGGCATGACGGGGCTCTTGTTGTGAGCTACAGCAGGCATGACAGGCCACAGACCGAAAAGTGTGAACATTCGTCACAGTCACACTCACAGTCACACTGCACCCCTGTAGTTTGAGCCTTAAAAAATTGTTAACAACAAAGGCACACCAGTCAAAGAAGTGCCAGTGGTTTCACGGAAGCGTATTTTGACAGAAATAAGAAAATTAAAAAGCAAACAATTACCGTAAAAGTCCGGATGTTCTTGGTGAAATTTAGAGCTGTGTCATGGGGTCCTAACACAAGATGGCGTCAGCAAAATCGGTCGTTCCTCCAAAAAAGAGTCCGCATGTAAGCCCATCTAAACGTCAAAAACGGCTTATAACAAAACATTGATTGTACTGTGCCGCGCAGCCACCTGGTTTTTACTATTCATGTGAGAGAAACTCTCATCGAGAACTTACGTAACACTTCA